>LPNX010963520.1:388163-558163 GCA_001517045.1 Pseudotsuga menziesii | reverse complement strand
TCATCATCATCATACTCTGATATTTCGATCAGTATGGCATCATCATCATCAGCAACAACTTGCAATCCACAACTCAAAGACAAAACGTCTTTGGATCACTTTTGGACTTAAAGTCCAGGGATGATACAATCCCACCACATTCTCGACAACTGAATTTACCGGATTGATTACAGGAGAATCAATCCCTATCACTTTAGGAATAAGTCCAAGGACAATGCAATCCTACCACATTCTTGAGGACCGAAGCCATTGGATTAATTATGGGAGAATCAATCCCTATCACTTTAGGACTATGTCCAAGGATGATGCAATCCTACCACATTCTCGAGGACCGAAGCCACCGGATTGATTATGGGAGAATCAGTCCCTATCACTTTAGGACTATGTCCAAGGATGATCCAATCCTACCACATTCTCGAGGACCGAAGCCACCAGATTGATTACGGGAGAATCAGTCCCTATCACTTTAGGACGATGTCCAAGGATGATGCAATCCTACCACATTCTCGAGGACCGAGGTCACTAGATCTATTATGGACAGATGTCCCAGGATGATACAATCCCTCTTCATTCTTAAAGACCGAGGTCTCTGGATCACTTTAGGGAAAGTGTCCAGAGATGATACAATCCCACCATGTTCTTGAGGACCAAGGTCACCGGATCTATTGTGGATAGATGTCCCGGGATGATACAATCCATATTCATTCTCAAAGACCGAGGTCTCCGGATCACTTTAGGGCAAGTTCCCAGGGATGATACAATCCCACTGCAACATCACTACTCCCCCTTTCGGGGAAGATATTTTCGAACCACACCAAGCTTGTCTCGAAAGTGTTCGAACTCTACTCGAGGCAGAGGCTTTGTCAGTACATCATCATCCAAACCATTATCATCTACATATTCAGTATGTGAATATTGAACTATCACCATCTGTATCTCCAGTATGTGAATACTGAAAGCATCATCATCTATATCTTCAATATAGAAATACTGAATCACCATCATCTGTATCTACAGTATGTAAATACTGAAATATCATCTATATCTTCAGTATGGGAATACTGAAATCATCATCATCTATATATTCAGTATGGGAATACTGAAACATCATCATCTCTATATTCAGTATAGAAATACTGAATCACCATCATCTGCATCTACAGTATCATCATCTGCATCTTATCTTGTATGTAGAAATATCGGATTTCTACGTGTTACGTCGGAACACAGGGTTCTTTGTCATCACAACTATGTTTATCAAATAGAATCATTGTAGTGTCCATCTTCAGGTCAAAGAGACCTGATATCAGCTTTTGAAGCCATATGGCTTCACAACTTAGTAGAGCAATCTGCTATGTATTTTTCTTCAACCGTGCTAAGAGAAACACTAGACTATTTCCTGCTAAACCATGAACTCATAGTAGACCTCAAACAAAAGCATCTACCTGATGTGCTTTTCCTATCTAAGATACTTCCAGCCCAATCTACATCTGTGTAGCCATACAATCTATACTCATGGCTGCCATCATAGTATAGACCAAAGTCTATAGTCCCTTTCAGATACCTCATCACATGTTTTGCAGCTACTAGGTGAACCCATCTTGGTTGAACAAGATATTGACTTAAGGTGTTCACAGCAAAACAAATGTCTAGTCTGGTATTTGTTAAGTACATCAATGACTCAATGATCTGTCTATAGTGAGTCACATCCACTAACTCTAATGAGTCATCAGCTAACAGCTTCATGTTGGAGTCCATGGGTGTGGCCATGACTTTGCATTCCAACATATTGAATCTCTTCAATATCTCTACCACATACTTTCCCTGGTTGAGAAATATTCCTTCTGAACTTTTCCATACTTCCAGACCTAGGAAATAATGCATTAACCCAAGGTCTTTCATCTCAAATTCTTCTACTAGTTTCTTCTTTCTTTCCATGATCTGTTTCTCATTCCCTGTCAAGAATAAGTCATCCACATATAGTAATAGAATGACAAGTACATCTTCTACAACCTTGTAGGAAAGGTTAGGATCGACTTTACTCTTGGAAAAGCCCATGATCATCAGGAAACTATCTATTCTTCCATACCAATCTCTGGGAGCTTGCTTCAAGCCATAGAGGGCCTTCTTCAACTTGCATACTTGATTCCATCTGTCTTCAACTTCAAATCCTCATGACTATTTGATATAAAACTCTTCCTCAATCATACCATTAAGGAAGGCTTGTCTTTACTTCATCATGAAAGAAACTACTATGATAGTTTTGAAGGAAGTGTACCTTGCTTCCTGGAGTAAGCGTCTCTTCAGAATTAATTCCCTCTTTCTGATAGAAACCTCTAGCCATAATTCTTACCTTACTTCTATCAACAACATATCTTATCTTGCAAATCCATTTGGAGGATACCACATTCTTGCTTTCTGGTTTGAGTACTATACCCCAAACATCATTCTAGTATCATAGCATCTTCAATGAGTTTGTCTTCTCAAGTCATCAACATATCCTAGTATTTTGCATTCAAAATTGAAGGTTGGAACCCACTTTACTCTTGGTAAAGTCTCGATCCATCACAAATCTATCCATCATGTCATACCATGTTGAACTCATATATAATTTTCTGTAGTCACTCCCCCTGAAGTGGAGTATCATCTTCCCTCTTCATTCTGTACAGGTGGTTCTATGCTTGATATATACTGGTCAATAGAGTATGTCATGTCATAGTCTATTCTTTCTGGGGAGAATCACAAACCTTGCTTTGTACACTTGTTCCATCATATCGTATACATCATTCCCCATGATCAACTGTTATTCTTTGATCATAGCTTCTTTCATAGAATTCTTTTCTTCATCTTGAGTTATCTCTTGTACCCATGGTGGTCTTCATCCTTCAAGGTGGATCTACCACTCTCTGAAGCTCTTTCTTCCATCATGGTGTCTCTAACCATGGGAGCTTCAGATTCATGTTTATTGGAGTGAATCTTGAATTGTCATCACTTGTTCTTTGGAACAAGTCTCATCCTTCTTTTGTTGTAGGAGGTTGTACATGACCTTTTCTACAATTCAAATGCACCAGTTGCATGGTTAGAACTATTTCATAAAACATATGCATAACGACAAATTCTTATGCATCATGCAACTATTTAGTCAATACAACATTCATCCATATCTCACATAAACTTTCTAGATGCCTTCCATCTCCACCATGACATTATTGAGATTGTGCACTAATCCAATATGTCAGCAAGGAGGTTTGATAAGTAGCAATGGAGAGTTGTATAGCACCATGAGCTCCTTACCCATCACATGCATATTAGTAGTATACAATCATTAATGCAAACAATCTATCATGCATAACACATCAAATGAATATAATCAAATGCATAACAAAACAATATCATTAAATGACAATCGAATACTTATCTATTGTTTGTTTTGTGGGTAGACTCCTTCTTGATCATTCTGCTTCATCATCTTCTTCATTCATGAAATCATCATTTCTTATCCAGATGATAAGATGGATAAGAGGTTCTTTAAGAATTGAGTTCTTCATATTCCTCATCGCTTGAGGGATCTTCTTTGAATGGTGAGAGCTTGATCTTCAATTGCTTCCATCTTTCTTCTTCTCTTCTTATGAGATGACCTTCTTCTTCTTCCCAAAGTCTGTTAAAAGTAATTACTTCCTTCTGGCACACATTCTTTGCATGAATGAATCCCATGATCCTGGGAGGCCATTCAAGGTGGCTATCACCACTTTTGCATTCTCCACTTCTTTTTCTACCGCTTCAAGTTGTTCTGCATTCTGGATCTTCACATTCTTCAACTGTTTTCTCAAATCCATCTTCTGATTTAAGTTCTTATCTTCAAATAGCTTGGTCAAGGAATCAAACATATTCGGTGTCTTTGGGGAGACACTTGTGGTACAAGTTGATTCATGACTGAATCAGCAATGATCTTCTTGGCCTTGACCAAGTTCTTCTTGTGTAAGGCTTCTAGCCTCATCTCCCTCTGGAACTGGAACCTCTATACTCATGTAGGTGTCCAAACCATTTTCTTCAGAGAGATCATATACTTCTAGGCTTGGAATTTGTCAACTTCACCAAGCTTATCATCAAGCTGATGTCATAGATCACTTTGAAATGAGAACCTCAAATGAAAATAGCAAAGGATTAGATCTTACCGATTTGAGGTGTCCGTCTTGGTTCCGAAGCTCGCTGATCTAGGGTTTGTCACAGAAACACTAATTTTCAAAAATTGGAATCTTTTAGATCTGATTGGATAGACAGATAGATCTCTTCAAATGGAGCTGTCCAATGTACTCCTTTTTTGAAAATAGTGGAGGGAAGCTCCCGGAACAGGAAGCCCTAGATTTCCAATTTCTTCTGCAGAAATGCCTGTTACTGTTTCTGTGATATCTCCGAAATTACTAATCCTATGTGTCTAAAATTTTGCATGGAGGTAACTTCGCATGTACCTGATCCAAAACCATAGGTTTCATCAGAATTGGTTTTACCATTTGGGATTTATGATCCTTTTCCCAATGTGACCTGTTACAGGACTCTTCAGAACAGCGAAGTTGTATGGCATGCCACATTCCACTGGTTCATCTTCTGAGTCTGATATTTGGACCACTAAAATTAAATTCCGTTCCCTTTCTAGGAAATCTTTAGGAATTCTATTTGGACCTCTATAGTCCAAGATATTACAGTTCTCCCCAGGTGTCCTCTTTTAGGGATGAATTCTGGAAGAGGCTAGAACCCTAACTTGGGGGGATAATATCTCCCAGAATATAGCGAATCTGAGGCTGAAATTTGGAGACAGTGTAGATCAGGATTTGATCTTCAGCCCCTGAGGCTTCGCCAATCTCTAGATATAGAGAATGTACCAAAACTTATCCGTTTTAGTACTTAGGGTTTTTCTAGCTAGGGGTGAAACTAGGGTTTGAATTTCCCAGAGTTTCACCCAACCAAATTTCTTGATACATGTCTCTAAAATTCAGTTTTGATGAGGAGAACAATCCTATGCTGGTCTCACTCAAAAATTCCTCTTATTTAGAAAGCCCTAATTTCCGCATCAAAAACTCAAAATGCTTGGAATCGAATTTCGCTTCGACAAAAAGATGCGCCCTTCAATGGAGAGTTAGCCTAGCATACTTTTGCTGATGGATTGTGGAGAGAGACCCAAAAAGTAAGAAGCCCTGGATTCTGTAGCTGCACAATGTCTTCTTCTCAGGTTAGCTCTGAAACCATGTTAAATTTCCATATGCTTAGCTAAGACATTAGTATTTCATTTCATTTTCATAACAAAAGCATATAAACAGGATCACTGAAAGATAGACAAGCACAACCATACAAAAGGAACACAAAGATTTATCCTGGGAAAACCCTAAAGGGAAAAACCTAGCAAAAGCTTCCTCAATATAGATGCCCCAAAAAGATAAAAGATAAAACCAGCAAGGAGATCAAAGCCTAATCCTCCTCCTTCTCCAGCTACTTCTCTTCTCCACTAATGCGCTACACAAGTGAGAGTGTGTGTGTCACAAATGAGGAGCACTACACCTCTATTTATATTCATCTGTTTACTTAAGTTAACTCATTTGACATGTAGGCTTGAGTTAAATAATGTAGGCTCGAGTTACACATGTAGTCTCAAGTAACCACACTGGGGTGTTGATGACCCACCTTTACAATTAGAGGGGACTACCTCATGACTCTTATTAGTTATTCCAATTAGGAGCATCGGGGTACAATGTAATACAAGTGGTTCTCCCAGTAGGACCATCGAGGCCAAAAAAAGATACATATAGAATATTCTTCGAAGTTACAATATTTCAACAAGGATGATGATGATGATGATCATGATGATCATGATGACAACGTTGGTGATGATGATGTTCATGATGTTGATGGTGATGATGATGATCATGTTGATGTTGATGATGATGATGATGATGATGACGATGGTGATGATGATCATGATGGGCATGGTGATGTTGATGACGATGATCAATGATCAGTGATCATGGTGATGATGATGGTGATGATGAGAATGAGGATGGTGATGATGGTGATGATGATAATGATGATGATGTTGATGATGTTGATGAAGATGTTTATGATGATGATGACGATGGAGGATGAGGATGGTGATGATGATGATGATGATGTTGATGATGATGATGATGATGAATATGATGATGAGGATGAAGATGTTTATGATGATGATGATGATGAGGATGAGGATGGTGATGATGGTGATGATTATGGCAATGATGATGATGATGATTATGATGATGATGATGATGATGATGACAATGATGTTGTTGATGATGCTATTGATGATGATGGTGATGATTATAGTGACGATGGTGGTGAGGATGTTGATGATGTTGATGTTGTTGTTGTTGATGATGATGATGATGAATATGATGATGACGATGATGATGAAGATGAAGATGATGATGATAATGATGATGATGATGATGATCATGATGATCATGATGATCATGGCGATGTTGATGATGATGATCGATGATCAATGATGATGGTGATGATGATGGTGATGATGAGGATGAGGATGGTGATGATGGCGATGATGATGATGATGATGAGGATGAGGATGAGGATGAGGATGAGGATGAGGATGGTGACGATGGTGATGATGATGGTGATGATGATGATGAGGATGATGGCAATGATGTTGATGATGATGATGATGATGACGATGATGGTGATGATGGTGTTCATGATGTTGATGGTGATGATGATGATGATGTTGGTGATGATGATGATGATGATGATGATGATTATGAATGTGATGATGATGATGAGGATGATGATGATGATGATGATGATTTTTATGATGATCAAGTCCCATTTTTCCTTGTTTCTTGGTTTCACTTTTAAATGACATTCCTTAACGGGTAGGTTCAGAAGGTAGGGCAGCCAAGAGCCAGTTGGTTCATGATAGAAAGGAAGTTATGTGTTGTAATCTCATAGATCACATAAGGTTACCAATAATACATACTAAAACATACATAAATATAGAAGAGAGAAAAGAGACAAGAACATATAGGATTAAATAGATTATATAATTACATTGAGTCCATACAATGCAGAGAACTGAACTGAGTTCTCATTTGGCTCAATAGCCTAATATATACAATTTACAGACGGTTACAAAATAACTACCTATCGGTTCGGTGAACCGACGCGACTTTAGATGGCTGAACTAATCTCTTTAGTTTAGTTGGCTGACCGACTTAGTCGGATGATCGACTAAGTCGGCCCATCAACTTAGTCGACTGATCGACTAAGTCGGTCCTTGTTCAAGTCAACTTATTGACTTGCTCCTTCTACATCTCCCCCACAAACAAAATGTTTCTTAGTCCTGAAGAAACAGGGAGGTATACAAAATTTGTTTGTTTTGGTATTCCAAAATTTTATTGTGGCAGACTGTGGAGACGGATGGTTGGTCTTTTCTGTACACAGACCTCAACAATGGTTGGGGCGGTGATGGCGAGGTGATGTTGGAAATCCGTCCAAATCTGCAAAGCTTTCTGGATGTCGATGGTTAATGTGGTTAAGCTTGACAGGACCGACATCTTCTTCGAGATAGGGACTTCTGCTATCTTTTCCATGTTGGGGCCCAGGAACTGGTTTTGATCTTCTGCAGTCTCGATGAGTCATTTCATCTGTGGGAAGATGATGTCGACTTTCTCTAAGTTGGGGAGATCTTGTTGCACCCATTGATGTGCTTCCCATTCCAGTTTTTGTATTTTGGTGTTTTCTAGCACTATCTGTTCTTCTATCATCGGCCTAGGTGCTGCCTCTGTGGTCTTCCTGCTCTCCAAAGCCTAAATCCCTTGCCGAGTCTGTCATGTCTGCTGGTACACTTTCCCATAGTGAGTAGGCCAGTCTCTTAATAATTCTTTGGTGACAAAAAATTCCTCCATACGGTCCTGCAACACTTTATATGCCTCCAAAAATGCAGTGTGTTGAGCTAGTAGGAGTCTGGCAGTTTCCTCTTTTTGTTCCTCCTTGGTTTCCTAGAGGCATGCCTGGATGGTCGACACCATGCTCTCAAATAGCTGATACGCTCTTTCAAGCGGTCTATCTGTGTCGACATCTATGGGGTCTGGTATGACGGACTGAGCTAAATTCCTGCATTTGTCAAGAAACTCGACCTGTTTTGTATTTTTGTATGTGAGTTCTTTGGTTTTTCGCTCAGTCCTTGTCTTGGCTTCTTTGGCTAAAGTTTTGAGGAGTTGGCCCACCTCTGTGTCGGTCAAGGAGCTTGCATCCTTCAAGCTAATCTAAAGTCTAGGAGTCTTTCCATGATGCTCCTTCCTCTTCTTGTTCTTTTCTGCTTCTGTATCCTGTGTACCTGCAACAGTGGAGGGGGGGCCTTTGGTTTGTGGGATAGAAGTCGATGGTTTGTGTGGTTGGGGAGGTGGTATGACCACCTCTGGTTGTGTGGATGTAGTTGGTTGTGATAGTTATGTCTGTGAATCAGGGGGTGGTGGGGACGGTGGTGGCGGTGGTGATGGAGTGGGGGAATGGACGGGGGTGATGGGTTTGGGGGAAGTACAGTGTGGAATTACGTTGAAAGGTATGTCTGCTTACGGCAGTGTAGTGGTTGGTAGGTTGGATTGGGGTTCGGGGTCGGTCGGTTCAATAGTAGATTGCACTTATCCAATCACGTCGTCTTCTTTGTCGGATTGTCATGTGAAGGTCGACGTGATGTGTGCAAATACTGTGGGTTGTGTTCTGCTCTCTGTATACATGGGAGCTTGGGTGGTAATTTTGTGGGCCGACTAAAATAGCGTAGGCCATGTATCGAAGAAAGCTTTTAATTCAGTATCTTTGTCAAATTTTTCTTTCACTGTCTCCGGCATTGCGCTTTTGTATAAGTCAAGGGGGCTGATAGACTGTTGTGTTGGTGCTTGCTCCTCGACTATTTGTGTCGGTGATGGAGGTGGAGGTGTTGAAAAAAGATCGACAGGTGTCGTTGTTGTTTTTTCCTTCTTTAGTCGACCTTCGGGGGCTCCTGCTTCTACAAAGTGCTGGAACTAAGTTTCAACCGGCACTTTGTTTGCGACGTCATCCTCTATAATATCAAGGGCCGCAGTTGCCAGTTCGTCTTCATCATCTGATGATTCGGCAATGATAAGTTTTCACTTACCTTTGCCTTGTTGTTGTTCTTGCCCTTTTATTTTCTTCTGGGCTGCTGCTATCTCATTGGTGAGTTTCCTAATTATGCCTCTTGACACAACATATTCAAGGTTGTTTGGTTCGACTTCAGGCATCAGTTCCTGAGTCAGAATGACACTTGCTGGAGCAAGAGGAGTTGTTTGCTGCTGTTGTTGTGGCTTTGGTTTTGCAGGCTGTGGTACTGCTTTCTTTGGGGTCGGAGGTTTGATAATTATTTGTACTCGACTAGTTGGTTCAACCGGTAGGTCCTCCAACACAAATGTGCTGATGTAGAGGTTGAGCTCGTAGTATTCCTCTTTCTCTTTGTCGGTGAGTGGCTCCTCGATTGAGAAGTCGATCTATTTCACTGCTTCTGGTACTGATATCTTTGTCTTAGTCCGTTGAGACAATTCTCGGAATATTTGGTCGACAGATGGATAGTAGTCGAGGGCTTTGGCATTGGAGGCCTCGCCCTGCATGTACCACACCAAGGTATGGTCGAGCTCCAGCTGGATGTGCGAGTTCGCGGGTAGATTTCATCATATTTTCTTAGGCACCCTCCATCTAGTCATGTGAACCTTTAGTTGTTGGAACCAGTTTTCCAGGAATACTTTTCCTTGCTCTAGTTCATGCGGGGTTCCTTTCTGGGAAAAGGGTTTAAACCTATACATGTCAAAACTTGATGGTTCCCGGAAGATTAGGCTTCCTTCTGGATATATGTGGTACATAACGATCCATAGGATGAGGGAGGAGAACTTGATGATTCCTCCCGTCTCTTGGCATCACTCGTAGACAGTTTTTATCATGTCAGCGACATAATCCCCCCATCTGTAGAGTCATCTGACAATGGCAATAGTGTCGACGGCTTCCACCATTTCTAACTTGAGGTTGCTGCCTCGACCTGCTAATGTGAGTGTGATTGTGATTATTTTGGCCACAATATGCGGAGTTCTAGTTGTGATTTGGCTGATCATCAAGGCTTTTGAGTTTTTCCCAGAAGATGATCCCATAAGCTCTTTGACCAGTCCTTATTTGATTTTGACTGGTACAGGGTCTCCTTTATTAGACAGGCGAGTGAGTTTGGAGATGAGATCCCTAGAAATGTCGATCGGCTCATCAAAGTAGAACTGGCCGTTGTGGTATCGACTGATAGTAAATTTCACAGCAGCTTCCTTTGTACCCCAAAAGCTGGCCAATAGCGGTGCATTGGCATATCCAAAGAGGGTACTGCATCAGACTTTTTCTGCTGCTTGAGTCATCTTTTTCTCGACAAAGGCCCATTCTTGGATCTCAGCCCATAGTTTCTGCCATGGGCCCTCCTGCACTTTGGCATTTTTTATGTTCTTTAGTCTGCGGACCAAAGGTGTATCCGTAGCCTGTACCTCTTTTTCCTTGGTCGATGCTCTAGTATGTTTGGGAGCCATTATGTTGGTTTGGTAGATGTTACTACAGGGTTCTTGGCTTTTGGTCGAGTGAGTGTGCGAATGCTCTATGTGTAAAGGGTGCGGTGAATGAACCTTTGACGATCCAATATTTATAGGCGATGGTGTGGTTGTGTGTGGTAATGGATGTATTAATGGCGGAATTGACGTTCCAACTCTAATACGCGAGTGTGAAGTAAAGGTGATTTTCTTTCTGCCCTCGAGGTCATGAATGCGCGATGGGACTATCGAGGTCATCGGTTGGTGTCGGTGCTGAGAATGGTCGACAGGAATGGTCGATGAGGATGGTAGATGGTCATGATGTCGGTTGTCGAACTGATGATTTCCTATCATGTTTTTTTCATGTCTGGGTTATTATTTTGTTTTTGGAATTTTTAACTTTTTATGGATTTTGGTTGCCGGTTATGGTCATTATATGATTTTTTTTCCAGTTTCTGTAACGTTTTAGTCGGGCTCCATTAACGAGCTTTCGAAATACTAGGACCTACATCATCCTTAGTGGGACTGAACCATTGGGGTGTATCTCATCGACAATGTAAGGTCCCATCCACTCTGTGTGGAGTTTTTTAGGTTTTCCTTTGACTCGACTATTTTAAAGTAAGTCAAGGTCGCCGACCGACAGGTTTTTGTTTTTGATGTTGTGGTCGTGCCATGCTTTCTGTTGTTGCTTTTGTATTTCTTGGTGTTGTATAGCCATGAGTCGGTGTTCTTCCAACTTGCTGAGTTGAAATAGTTGGTCCTTTCTTGCATGTTCGACGTCGACATGTAGTAGTTGTGTAATAATAGGTGTCTGCTGTCGGAAATGTAGTGGGACTATTGCTTCTTGTCCATAGACTAGTTGAAACGGGGTTTGGTCGGTCAACTGTTTATAGGCTGTTATGTATGCCCATAAGACTGTAGGTATTTTCTCATCCCAGTCGTCCTTGTCAGCATTACATATTTTAGTTAACCCTTTTGTTAATGTTTTATTGAATTCTTCAATCATGCCATTCGACTGAGGGTGATATGCTGTACTCCGTCGATGGTCGATTTGGAATTGGTCGGTCAGGGTTTTGATATTTTTCTTAATAAAGTGTGTCCCTTGGTCGCTAATCAAGGTTAGGGGGCATCCGAATATAGTGATGATATTTTCATAGATGAATTTAGCAGCTATTTTTCTAGAACATGTATCGACAGGTTCATCTTCTGTCCACTTAGTAACGTATTCCACTGCAGTAATAATATACCTTGCACCTGATCTTTTTGCTGGGATAGGAAATGGTCCTATGAATTCTATGGCCCAGATTTCAAATGTGAGACTAGGGTTTACTGATATCAAGGGAATTTATGTACTAGGAAAGGGTCGACCAACTCATTGACATCGGTCACATCGACTAACAAAACTTTTGCAATCTCTGTGGAGTGTCGGCCACCATAATCCTGACTGTTGGATTTTCTTTGCAGTTGTGTCTTCTTGGAAATGTCCTCCTGTAGGTCCATAGTGTGCTTCATGCATGATTTGGTCTCGTTCATGTTAAAGTACACACCTTTTGAGGATGTCGTCTAATCCCATTTTGTATAAAAATCCATTAATGAGACTGTATGGTGCAGCCTTCATAGATAAGATTTGTTTTTTCTTGGTATTCATACCTTCTGGTGCCTGATCGTTTTCTAAGAACTGAGCTATTTCTTCTAGTTCTACTGGCACTGCTTCTATGTGAAATAAATGTGCATCAGGTAAGTCGTTGTCAACTCCTATCGGTTCCTCTCCTGTGTCTATTTGGGATAGATGGTCGGTCCCGACATTTAGCTTTCCTAGTCGAACAACGACTTCGAACTCAAATTCTTGGAAAAGAAGTAGCCATCGACAAATTCTGCCATGATGGAGTGGTTTATTGACAAGATACTTCAAGGATTGATGGTCGGTATAGAATATGAAGGGGTTGGCTAAAAGGTAATGTCGATACTTTTGGAGGGAAAAGACCATACCTAAGGCTTCTCTTTCTATGGTTGAGTAGTTTCTTTCCGCCTTATTTAATTTCCGACTGCTGTAAACTATAGGGTAATCCATCCCATCATCTCCTGGTTGAGTTAGGATTTCTCCTATTGCTATTCTGGATGCATCGAAATGGACATGGAATTTGATCGACCAGTTTGGAAACTTTAAGATGGGAGCTTCGAATAATTTTCTTTTCAAGTTTTCGAAAGAGATGTGACATTCCTCTGTCCACTTAAACTCTTGATGTTCCTTTAGTAGTTCTTCAAGTTGATAGGTCATATCTGAATAGTGTCTTATAAATTTTCTATAATAGCCTATATGGCCAAGTAACACCCTCACTTGTTTGGGGTTTACTGGTGGTTTCAGGTTGAGGATAATTTTAATCTTTGCAAAGTTGACCTTGATACCTTCTTTACAGACAATATGCCCTAATAGTATGCCTATGGGAGTCATAAATATACATTTCTTAATGTTCAGGGAGAGTTGAATCTGTTGACATCTCTACAGCATAAGCCTGAGCCATTTACAATGATCTTTTAAGGTGGAGTATATTGTCCAGTCATCGAAGTATACTGCCATGGTCTTATATATGTACTCTTGGAATGTTTTGACAATGATTCGGGAAAACATTGCAGGTGCATTCTTTAATCCAAAAGGCATAACTCTGTAAGCAAAGGAACCAAATTCACACACAAATGTTGTCTTCTTCTGGTCTTCTTTAGCTATTGGTACTTGGTTATAGCCTGAGAATCCATCTGTGAATGAATAGCATTCGTGTCTTGCAACTTCATTCAAGATTTCATCTGCATAAGGGGTTGGGAATGGGTCTGTCAATGTGACTTTGTTGAGTTCCCTAAAGTTGACACAAATTCTTAACCTTGTCGGGTCATGTTTCTTGGGCTGTACAACCATTGGACTTGCCCATTCTCACTGGTCGATAGGGTAAATGTTCCATGCTGCTAACATGTTATCAATTTCCTTTTTTACTATTTATTTGTACTTGTGAGCCAATTTATAAGGTCTTTTCTTAACAGGTCGAACATCAGGTTTAGTATCAATTTTCATCTCTCCCATTTCTTGTACTAAGCCTTTTAGGTCTTTATAATCCTTGGCAAATACATCTTGGAACTCTTTTAGTAAGTGCAAGATCTCTATGCTCTGTTGTCCGTTCCAGTAGTCCCCAATTTTTTCTAGTTTTGGTCGATCATCATTTGAGATGTCGAATTCTTTAGTTTTTACTTTGGCATCTAGCCACTCTGGTGCTTTAGCTTCATTAATCAGTTGGCTTCCTTCTTTGAACTATGAGAATGTGGCAGGGAAGTCGGCTATAGACATTCTGTCAGTATCTTGTTTGTCTGTTGTTGCGATTTTCAGGATCGAGTGGATAGGTTTTGTTGTTTCAAAATGGGTGTATTTCCATCTGAAGCTCTTGCCTTCTATGTTTTTATTCTCTAGTTGTAAACAGGTCGACTATGGTTTTGACCCTGTTTGTATATTGTTACAGTCCTTTATCTGTCGATGGTCTCGTGAGGGTTGTTTTTCGATTAGTTGGATAAATTGTTTAATTTGCTTTGCTGTTTCAACCAGATTTTCATTTTGAGGGATGAAGTTAAAGTCTTTAATAAAATTTTCCCAGAGTTCGGGCCATAAGAAGGTTTCACCTATAGCTTCTTCCATCTTATACCATTTGTTTGGTAAGTTGGCTAGGGTTGAGGGGAATAAGTGTGGCCAGGCTCGCTCATCCTTGTATCCCAGTATTCTCCACTCCTTTTCACAGGTTTTGCTATGTTCCTCTAGGTTTTGGCCTTGAGTGAATGTAGGTATGGAAGCTTGTTGGGTTAACTTCTTTCCTCCAAACCTTTCGACAAAGTAAGTCGACGCAGTTGTCCAGGTCTGTAGTCTGGTCTGGTGGGTATCCCACCATCTAGCTGCTTGGCTTGTAAAAGTTTCAATTAGGCTCTGAAGTCGGCCATGTTCACCAATATTTTTAGATACTTGTTCGACATGCATGAATGGTGATTCCCTCTCCTTATACCTTGGTATTTGTGTAGTATTTAGGTTGGTTGGTTGTAAGGTAGGGTGTTCCCTTATTTTCTTTTCGAAGATTTTTGGGATAATTGATACTATGAAGCACTGTCAGGTGGGTTTTTGGTGTACTTTTTGTATAGTCCAGCACCCTCTTACTTGTGTTTCGTAATTCTCAATCTCCTAGTCATATAATTCAACATCTGCGTTATAACCAACTGAGTCTTGGTTACCTAAGTTAATTTCTCCATGGATGTTTGGTTCTATGTAGTCTGCGTCGTTGTAGATTTGGTAAAGTTGTCTGACATCGAATTCTTCATCAATAGGTTTAGTCCAAGGTTCCCCTTGGGATGGATGAATGGGTATAATGACCTTTTTACCATTTCCTTTTAAATTGATTTGTTCTTTGTCCAAAGATATGGATTATTTCATCTTCCGACCCCAAGGTCGACTGACTAGCGTTGGGAAGGAGCTGGATCCTTCTTTTGGGTCAATAATTTCAAAATAAACTTTGGTCGAGATTCCCTTGATGGTTGTGTCGACATTTTTCTAGACTCCAATGGGTTCAATTAGGCCTTGGTCAGTGAGTTTCAGGTATATTCCTGACTCGTAAAGTTGAGGTCTACCCATCTGTTCCCAAGTATCCCAAGTCATGATATTTACCTTTGAGCCAAATTAGAGTACTAGTTGTTGGACATGGTAACCTTTGATTTCTAGGTCGGAAAGTGGGTCGGCATCACTTTTGTCTTTTTTATTCAAGCTGCAGATGTTTTTGGTTTGTTTTTTTGGGTTTGTACCTTTTATTTCATGTAATAAGTCAATGAACTGTGATACTGATTTGTTTGTTTGAACAAGTTGGATTAGTTGATTTATTGTGTTGGGTCGACTGTTATGGAGGTCTTCTTGTCGTGAAATGCCTTGAAAGACATGGGTTTCTTCTTTATATGTTTGTTTTTCCTTCATTGGGTCAGGATAAACATTTGTGTCTTTAATCTTACTAATTCTGGGGTTATCAAGTCCTATTTTTGTTCCTTGTCGAGTTACAATATGTAAATTTTTGGTGGTTATTACATCATTCTTTTGCACACAAGACAAGACATTAACATTTTTCTTGGTATTATTTTTTTCTAACATAGTAGGGCAATCCTCTAACGAGTGATCACCTACTCCATAGTGGGTACAGAATTTGAGATCAGTCCTGTTCTTGTATGGACAGTCTGCATACCGGTGACCTTCTTTGTAACATGTGAAGCACTGGGTAGGTCGACGCAGTCGTGTGTTGCGATTCCCAGGGAATCGACCTCTTCCTCCATATCCTTGACGTCGATTGTCGTATCGGTGCTCATATCATCGGCCATCGTATCTTTGTCCATTCTGATCGTTTTCTGGATTTTTTTGCTTGTTATGTTGTGCCACTGCATTCATTTGGTAGACCGCCTGATAGTTCTGTCGGTTCTTCAGGTTTAACTGGCAGTCGGCAATGTTATGACTTTTGGATTCGCAGATGGCACACCAAGAATCCTTGTCGTTCTTCATGTGAAATGAATAGTCTTTTGTAGAGTGATCTTCGTGCTCCTGGAAAATGTCACAAAAGGACTTGGTCGGTACAAATCAAACGTCTTGTCGGCTATATTCTTGTCGACAGTTATCTTTCGAATGACCGGCCGTCAAGCATTTGGTACACCAGATCTCCTCATTCTTGAGGCTTAGTTCATTCAGATACTTCTGCACATTCTCTAGATATTCTTCCAATCTGTGGTCCGTGGGGTAAGCAGGTATGTCTTCGTCCATCTCCACCTGAAGAGCTTTCCTTAGCGCATCCTTGTATGTTTTAAATGTCTCCAGACTAATGTGTCGGTGTAATTTCTATGATAGTCCTGCAAGAAACCATTGGATTAGTAATTGTTCATTAATAACATAATCCAGCTGGCTTAGTAGGTCTTTCTAGCGTTTATTGTAGTCACGGACGGTCTCCCTTGGATTTTGTGACGTGGTTTTAAGCTTATTTGCGGCCAGGTGCTTAGCATCTGAAGTTTTAAAAAATGACAAAAATTGCACCCTAATCTTGGATTTTGTTGCTCTGGGTTGTCTTTCCAAAAAGTTCATGTACCATGTCAATGCCCTTTTCCTTAAGGCCCCTGCGAACTGTGCCATTTGTCAATCTTCATCTGTAACCTGGTTGGCTTCCCAGGTCAACTCGCAGATGAACCAATGTCATCTGGGGTATTCATCTCCCTCATAAAGAGGAATGTGAGCCGATCTGTGACCCATGTTTGAATCACTGTCATTGCTCTCAGAAGGTGGTGGCGGTGGAGGTGGGGGTGGTGATGAGGGTGGTGGGGTTATTGGTGTACTAGTGCCTGCAGAATTCTAGTCGACAGAAATTTTGTTTTCTTCGGTTGTCGAGTCTTCATCGACTTGTAGTCGTTTGATGTCGACTTCTACTATCGATAGTTCATTGCAATTAGTTGTTCGCAGGTTTGATTGTTCGATTTATTCTAAAGCTATATTTGGTGGGGGGGGGGTGCTCCTTCATGTGTCGGTAAGAGCAAGTGGATACTTCAGAGGGAGGCTGCCACTTGAAACGTTACCCAGTTCCCTTCCATTGGTCGACAGATAATAAGGTGTCGTCCAGGGTAAGTTTCATCGCCTAGTCGGCTCCATATAGTGAAGTCACCAGCTCATAGTCGGAGGTCTTCTTCGACAATAGTGTGTATTCGAGTACGCAGATTCAATGGGGAAAGGGTTGTTCCTTCATTGGGAGCTTGTAGTTGGAGAGCTTCTGGCTGCTCTATCTACAATTCTTCCTCCTTAGGGGACGCTTCTTGTTCTACGCCCTCTTCATGTCGGTCATGACCCGACTCTGGTGGATTCTCTTCCTTATTGTTCTCCCTAGGGTTTTGTCCTATGTGCAGCTCTAAGGCCCTTTCTCATCATGCTTCCCTTCTCTGGTGTCTCTCGTCCCTTTCTACTTTCTGAATGTATGACATACTTTCATACGATACTATTCTCTTGAGGTCTCTTTTGGTCAACTTCTCATTACTGGTGACTATTATTTGGTTTGTGTCGACTAGGATCCACTATACTCTATCTTTGACACATGACCAACTACCCCCCCATAGCCTACCCGACGCTTTTAGAAAGCTCGAATAGTTCAATTTATTTTCTTAGGAAGTATTCCCACTCCCTTTTTGCAATGAATTTCTCCCACTTGATCTGGTTCTCCTCCTAGTTAGTGTTTGATGGTTGTTTGTACAGTGGTGGACGAGGTTCAACAATGTGTCTTGCTCCTTTCTCGATAAAAAATTTGAACAGCAAGGTCGATAGGGAACACAAAAATTGTTCGGTGAAATCTGTGTAAAATTTCTCTTTGACGGTTTCCATCGAGGTTCTGTCTTCGACTGCTTGCTCCTCACAGAAGTTGTCGGCTATTTTTTCAAACCACTCCGACAAATTTGTTCTACCTCCTCGGATCAGTTTCTCCAACAACTGTTGTTCTTTAGTTAAGTCCAGCTTTCTCATCCAGAATTTGCTTCAAGAGTTGGGGCATTGATTCGACAAACTTTTCATGCGTCTCTGTAAAAAATATTTCTTTTGCTTCGACGACTATTAATCTGTTCCTTCGTGCGTAATTCTGCAAATAGTTTGCAATTTTACGTTCCCACCAGTCCTTGATCTCCTGGTCTGGTATCATATGTGAGCATATATTTCAGTCATGTACTAATGGCAACGGAACCAATGTTGTAATCTCACAGATCACATAAGGTTACCAATAATACATACTAAAACATACATAAATATAGAACAGAGACAAGAGACAAGAACAGATAGGATTAAATAGATTATATTATTACAATGAGTCCATACAATGCAGAGAACTGAACTGAGTTCTCGTTTGGCTCAACAACCTAATATATAAAATTTACAGACCATTACAAAATAACTACCTGTCGGTTCGGTGAACCGACGCAACTTTAGATGGCCGACCTAATATCTTTAGTTTAGTCAGCCGACCGACTTAGTCAGCTGATTGACTAAGTCAGCCCATCAACTTAGTCTACTGATCGACTAAGTCGGTCCTCATTCAAGTCAACTTATTGACTTGATCCTTCTACATTATGCTACGAGGAATATCTGGTCTCTTTACGAAGATGGTGCTAGTAGATTGATTGCTCGGAGTGAACCATTAAAATAGAGGAATTTGGGAGTACAACTGCAGGCTGGGGAGTACAGATGTTGAGGGAACTCATTGGTGCAGTACGGTACATTATTACATGGAAAGAGTGAAATAAACCTCCAATTAAATAGAATTAGAATATATATTTGATATGTGTGGCTTACACCCAACTAGGAATGGGCTAGTAGATATAATAATTGGCTGGGCAGTCTACCCCATACCAATTGGCTTTACCTAGTATACCATACTACTAGAAGACCAACCATTACAGAAAGCCTACCATACACATAGGATTACTACCTACCCCATAGTCTTTACCTAATCGCACATCCCACCTCTCTACCAGACATTACTACTTACCTAATTCATTGTTCGTTTAGCCTAGTCCAGACAATAAAACAAAAAATATTAAAAAAAACCAAACCATTAAACATAATTTATGAAAATAAAAATAAAATATATATATATATATATATAAACGAAAAAAAAATATTTTCCAAATAAAATAATATATATATGAAGAAACACATAAAATTTATTTTCATGGGCAGGTCGACCCAACTAGTTTACCAAAGAGTGACCCAACCTCTACGACAACAGAATTCAGCAATGACATTCATGGCCCATGGCTGATTTTCTTATCCACCATCCTTCAATTCTGACAATTTCGATTGCTGCTCAAGCTACTAGTTCTTGTCAAATAGCCTAACCGTTGGTGCCAAAACATTGGAGGGTTTGGTGGGTTTTGGATATGGATATTGGTCATACATGCTGAGGAGTTTGGGATCAATATTAACCACTGTTGAGAGTTTACAATTTCTCTATCTAATTGCCATAGCTGTCATGGATAAAGCAGCATTGGAAAGAACCTTGATACTTTTGAAGAGGCGGGCCATGAATTCTGCACCTCTGGCATTAACACCACCTTCTTTTCTTACAAAATCCCTAGTAAGTTTATCGATTTACTGTGAATTTATAAATTTTTAGTGAATTTTGGATAAAAACCCTCTGCATGTGCTTGATCTTAATGTTTCAGTGAAAATATTTCCCACTGTGGGCTTCCAGTTGATCCTCTACCTTGAACAATGGAGCCATTTCTTTATTTTCCATATCTCCATGTCTTTGTTGGAATGTGTCTTCCTCCATAGCCACATTTTCCATATCTACATCGTTTTAGGGCATATTTTGTGAATCTTTTGAGGTTAGAATGTATGGAGTAATGCTGAAGCTAGAGAATCATCAAATAGGGCATGCAACAAGAAAAAACAAGAAAACACATTACACTCTAGTCTGTACCCTTTTTTTGGATAATTACTAGTCCTGGAATGTCGGTTATCAAGATTTTACCCCCACATGGTTTCATCCTAGAATATGACCACTGAAGGAAACTTGTTTGGACCAGACATTAGTGAGTTGGCAAGCAGCTCAGATGATCGAGCAGAGGTTAATATGTGGAGTGTGTCAAAGGGCTCAAAGAGAGAGTCTTTACATTCAAAATTGTTAGACATTTTGGGAGATGAGTTTGAGAATACAAGTGAGAACAAACCTAAGTTTGGGAATATAGGCAAGAAGAATCAGCAAGTTTCTGAATAGTCAGTGATGGATTTGAGAGAAAAACACTAAACAGCTACCAATTTTGTCAAATTTCTCTAAGAAACATGGTTCATTGTTTGCGGTCAATTCCTCCTCAGTCATGGATTGCAGGCCTGCAAAAAAAAAGTATGTTGAGTATGTTCCCATGATTGGGGGATGTTCCTATCCTTATAACCTAGCACTCAATTACTAGTCCTAGAATGCCGGTTATCAAGATTTTACCCCCACATGGTTTCAGCCTAGAATCTGACCACTTAAGGAAACTTGTTTGGACCATACATTGGTGAGTTGACAAGCAGCTTAGATGATCGAGCAGAGGTTAATATGTGGAGTGTGCCAAAGGGCCTAGTTTTACAGTGGCCTAGTTTTACTCATATGGCCTAGTTTTACTCAGATGATTGAAATTTTATGCTTATCTGATAATGTCTATAAAATATGCTAACCCCCCAGGCATAAGATAATGAAAATATGCACTACGCAAATGCCTAAATTCAGTGATGCTAATGATGTGTCTAGAGGGATTTTGTAGAAGTTCCCAAAGCACTTGAATGCTGCTCCTGCTAGAGATCTCAGTGGTTCATTATCAGGTGTTACTGCTGAGACATATAATGTTGATACATAGTTGTGGAGAAAGCACGTGAAAGGCTACAAAAGAATGAACAAATATATTGGGGAGAGTAGATATTGCAATGTTATGGACATGAATGCAGGTCTTGGTGGCTTTGTAGCAACACTTACATTCGACAAAGTTTGGGTTATGAATGTTGTCCCAACCATTGCAAAAAAAAATACACTTGGTGTGATATATGAAAGAGGCCTTATTGGAATTTATCATGACTGGTATGGTTACCCTTCATTTCTCTTTTAATTTTTGCAAGGCTTTAATTTATGTAAGGATTATTTGCCTTGTGCATTTTTAGTAGTTTTATCCGTTTTGCTTTCTATACTTATGGTCTTGCTGTTATGCCATTGTAAGTTGTTTCCAGTTAACAACAAAGTATGCATTTTGCTCACATTTTGCATTATTTTATTTAATGCTATGTTCATGTTACCGTTATCAGTTCTGCAGGTGTGATATTGCAAAACATTTTAGTCATTCTCTGTTCAGATTTGAAATCCTTTTTATGCATAATGGTTTGTTTTGCACTTATATTCCATTGACAGAAAAGTAGATGTCCACGATTCTCATTGTTGTTTTTCATAGGCTGAAAATTGATAGAGACAGGTCATTTGATCAGATGTACTTGTATTTTCTCATATTTTTAGGTAAAAACAGAGTTATGGGAGCCAATTTTCATATGCACACTGCTACATATTTCAACCTCAGCTTTTATATTATTTCTATCCTTGTGTGAAATTCTTCATCACCATATGAAAAACTATGCAATATTTTTGTGTCATAATCTATTTTAATTGTTGTTTGTTCTACTGACAATTATTTTATTGTAGCTCCTGTATTTTATTAAGATCATAATCTGGTTTCCTCTTGCTTCAGTTTGTAGATTCCTAGAGTCAGATAGTGTGGATGGTCTGAATGTATCTATTTATTCTTTACCTTGACTGAATATTTAATCAGATAATGACATCATTATTTGGAAATTGTGTATGAACAGTTGAGATATGGCTCCAACGGGTAGGGTTTCAACATAAAATATCACTTTTATGTTAAACTAATGGTAGTTTACAAATTCAATTCCCAGACAACATACATGCAACATAGGAATAATCGTCAAGATACCAAGATTTTACTCAAATATTTTGTCTTTTCTTGTAACATGGTCATGATTAACAGTATAACATAGCTTTTCAAAAATCATTGGTTGTTCATCGTTTTACTGCCCAAATATCTTGATAATGCATTTGTGTTTATGAAGATGCAGCCTTCCTTTATTTAAAGTTGAAATTGGTCAATTTGTTTGCATGTAGAATTCTTTCTTTTTTTATACCTTTGAGATGGAATTATCAATGTTGGTAAACCCATGGAATTAGATTTAGAAGCATGATAATTTATTTACTGCATTGAATATTTAGGATTGTGTAATAGACAAGCTTATCTTTGCTTCACGATGAGAGGACATATTCCCCTTCATTTGCTTATTTTTGGGCTTCCGGTTCGATTTATGTTCTCCTATGTTTTTGGATCATGAATTTGATGTTCAACAGGCTTATCTTAGCTTCATGATGAGAGGATGTATTCTCTTTCATTTGCTCATGTTTTGGCTTCTGGCTTGAGTTCTGTTCTCTTATGTGTTTGGGAATCATTAATATATGGTTCAATTCTGCTGTGATTTTTGTTTCTATCAATTGTGTGTTTACATTATGATATAGTAGGATATTTTGACTTCATATATTTTGGAATAATTCCTTCATTTTATTGTCCTCTAATAGATACAAAATGAGGTCGAAAACAAATTCAGCAGACAGCAAGACCAGGAGTTCTGTTTCTATATTTATTGTTGTGGGATTATGTTGTTTTTTCTATATATTGGGTGCTTGGTAGATGAGTGGTTTTGGAAAGGGTGATAGCATTGCATTGGAAGTCAATAAGCTGACAGACTGTGGAACTTTGTCCACTCTAAATTTTGAGACTCACCACAATGAAGGAGATAACGTTGAACTTTCTGAATCCAAAGCAAAAGTATTTGAACCTTGCAGTGCCAAATACATTGATTACACCCCTTTCCATGGCCAAAAGCGAGCTATGACATTTCCTAGAGATAATATGATATACAGAGAAAGGCATTTCCCGCCAGAGGACGAAAAGTTGCACTGCCTCATTCCTGCTCCAAAAGGATACAAAAATCCATTTCCATGTCCAAAGAGACGTGACTATGTGCCATATGCTAATGTTCCCTACAAGAGTCTCACAGTAGAGAAGGATGTTCAAAATTGGGTTCAATTTGAAGGTGACGTGTTCAAGTTTCCTAGAGGAGGAACGATGTTTCCTCAAGGTGCGGATAAGTATATTGATGAACTTGCTAATGTGATACCTATTTCTGATGGTACTGTCAAGACTGCATTGAAAACTGGTTGGTAGGTATGTTTGAAGCATATACCTTGCAAGTCTTGATTCTGCAACACTCTTGTCCATACTGTTGCTCTTTTTGTGGCAACTAGTATGTTTAATTTGTGATTGTCTGATATATTCTTACAAGTGTTCTTCAATTTTGAAGAGATTCTTGTATTTTGTTTTTGCAATGATTTATGGAGTTTGAGGATATGCCCTTATCTAAAATCCTTATGGCATGCTTAGGTGGCAAGCTGGGGTGCATATCTTTTGAAGAGAAATGTTTTGACCATGTCATTTGCACCAAGGGATTCACATGAAGCCCAAGTGCAGTTTGCTTTGGAGCGAGGTGTTCCTACTGTGATTGGTGTAATGGGGACACAACATCTTCCTTGCTCTTCCAGGGCTTTTGACATGTCTCAATGTTCACGGTGTTTGATACCTTGGACTGCAAATGGTATTGGGGACTTTTACAGGATTAATGCTTTTGTTAAAGTTAAAATTCCGAGCTATAGCAGAGGCTTGAATTTACTGATTTGATTCTCAAATTGATTTGTGTAGCTTCATTTGTTTGCAGATGGTATGTATTTGATAGAAGTGGATAGAGTCCTGAGACCAAGTGGATATTGGATTCTCTCTGGTCCTCCCATCAATTGGAAGCAATATTACCAATCTTGGAAAAGATCAAAAGAGGAGCTCCAGCAGGAACAAGAGAAAATTGAAGAAATAACAAAACTTTTGTGCTGGGAAAAGAAGTATGAAAAAGGTGATCTTGCGATTTGGAAAAAGAGAATTAATACTCGTTCTTGTCCTAGAATCCTGAATACTATTGACCCACCTCTCGCCTTTGAATCAAGCAGTCCAGATGATTCTTGGTAAGTTCCTGAACTGCATAGCTCAAAGTTGAAGACAGTTTATGTAGCATAATTTTATAATAGAACATAATTAGATCAATAGTGTGCTAAAATCTATTTTCAAAAATTCATTACTGGTGAACAAACTGATTATATTTATGAGCAATGTTTGTAACCCAGACATTTTTTGTGCTTAAGCAGGACTATAAGCTCAGTGCTATAGGTATTATTAGGTTTAAATATAGGATCCAATACATTCTTGGGGTTTGACAGTTAAAACCTATTTTTGTCCTTCCTAGAATGTGCTTTTAGATTCCAGGTATTGGCTACATTTGTTATTCTATTAAAAGAGCATTTAACACCTGTCCTTGTAAGTATTCTTCTATTGGCTTTTTTTCCTTAAGAAGATTAATATCATGCCAAATTGTAAATTGGATATCAATCTTGCAATGGATATGTTACAAAGTGCATTATGGTTGTAGGATTCCTTTGAACTAAAATGTCAGTGTGGCTGACTATGAAAAATTTAAACTTGCACTGCTATTAAGCTGAAGTACATGGTCTGTTTGTTTGTCATAATTTTCTGACATGTAGAAATTTGGAGAATTACTTTGTAACAATTGATAGAATGGCTGTTGACCTATTATAATTTGTGATTTTAATTGTAAATGCTACAAGATTCAAGGGATTAGCAACTTTATATCCTGAATACAAGTCAGAGATACATTTTGAATTCATCATTTTTATGTGAGTTTTGAATTTTCCTATCTGCTTTTACATTTTAATGGCCATGCATGAATTGATCTTGTTCTTCAGGCAGGTTTAAGTTTAACTGTCTAAATCTTAAAAAATTTCAAGCATGTTTGCATAATTGGCTTCATATTTCATTACAGTACACGAAGAGTCTGTTTTTCTCCCGATCTGCTTTGAGAGTGGCCTAGTTTTACTCAGATGGCCTAGTTTTACTCAGATGATTAAAAATTTATGCTTGTCTGATAATGTCTATCAAATCTGCTGACTCCCCAGGCATAAGAGAATGCAAAGATGCACTACGGAAATGCCTAAAGTCAGTGATGCTAATGATGTGCCTGGAGATATTTTGGAGAAGTTCCCAAAGCGCCTGAATGTTGTTCCTGCTAGAGTTCTCAGTGTTTCATTATCAGGTGTTACTGCTGAGACATATAATGCTGATACACAGTTGTGGAGAAAGCACGTGAACGGATACAAAAGAATGAACAAATATATTGGGCAGAGTAGATATCGCAATGTTATGGACATGAATGCAGGTCTTGGTGGCTTTGCAACAACACTTACATCCGACAAAGTTTGGGTTATGAATGTTGTCCCAACCATTGCAAAAAAGAATACACTTGGTGTGATATATGAAAGAGGCCTTATTGGAATTTATCATGACTGGTATGGTTACCCTTCATTTCTCATTTAATTTTTGCAAGGCTTTAATTTCTGTAAGGATTATTTGCCTTGTGCATTTTTAGTAGTTTTATCAGTTTTTCTTTCTAAACCTAGTCCCATAACATTTGAAACATTATCATCCATTTATGTCATTTACCTTTCTGTTAGTACATTTGGAAACCCAACAATTTTTGTTACATTTTTTATTTAGATTTTTCAAATTTCATTGGAATAGGACTCAAAATTCATGCTTTGAAAGGCTTGGGAAAAACAGTCAATTCTTTGCATGAGTTTGTCATTTTTATAGGTTATTATATAAAACATTTAAATATTTGGTGTATGGGATGAGTTAGTGCATGTGTAGATTAATCAACCAAGTTGGCTCGGATGGTATGTTGTAGAATGTGGATTTTGGGGAAGGGTGAAGAGGATGAAATGAATGAAAGGGGAATAGACATAAATTATAATAGTTGAATAAGATAATGCAATCTACACTTGTTCATACGTACAGCCAACTCTTCTGACCTTCAGGGAGATTTTCTATTCTAGATCAAAATATTAGGTTCGTTGTTCATGCTCATTAGTGAAGATGAGAAAATGAGGAATTCATAAACATAGTAAAATGTTGAGCAAAATTAGCTCTTTTACATATAAAATAATGGCTGCTAAAAATATGGATGTTTGCTATGATGATAGGCCTTGTTAAGTTTATAGACATTTCTACTCATTGTGTACCGAAAAGAGTTTAAAAAAATGTTGGTTCATCCTGTTTTAACTTGATCACAACTGATAAGCGAGGAAAATGTAGGAAAATTAACTAATTTGTAATCAACGAAAAGTACCTCAGCAAAATGCCAAAACTACTATTCTAGAAACTAGGAAAATAAATGTAGTAGAGAAAGTTGCAACACTCTTCCGAAACACAACTTTAACAATAAAAGGACTCTTCAATAGTACACAAGACAATAAATAAATTTCCTGACAAGGTATGGATGTTGCGATTTTCAAAGAGTTAAGCCTTTCAAGACTCCTACAACTAAAAATTCCTTTTTTGAGGCATTTGGGCCTATTTATAATTTATTAATTTCCTCTCCCTCTTAGCCATTTGTTCATTGCACGTGGAATCAATGGATTTCCATGCATGCAGTTTCTTTAACATTTTTCCACCTAGAAAGATTCTCATTGCCACTTGTAGGTTGATTTTATAATCTCACTAACCAATAAGATTCTTATTGTTGTTTGTAGATCATTTCCTTTTTGTAACTTACTCAATACATGTCCTGGCTATAAATGCCCCATGAATTGTGACAACATCAAATTTGACAACTAACATAAAACTAGGACATTACCACTTGTGGTTTGATTTTAGAATCTAACTACACAATACGGTTCTTATTATTACTTGTAGATCATTTCTTTTTGTAAGCTAGCCACTTAACTTGTGGCTAGTGGCCTATCGACATTCACCGGACACTTAAGTGGTTGTGCTAGTAATTCTGTTTGGAATCAGATTAGATATACAAAATAAGGTTACAAACATGTTGAGAGGTCACCAGAGGTTTGATTGACTCATATGTTTTTTAGAACAAGTCGTATTCATAAAAAATTCCTTTCTGATGTTTATTAGAACAAGGCTAATGCATTCAAACAAACAAATATACCAAGCTTTTTTTAGGGCTATCTGTTTGTCAATATCAGTGTTTGGAAGTAAATATACAAAGTTCCATGGGCAAGCTCGGTGCTTCCTAAATAAAAACAATAAATCTCAAAACATATCATTTTCTTGAGAGGATCTACCCATATTACAAATTCGTGCTTCCACATTCAGAAAATCCCCAGTTATTAGATACTTAGTAATCTTCTCCTTCTCTTCATCCCCTACCTCACACAAATCATGAATGCCTTTCACTTCTTTTTTCTCATCCAACATAAAATCCGACACTAAACAAACTGCCTCAGTTACTGGATTCTTGCAGTCAACCTGTGTCACATGCATATCTACATCATTTACATCAATTACCAACTCCAACATCTTGTGAATATTTACAAATGCAATATCTTCATGTGCAGTTACTCCAGCATACTCACTTCTTTCATCTAGTAGGTTATCTAAACCTCCTCTCAATTCTCTCAAGCCACAATTTATTCATGACCTTTGTTATTTTATGTCATAAAAGTATGTAACAGGAGCATTGTTATTCAAAGGACTGCTATTGAAACCAGTCATCACAAAAAAATTACTTGATTCCAGTCATATGGATTTTCATTTAGAAATATTTCTTAGAAAAGTAATCTGGATGAATTAAACTATTTGGAAAAGCCCTTATTTTGATTCTGCAGCATAACCTTTCTTTCTAGTTTCAAGTTTTAATTTTACGTACGTACTATGAATTAGATAATTTTAATCAAATCTTTTTCCTTGGTCACATTTTAATAGACACTGATCTCGCATGTGTTTGTAGGTTACCCTTACAATCAAGATTTTGATTATGGTGCATTGGCATAGCTCCAACTTTTTTCTATTAATAATATTGGTGACCCTTTTATTGAGAGCAACTATGCGGTACACTCTAGGCAGTTTGAAATTGGAGTCTTGGATTAGTTTGCCCATATTTGGGAACTGGAGAAACATGAGTATTGGGGATACATCACAAATTGTGGTACAAAAGGAAATATGCATAGTGTTTTAGTCGAGTTTGTACCTTCCTTAAAGCAACCCTTGTAAATTTTTTTAGCATTTTTAATCCTTGCTCTATTTTCTTGACTTGTTATGTGCTATTATCTTTATACAGGAGGGAGGTTTTTCCAGATGGCATTTTGTATGCATAACGAGAAACTCATTACTCAATTTTCAAAGTAGCACGGATGTATAGAATGAAATTTGAAAAGGTGGATACACTAATTTCAGGCGAGATTGATTGTTTGGATTTCAGACAGAGGTTGCTTAAAAACAAGGATAAGCTTGCTATTGTTAATGTTAATATTGGTATGTTTCACTGTTTACTTTTCAATGCGAACAGAGTGAATGCAAACCATTATAACCATGGAAGTAAGGTTTCATAAAGTAGGTGAGTTCTAGGTCAAACTCCATATGTTGTGTGTGCATCTTTGGGAAGTTCTTTCAGAATTGGATGAATTTGGAGTATATTTAGTTTTACTTGTAGAAATTATTTTTTCTTAAAATTAGTAAATGTTTGAAATCTCAGTTGTTGCTCCATTAACTATAGGAACCACGGTTAAGGGAGCTGTAGATGATTTGGATATGGTAATTTGGACTATTGAAGAAATGGGATTTACGCAAGACCATTTTTATATCCATTGTGACGGGGCTTTATTTTGCCTAATGATGCCCTTTGTGAAGCGGGTAAGACACTAAATCATGGATCATTTTGCCTGAAATTTTTATTTGGCTAGGATACATGTTGTATTTATCCTTTTTGAATGATGAGTGCAACCTCATTAACTGTACAGAGTATGCAAAAATGAAATATTTTTCTCATTATTCTTACCATTTTTGTATCACAAGCACCAAAGGTGAGCTTTAAGAAACCAATAGGAAGTGTGAGTGTGTCTAGGCATAAGTTTGTTGGTTGTCCCATGCCATGTGGTGTGAAAATAACAAGGATCGAGCACATAAATGGCCTTTCAAGGGATGTGGAATATTTAGCTTCTAGGGATGCAACAATTATGGGAAATCGCAATGGGCATGCTCCCATATTTCTTTGGTACACCTTGAACCAGAAAGGTTATCGAGGGTTCCAAAAAGAGGTTCATAAATGCCTTAGAAATGCACATTACTTGAAAGACCAATTTTGGTCTGCTGGGATTAGTGCAATGCTAAAGGAACTGAGCAGCACTATTGTATTTGAGAGACCACAAGATGAAAATTTTGTCCGCAAATGGAAGCTTGCTTGCCAGGGAAACATTGTCCATGTTATTGTGATGCCAAATGTAACAATAGAGAAGATAGATGGATTTGTGCATGATATGGTTGAGAACCGACCAAGATGGTTTCCAGATGGAAAGGTTGTCACCCCATGCATTGCAAATGAAATTGGCAATGAGAGTTGTTCTTTCCTTCAACATAGTCATGCCTAAATTATGCAAGGTCTCCAAGTTCATTGGCAGGCTCGTAATCGGTGATGAGAATGGTTCTCACCTTCAACATAAACATGCTAAAATTATGCACGGTGGCCAGTTTCAGTGGCAGGTATGTATGCCACTTTTTCTCTCAACTTTTGATGTCGCCAGGTTCAGAGGCAGTCATGTGTGCCATTTTTTTTGTCTCAACTCTGCTGCCACTGATGCATTGCATGTTGGATTTTACTGAGTCCGATTTGTAAGAGCAAGATCTTCGTGTCACCAGTTCGATCAATGTTTTGAATGTACTGGAAGAGAAAGTTTTTGGTCTATGTCATTACAGTATTATTGGTTAAATTTTAATATCCATGGCAATACTATAAATAATTGGTAATTCTTTTCTATATATTTTAAATTTCGATAAGCAATATTGGTACATCTTCAAGTGGTTATCAAGGCACAATAAAATTTAATGACCTGTTTTAGCAGTTGTATTTATGAATAAACTAGTATTCCCTTTTCAGACATACTTCTTACTTAGGTGGTGATGTGGTTAAAATAGCCAGTTTGTCACTCTTATGATGTTCCATATGTCTCTTATTTTGAAAACACTTTTCTTTTTTTTCTTTTTGGTCAATGGTTTTTCTGGCATTTTTTAACTTGTTTATTTGATGAATGGGATGACTGGAAAAAAGAGAAGCGAGATTTTTTACACAATCTAAGTTGTCTGCCAGTGACCCCTAAACAAAATGGTAGTAGCACATCTTCTGGTTTAAGTCATAGTGCTCGAATTTCCTCAGTTATAGCAAGTGTTAGAATAATCAACCAATAGTTAGCTACCTTAGACATTAATTAATCCATTTTTGTCTTATTTGCCTAGTTTCCATATTCCACCTTATGCAAGTTGTCCTCCACATGTCGAAAGTGGTCAAACTTGCTAAAATTGAGTCATGGAGCGCTTGGGAAACCACTTGGAATCAATTCTACTTTATTCCTGGACTTCCTAGCGCATGTCTGCTTTTTCTGCTTTATTGCCTGCTTTTGCTGAGTTTTAAGGCAATTGGGAAAGTTTGACTAGGTGAAGTTAACTTGTTTTTTGTCCTCATCATCCTCCACTCTTTTCTCCTAAGAAAAGCATGTATGATTTTTCCTTCCATCATCTATTAGCTTTCCTAATTGATTTTTCCAATTCGTGAGCTCCTAGACAGATTTGGAAACTGCTTTATGCAACTATGGGGGATTTGCTTAGATTTAGTAAGCCTGCTTTTGACCAAATTCAAATGGCATCGAAATGTATTCGAATATCTCATGTAATTATTTATTGTGGAAGCCTATGACTTCACAGGGTTTGCTATTGTACACTTATTCAATACAGATTAGTGTTATGCTCCATATTCAGTCTCCTTTGTGTGTAATTTGCATGTGTAATTGGCAATTTTTGTGAGCGTAATTGTTCTAACACCTGGGTTCAATTTACACATGGTATCAAAGCCTTTTTAGATCAATTTATCTCCTTCCAATTTGTTATTGTAGGTTCAACATCATTGACTGGGAGCATTCTGCTGACTGAAGGGACAATTTCTGAGCTATGGATCAATCTCAGAAGATCATCTTGACTCCATTTAACTTATTTGAATGGAAAGCAGAGATGGAGATACTGTTGAGAGTGAAATTCCTCTACAGAGTGACTATGGAAATAGAAGTAGAGCCCAATGTAGCTGCAGAGAAAATTAAATGGCACAACAAGAGGGATGAGGCCTATGGTCTCCTGTGTTTGAGCATATCCAGAGACCTTCTTTTCCATCTTGATGGATTAAAATCACCAAATGAAGTATGGGAGAAGATTTTTGAGCTTTTTGGTAATATAGATGAGATGAGGGGACATCAAATTGAAAATGAATTGATCTCCCTGAGTCCCAACAGCTTCAAATCCCTGCAACTCTACTTTTCCAAGTTCAAAGCCCTTGTTTTGCAGCTAAAACAGTGTGGAATCGAAAAGAAGGAGGAGCAACTGGTTTTGGCCATACTCTCGAAGCTTGGCCCTAACTATTCAGTATTTGTCTACACCTTCAATGCCACAAAGTTGACAGCTCAAGCCTAGAAAATGTTGCCGATTTCATGGAATCTCTCACACAAGAACAAGATAAATTGGTGATGATGGGCACCATCAAACCTTCCAAAGACCAAGCTATGGTTGCTGGAGATTTGAGGGTCGATTCAAAAGGTAAGAAGAAAGCTAAGAAGCCACGTGAGAAAAACAGAGACAAGAACAAGTCTCCAGAGGAGCCCCAAGGTTCCAAGAAGAACTTCCAGAAGAAGAAGAACAAAGGATAAATGAGCAAGTACACATACTGCAGTAAGGGAAATCATCCTGAAAGCTCCTGCAGGAAGAAGCAAATTGACATGCTGACCCAACTCCTGGAGAAGAATCCCATCTCCCTTCCTGATAGCTCAAAGAAGAGGGAAGGAGGATCAAATTCAGAAGACAGAGAGAGAGTTCATGCATTGGTTGCTGGCACATCAAGCTCACCTAGTTTCATCATTGATTCTAGAGATTCAAGACATATGGTTTCAACCAAGGGGGCATTCACCTCACTTGACATGTCGAAAGTTCCACCAATAGTACTGGCTGATGACTCTCTCACTAGAATTTTGGGTAAAGGGAGGATTGATCTTGACCATGGTAAGTTCAGCAATGTATTGTATGTTCCAGGTCTTGCCTCTAACCTCTTATCAGTGTATCAGATGACCCACACAGGGTCTCCAAAGAAGGTCATATTTTCCCCTAATGAAGTTGAGATCATAGAGATCTCAAGTGGTAAATTCATTGCAAAAGGAGTTGCAAATCACACTTCGAAGGTATACATGTTCTCACACTTCCTACCCTACTCAAACCCCTCTGCTCTTCTGATTCATGCTAATGAGGCAAGCAAGATTTGGCATGAAATATTTGGCCACCTTAACTATAAGTATATTTCTAATCTTAGTGAAAAAGAAATGGTCATAGGGTTACCAAAGATTAAGTTTTCCAAAGGAGTTTGTCAAGGTTGCATCTCAGGAAAACACCCAGAGCATAAATTTGAGAAAGTTAGTCATGAGAGAACCTCTGCACCTCTTGAGTTGATCCACAGTGATGTTTCTGGCCCATTTCCTCATATGTCAATGAGTCAGGCCAAATATTCATTGACATTCATAGATGACTTTTCCAAGTACTGCTAGGTTTACTTCCTCAAAACACAAGTCTAAAGTTTTTGGCCTCTTCAAAGTCTTTAAGGCTTTGGTTGAAAACCAGTCTGGGAGGAAACTCAAGGTCCTCAGATCTGAAAATGGTGGTGAGTATGTCAAGTCTAATTTCATTTGATATTGTGCATATGCAGCATTCTATCCCTTACACACCACATCAAAATGGTGTTGCTGAGAGGAAGAACAAATCACTGAAAGAGATGGCAACCTGCATGATGGAGGCTAATACTTTGCCACCAAAGTTTTGGGTTGAAGCTATAAACTATGCAGCCTATATCTAGAATAGGGTGCCTCATAAACAACTTGATGGTATGAATCCTTTCGAATAATGGAGTGGGCACAAGCCAGATGTGACCCATTTCAAGATTTTTGGCTCAAGGGCTTGGGCTAGAATTCCAACAGAAAAGAGGAAGGCTTTGCAGCCCCAAAGCCAAGAGTGTCTATTTGTTGGGTACTCTAAAGATTCAAAAGGGTACAATCTGATCAATTTGAGCACAAACAAATCCTTCATTGAAAGGAGTGTTCAGTTCCAAGAATATCCTTTAGCAGCAGTGGAAGTTGGAGAATCTTCTTCACCACCAGAACCATTGAATGTAAGTGAAGATATAGTTAAGTTTACTGATTCTGATATGTCTGATAATGATGATTTAATTGCATATCCTAACAGTCCTACAAGACCAAAATGGGAAGCAAATACCATTCATGCAGCTGGAGAACTAGCTGGAAATCCTAATGATCCTAGGAGGACTAGATCTCAGTTTGAGAGTGCTCTGTGTATGAAAGACCCTTTGTTTACAAAGAAATGCTATCTGATGGTTGAATCAGACCCATAGACATATGAATATGCATCACATGATCTAAGATGGAAAAAATCCATGAAAGAAGAGTTCATCTCACTCCAAAAGAACAACACTTGGGAGTTGGTTGATCTTCCCCCAGGGAGGAAGCTAGTTCAGTGTAAGTGGGTTTACAAAACCAATTTTGCTGCTGATGGTTCAATTTTGAAATATAAGGAAATATTGGTAGCCAAGGGCTACTCACATGTACATGGAATAAACTACAATGAGACCTTTGCACCAGTGGCAAAGATGGACTCCATGAGGCTAGCCTTAGCCATTGTAGCTTCGAAGCAGTGGGAGGTACATCACATGGATGTGAAGTGTGCTTTATTGAATGGAGATATTATTGAAGAGATTTACATGTAGAAGCCTCAAGGCTTTGCTACTAATCCATATCTTGTGTGCAGGATAAATAAATCATTGTATGGGCTTAAGCAAGCCCCCAGGGCTTGGTATGCCAAGATTGATGGCTTTCTGCTATCAGTAAATTTTTTTCGATGCAAGTCAGATCCTAATGTTTATTTGAATCTGATTCATTTTTATTTGATTATTATTGTCTTGTATGTAGATGACCTTCTCATTACAAGAAGCACAAAGGATGAAATTGCCTCCTTGAAGGATGCAATGAACCATGCATTCTCTATGACTGATTTGGGGATATTGAGCCAATTCTTGGGGCTCGAGATTGCTCAAAGAAAACATGGAATAAAAGTACATCAGTCCAAGTATGCCTTGGATTTTCTGAACAATTTCAACATGAAGGATTTCAATCCAAGCAAGACTCCCTTCCTTTCAGGAGTTAAGCTTGAAGAAGCAGATTCTTCACCTATGGTAAATAATACACTCTATAGGCAATTGATTGGGTGTTTGTTGTACCTTACACATACTTGACCTGATATTTCTTATGCAGTTAGTGTGGCTTCAAGATACATGGATCAGCCTCATGAGATCCATTGGAGAGTAGCCAAAATGATCCTTAACTTTGTTCATGGAACAAGGACTCATGGGATCTTCTACAAAGCTAAATCTGATCTTGATTTGATTGGGTTCACTGACAGTGATTGGTCAGGTGACAACACAGATCGAAATTCAACATCAAGATATGTGTTCATTGTTGTTGAAGGACCAACCAGCTGGTCAAGCAAGAAACAGAGTGCCATTGCACTCTCATCTACAAAAGCATAGTACAGAGGAGTTGTAAATGCAACAACTCAATGTTTATGGTTGCAGGGGTTACTTGGTGAGTGTGGCTTCGAATCAGAATACTCAACTACTATCTATTGTGATAATCAGAGTACCATTCAAATCTACAATGATCCAGTTCAGAGATAGAGAACCAAACACATTGAGATCCATATGCACTACATCAGACAGCTTTTGCATGATGGCACCATTCACCTACTCTTCTGTTCATCTTAAGAACAAGTAGCAGATATCTTCACCAAATTGTTTTGTGAGAAGACATTCAGAAATCTCAAATCACTACTGGGGATTTTTTATCATGCTGTGAAGCATGAGTGATGACAAGATTTTCAAATTTTGTTTTACTATCCATGTTTAAGGGAGGATTTTCCCCACTGGGTTTTTGCCTCTTTCCTTAGTTAAATGGGCATGCAATATGTAAATGGTGACTAAGCCTTGTTGCTAGGCCGTATAATTTTCTGATACTTTACTCATAAGTCAGGCTTAAGGGGGGGTGTTAGAATAATCAACCCATAGTTAGCTACCTTAGACATTAATTAATCCATAGACAAAATACTCAACTACTATCTATTGTGATAATCAGAGTACCATTCAAATCTACAATGATCCAGTTCAGAGACAGAGAACCAAACACATTGAGATCCATATGCACTACATCAGACAGCTTGTGCATGATGGCACCATTCACCTACTCTTCTATTCATCTTAAGAACAAGTAGCAGATATCTTCACCAAATTTTTTTGTGAGAAGACATTCAGAAATCTCAAATCACTACTGGGGATTTTTTATCATGCTGTGAAGCATGAGTGATGACAAGATTTTCAAATTTTGTTTTACTATCCATGTTTAAGGGAGGATTTTCCCCACTGGGTTTTTGCCTCTTTCCTTAGTTAAATGGGCATGCAATATGTAAATGGTGACTAAGCCTTGTTGCTAGGCCGTATAATTTTCTGATACTTTACTCATAAGTCAGGCTTAAGGGGGGGTGTTAGAATAATCAACCCATAGTTAGCTACCTTAGACATTAATTAATCCATAGACAAAATACTCAACTACTATCTATTGTGATAATCAGAGTACCATTCAAATCTACAATGATCCAGTTCAGAGACAGAGAACCAAACACATTGAGATCCATATGCACTACATCAGACAGCTTGTGCATGATGGCACCATTCACCTACTCTTCTATTCATCTTAAGAACAAGTAGCAGATATCTTCACCAAATTTTTTTGTGAGAAGACATTCAGAAATCTCAAATCACTACTGGGGATTTTTTATCATGCTGTGAAGCATGAGTGATGACAAGATTTTCAAATTTTGTTTTACTATCCATGTTTAAGGGAGGATTTTCCCCACTGGGTTTTTGCCTCTTTCCTTAGTTAAATGGGCATGCAATATGTAAATGGTGACTAAGCCTTGTTGCTAGGCCGTATAATTTTCTGATACTTTACTCATAAGTCAGGCTTAAGGGGGGGTGTTAGAATAATCAACCCATAGTTAGCTACCTTAGACATTAATTAATCCATTTTTGTCTTATTTGCCTAGTTTCCATATTCCACCTTATGCAAGTTGTCTTCCACATGTCCAAAGTGGTCAAACTTGCTAAAATTGAGTCATGGAGTGCTTAGGAAACCACTTGGAATCAATTCTGATTTATTCCTGGATTTCCCAGCGCATGTCTGCTTTTTCTGCTTTATTGCCTGGTTTTGCTGAGTTTCAAGGCAATTGGGAAAGTTTGACTAGGTGAAGTTAAATTGTTTTTTGTCCTCATCATCCTCCACTATTTTCTCCTAAGAAAAGCATGTATGAGTTGTCCTTCCATCATCTATTAGCTTTCCTAATTGATTTTTCCAATTCGTGAGCTCCTAGACAGATTTAGAAACTGCTTTATGCACCTATGTGGGATTTGCTTCGATTTAGTAAGCCTGCTTTTGACCAAATTTGAATGGCATCCCAATGTATTCAAATCTCTCATGTAATTATTTATTGTGGCAGCCTATGACTTCACAATGTTGGCTATTGTACACTTATTCAATACAGAATAGTGTTCTGCTCCATATTCAATCTCCTTTGTGTGTAATTGGCAATTTTGTGAGTGTAATTGTTCTAACACCTGGGTTCAATTTCCATAGCAAGCTCCCATCTGTTAGAGGGCCCACAAAGTATGGAGTTGGTGACTTCCACTGAAAATCCACTCTTAGAATGGAAGGCTTCAGCATATGCAGACGTGGTGAGGAACCTTAATTCTGCAAGGGAACGTGGACAGTGGACTACCCTTCAAGGTGACTCAACTGTTAGTTATCTTTGGATGTGGGAATACTTAATTTTCATAGATGTTGAATGCTTTAATGCTGAATTCTACTGGGATATTTCAAAAGGGTTACATCCTTCTTGTATGGGATTTCTGACAAGTCAAACTGCTACAAAATTCCTCTTTGTTTAATTTCACTTATTGCCCTGAAGTTTATTGATTTGAAACTCACTAAGCTGAACATTTGAGGGAGTTCTATCAATAAATTTTATTTCTGTAAACTTTTTCTGTATTTCATCCTCAAGGTTCTTAAAATGTTCGAAATTTAAATTGACTAATCTGTATTTAAATCAGGTTTAGGCTTGCTTTTATTGTTGCATGTATATTTTAATATATTGAATGCTATAGAGAAGGAGACGTAACTGCACGGATTATCATGTCTCTGTTTGCTGTCCTTGATGTTGCGATTATATTTATTGCTATGCTTATGAACTCTAAGCATGTCTTAGTAATGAAGTCATATTTAAAAGTGTAAAATATATTGGCATGGAAATTAGTCTGGTACTTTGGGATTTGTTTTTTGAAGTTTGTTCCTTACCTTAAGTTTGTGTCAGGTTGAAACAGCTTTCAAAGGTGCTTATGAGTCATTAGCCAGTGAGACGTCTGGCCCAAAGTCTGTTAGCATTCAGAAGATATGGCACTTGCTTCAGGTCATCTCTTTGATACACCTAAGAACTTATTTTATGCTTTGAAGTTCAATTGGTAAGATATATTCTGGATTGTTGTTTGTGTGAATGAAATATCATAATGGCATGAATAACTTGCTGCAATTTTTTCAGTATTTTCTTGGGTTGCTGCACTGTGATGATTGGCATTTTAGATGTGTTGTGAATCTGAGATAAAATTTGTGTTCTCCAATTAAATGTTTTTATGCAGACACTGTTGGGGGAATATAAAGAAGCACCGAGAAATGTGTCGACAAAAATGGCCATGATCAGTGGAGCAAAATGCCATTTAGAAGCTGGTCATGAGAAATATATACTGGACACTATTCAGAATCATAATGCCTAGGTCACATATTTTTTCTATAACATAGAAAGTACCTTTTGTATCATTATCATGTAGTTATTTTTGAAGAATGGAATAGCTGTGGACATATATAATACTTCATATGTTTTGTGCATGTTCTCTATGCAATTGGACTTTTTACAGCCTATTTGAAATTAAAACCTTTTAACCATTAAACAATCTAATCTGCTGCCTTACTTATTGAAGAATTTCCTCTATTGGTGTTGGAGCTTTGAATTGTTGTTTCATCAGTGAGGATTAGGTAGTTTTGATTGGTCGAGGTCTGTAACTTAATATATTTTTGGTATTCAAGCTACATTTTCCTCCTTTCTATTGTTACCAAAGTAATAGAGGATTAGGTACTTTTCTATTGGTTGAGGCTTGTAACTTGATATTTTATAGGCAGTCCATATACATCTTCATCTCTACTATTTGTTACAAAAGTCATCCAAACACACAACAAAATGATGAGAAAAGGAGAAAATAGCATCCTCAAGACTTTGTATTTATAGTCGCCAAGTTGTAATGAACTTGGAGACTGAAGATAAATATGGATCTTCACCTCATTATCGACTAGCCTAGTATGGACATGGATATGGGAATTGCATTAATCTGAGAGATTTGTGCTAGGTATGAACTCCAAACAATCAATTCTCCTGAAAACTTTGAATATGAATTCCCTTAGCGATGTTTTAAAATGAATATATTGTGAGAATCTAAAGTAAATTAAACTGTTTTCTATAGTAGTTCCTTAGATAAAATTTCATTAAGACATTCCATAGATGGAACTTGTATCTGTTATGATTATGCTCATCTCATTTTCAAAAGCATAGACTTTAATTTGTGTAGACTCGAAAATGTACTGGTTAAAGCATGGATTCCCTACCGAAATACTGTTAAGTACCTTCCTTTACATGAAGCTTCCAAGGAAGCCACAAAGCACCTATATGGTCTGTTCAAGAAAAATGTAAAAGTTAATATGTACAAATAGCTAACAAGGAATGATTTTGATGTTCAGTTGTGTCTATCCATGATTTTGGGGCCTCCTATGTTGTGTTGTACTCATTGATTTGATTTCATGGGAATCGAACTAATATTGATGTGATGTAGTGTTGTTTCCTGCAATTTTGACCACAATGCGAATTAACTTATAAACATAAAAACCACGCTTCTCTACTAAAGATAGCCTCTGGTGTTCATTGTCAGAAAAATTGCACAGTTAGATTTCGGGTCTATATGTTTTGTGCATGTGCTCTATGCAATTGGACTTTTTACAGCCTATTTGAAATTAAAACCTTTTAACCATTAAAAAATCTAATCTGCTGCCTTACTTATTGAAGAATTTTCTCTATTGGTGTTGGAGATTTGAATTGTTGTTGCATCAGTGAGGATTGGGTACTTTTGATTGGTCGAGGCCTGTAACTTAATATATTTTTGGTAGTCAAGCTACATTTTCCTCCTTGCTATTTGTTACCAAAGTAATACAGGATTAGGTCCTTTGCTATTGGTTGAGGCCTGTAACTTGATATTTTATAGGTAGTCCATCTACATCTTCATCTCTACTATTTGTTACAAAAGTGATCCAAACACACAACAAAATGATGAGAAAAGGAGAAAATAGCATCCTCAAGACTGTGTATTTATAGTCGCCAGGTTGTAATGAACTTGGAGACTAAAGATAAATATGGATCTTCACCTCATTATGGACTAGCCTAGTCTGGACATGGATATGGAAATTGCATTAATCTGAGAGATTTGTGCCAGGCATGAACTCCAAACAATCAATTTTCCTGACAACTTTGAATATGAATTCTTTTAGCGATGTTTTCAAATGAATATATTGTGAGAATCTAAACTAAATTAAACTATTTTCTAGAGTAGTTCCTTAGATAGGGTTTCGTTAAGACATTCTATAGATGGAACCTGTATATGTTATGATTATGCTCATCTCATTTTCAAAAGCATAGACTTTAATTTGTGTAGACTTGGAAATGTACTAGTTAAATCATGGATTCCCTACTGAAATACTATTAACTACCTTCCTTTACATGAAGCTTCCAAGGAATCCACAAAGCACCTATATGGTCTGTTCAGGAAAACTGTAAAAGTCAATATGTACAAATAGCTAACAAGGAAAACAAAATCAATGGAATACAAGGGCAGGATGATGGATGTATTGTGCTTATGGCTAAAAAATATTGCTGATTACAAACTTGATATCGGACCATTTATTTCAACAGCAAATTTGGTCATTTGATATAGGAAAGTTGAATCCTATCATTTGATAAGTTGTTTGATCTTCATGTAACTATTCGAGTGATGTGATTTTTGAAATTCTGGTGGTGGGTGACACTTGGTGATTGCTTAAATTTTGATTAGCTTTAGTTACAGGGAAAATTTTACATAGATCTCAGGAATTAGTTTATCATAAATACTAGTTACTTGTAAGTTGTAATAGTAATAATTATGTAGTTTGTAGATTGATATCTATCATGAATTTGTTTGAATATCATCATTGTTAAGAATTAACAACTTCTTAAAGGGTGCTAGCTCAATGGTAGAGCCCCTGCCTAATTATAGGAGGGAGGTTGGTGGTTCGATTCCTCCGTGCCCTATCATAAATTTGTGACTACAAAAACGACTAAATTCACATATATACGACTATTAGTAGCTAATTTCCCGTATCTTAGTCATATTTAGCTTAGTCATTAATATGTTAACATATAGTAGTTTATTTAGTCGTATATTTGGTCATTAATGGTTGCAATCAGTCACTAAATCAGCAACTAAATCAATGATTAACTCAGTGACTAAATCAATGACTAAATCCGTGACTAAGTCAATGACTAAATCATTAACTATCAATGACTAAAACAATGACTAAATCATTGACTATCAATGACTAAAGCATTATCTATCAATGACTAAATCATTGTCTATCAATGATTAAATCAATGACTAAATCAATGACTACTAAGTCAAGCTATTAATGACTAGTGAAATACGACTAGCTATAAGATAGTGGAAATTTGCTACTATTAGTCACCGACTCAAAAATAGTCGTTTATAGCCTGATTTTAGTCATTTTTTTAGTCATTAATTTCTCATTTTATACTAGTGTGTGGAGTGGACACTCCAAATCATTCACACAAAATTCATATGCTTGACGCACAGGGTACCCATGGTGCAAGTCGAGGACTTGCCTAAGGCCATGCAGCGCTAGGTGGTTGGTGTACCATGGGCATGGGTTCGATTATTTCGATAGCTAGATAGAGTCATAGTGTTCTACCACGATCAGAACCCCCCTCCTCCTCAGTCTTAGAGACCTGAGAGTATAAATTTTTGTACAACCATGTATTATGTTTTGGTGGCTCGAAAGCCCCAATTTTGTATTATGACACTTATGTATTATGACATCACTTTTTGGATATTAATGAAATTTTTTTTGTGATGATCAATTTTATTTATTTACATGTGTGCAAAAATGTATGTCTGTGATATGCATATGGTCTATGAAACAAATGCCAATCTAGCACATAGTTAGCATATGAGTCAGCAACTTGATTAAAAATTCTTGGAACATGGATGTATGTTATATTCTCAAATTGTCATTCTAGCAATCTCACACATACGAATCTTTATAATAATGTCAGATCCCTAATACGATATGAGCCATTAAGCTGTGAAACCACTAACTATGAATCAAGACGTACCTCAAGAGAGAGAACACCATGTGAAATGGCATCACGCAGTAACTCAATAACGGCACTATATTCAGCAACATTGTTTGAAGAAGGTCATAAACATATGCCTCCTAAAGACAATACTTGACCCATAGTAGTATAAATCACCCAAGTAGCCGAAGCTGAGTTTTGAGTGTGACAGAAAGAACCATCAACGAATCCTATGTAAACAGAAGACTCCATTGACATATTCCATAAGAAACGGAAGCCAATCAACAAACCCAATCACCATAAGAAAACCTAACTATGCAATTCAAAAAATGTACAATAATATAGAACAATCAACCCTAGTTGAATATCATGCATAGTATTTTTTAAGATAGAGCCCATTTCTTGGCTCCGCCAAGGCTGTCCCTTCATAATCCACTAGCTCATAGGTGCCCTTCTCTAACACACATTTGACTACGTAAGGACCATGCCACATGGGATTAAAATTCCCTGACCCCAAGGTTTATTTAGCTTGATCCCACAAAAGGACCAAATCACCTTCACTAAACTTCCTCAGATGGATGGACTTGTCATATTGGACCTTGACGCGACGCTTATTTACTTCTGCAGCCACTAAGGCATCTTGACGCTGCTCATCAAGATGCTCTAAGTGGACCAAACTTTCTTCCAATGTGGAAGTGTTTGGTAAAAGCTCTATAGCTAGCTTTAGAGAAGGGATTTTGCATTCAACCGGCAAGACATACTCCACCCCATGTACAAGCTTATATGGAGAGAAATCAGTGGCAGTCTTAACCGCGGTTCTATAGGCCCACAAAGTAGGATATAACATGATATGCCAAAAAATTTTCTTGCTTTGTGCGATGGTTCATTGGAGAATGGAATTAAGTTATTTATTCACTACTTCAACCTGTCCATTCACCTAAGGGTATTAAGAATAGGAGTGCTCTTGCTTATACCCTAACTTTGAAGCCAACTCTTCCATCATTTTATTCTGAAAGTTCCTACCATGTTCAGTGACAAGCTCTTTTGGAATGCCGAACCAAGTAATAATTTGGTTGAAAATGAAATGTGCAGTTGCATCGTCATCGGATTTAACCATGGGCATAGCCTCTGCCCATTTCATGAAATAATCAATATCCACTATAATCTGATGATGTCCCCCAGCCGAAGCTGGGTTGCGATCCATAAAGTCAAGCCCCCACTTGGTGAAAGGGCCTACGGTGAAAATAGGATGTAATGGGGCTAGATGCGAGCGCATATTATGTGCAAACACCTGGAAAGGGTGACACTTCTTGACTGCATTAACATAATCTTTGAAGATCGATGACCAAAAATATCCTGCTCTCAATATTTTTTGTGCTGTAGAAAGCCTAGATAAATGACCACCACACGCCCCTCTGTGGCAATCATTCAGCACAACCTCAGCCTCCTCATCGGTTAAACAATGACGCAAAATGGAATCTACCCCACGGCGGTACAAAGTTTTATCCACTATAAGGTAGTTCTTAGCTACATGATGTAACCATCGTCACTCATCCCATGAAAGGTGAGGAGGGACCTTCAACGTTTGCAAATATACAATGATATCCCCGTACTACGGGTCCAAAGTTGAGATAAGGAAATTATGCTCATTGACAAATGTATCCTCATAAAACTCTTCCTCCTCCAAACTTAAAAAATCAGATATGAGCTCCGCATAGATCAATTATTTCTTCGATTTCACCAAAATGAATTCGAGATCGAACTCTTGCAAAATAACAATCCATTTATTGTATTTTCCCCCAATCATCCTTCTAGTGAGGACGAACTGAAACAGACTGATATGAGCTACAACCAAGGTTTGGAGAAGGAGAATGTAATGTATCAATCTCTGAACTACATGAACGGTGGCCAAGGAAAGAAAATAAAATATGACATGCTCGTGAAGCTCCTCATCCTCGTGAGCCAAAACCATACCAATTGTCTCCATGGACGCGGCCACATAAATCAAGAAATCACGGCTATAGTCAGGTGGACTAAGCACAAGGGCCGATGCTAAGGATTTATTAAAAGCATCAAAGGACTCCTAGACTTGCTCATCCCAACAAAAAGGATTTTCCTTATTTAAAAGATGCATAAATCCTTTAGTCATGTTGGAAAAATTATTTACGAATCTCTGCAAGAAATTTTCCATGCCTTCCAAACACTGAAGGTGTCTAATATTACGTGGGGGAGATAATTGACGTATTACCTCAACCTTTAAGGGATTGACTCTTATACCCTCCCTGGATATGATGAACCCTAGCAAGCGACCAACAGACACACAAAATATGCACTTATGAGGATTTAAACACACTTGGTAATGGCAACATCTTTCAAACACTAACCTCAAATGGTATGGATCATGCACTCTCAAATAAGAATGAGAGGCAAGGTCATCCAAATAAACTTCAATAATCATTTTGAGATCATGAAAAATTAAGTTCATAGCCGGCTGAAATGTAGCTTCGACGTTTTTAAGGCCGAAAGGCATCTTCCGATATGAAAAAGTACCCCAAGGACAAATAAATTGTTGATGTATTTGTAAGTTCAGAATGTATTCACTTGTATATCTTATGTATTGTACCCCGATGTTTATTCCAGGAAGTATCTATAATGTAATTGATTCATGTCATGCCCTGATGTTTCGATCGAGAGATTCAATAATGTAACAAGTCATGTAAAGTCATTGAGGTTAACCCTCCATTGTAAGTCGGGGAAATAGTCCCCACAGTTGTGTCAAGGTTAACCCTCCTTGTTGATCGGAGGGAAAATTTCCCACAGTTATGGGGCACTAGGGTTATTAGACTCTCCTAGAGATGTCGGATCTAGTAAGTAATTGTTAAGTGGGGCTGACATGTTAAAGTGGACATTAAGTGAACGAAAAGAATATAAATAGAGAGTGAACCTCTCTATTTATCACACATACACTCACTCATTGGGGCACATGAGTGAGAGAGAAGTACCTCTCTCAAGTGAGACAGAGAAAGAGAAGTTGTGGAGATCATCTTTATGTTTACAGGTTTTACTGCTGCCATTGGTGCTCATTCTATCTCAGAGGAAGTTGCGGGGTTTTATCCTTTATGGTTTCCCTGAGGAAAATTCTTTGTGTCTCTTATCTCTTGTGTTTATTGTTGTACATGTTATTCTCTAAGTTAAAGATCCTAAGATAATTCTAGCTTAAATGATAAAATTCTAACATGGTATCAGAGCTAACCTAAGAAGAAGAAATTGTGCAGCTGTAGAAGCTAGGGATTATTAATTTTTGGGTCTCTCTCCATAATCCATTAAACAAAATATGCTAGGCTGACTCTCCATTGAAGGGCACATCTTTCTGTCGAAGCAGAATTCGATTCCGGACATTTTCAGTCTTTGGTGCAGGAAATTAGGGCTTCTTACAGAAGAGGAATTTTTGAGTGATCCTAGCATAGCATTTCTCTCCTCATCAAAATCGAAGTTTAGAGACTCGGGTCAATATTTTTGGTTGGGTGAAACTCAGGGAAAGCCAAACACTAGTTTGACCCCGGGCTGGAAAAACCCTAAAATACTAAAACTGATCAGTTTTGGTACATTCACTATATCTCGAGCTTGGATAGGTCTCAAGAGCTAAAAATTTCATAGATAGAATACACAATCCTTATTTACAGTGTATCCAAACTTCAGCCTCAAATCTGCTATATTCTAGGCGATATGATCCCTCCAAGTTAGGGTTCTAGCCTCTTCTAGGATTCATCCCTAAATAGGACACCTGGAAAGAATTGCTATATCTCGGGCTACAAAGGTCCAAATGAAATTTCTGAAGATGTTACAGAAATTGCATTGACTGAAATTTATGTGGTCTGAGTTTCAGACCCAGAAGATGAAACAGTGACATGTGGCAGTCCATACAACTTCGATATGCTGAACAGTCCTGAAACAGGTTACCTTGGGAAAACAATCATAAGTCCCAATTGGTGAAACCAATTCTGATTAAACTTGTGGTGTTGGAACAAGGAAATGCGAGGATACCTTAGTGCTAATGTTAAAAATTAGAAGAGCAGTAATTTCGGAGATACCGCAGAAACAGTATTAGGAATTTCTTCAGAAGAAATTGGTAAACTAAGGCTTCCTGTTCTGGGAGCTTCCCTCCACTGTTTTCAGAAAAGGAGTACATTGGATAGCTCACCTTCAATATATCTATCTTTCTATCCAATCAGATCTGAAATATTCCAAGTTTTGAAAATTAGGGTTTCTCTGACAAACCATAGATCAGCCAGCTTTGGAACCAGGACAGCCACCTCAAATCGGTAAGATCTAATATTTTGCTATTTTCATTTGAGGTTCTCATTTCAAAGTGATCTATCACATCAGCTTGATGATAAGCTTGGTGAAGTTGACAATTTCCAAGCATGAAAATATATGATCTCTCTGAAGAAAATTATATGGACACCTACATGATTAGAGAGGTTCCAGTTCTAGAGGGAGATGAGGCTCAAAGCCTTACACAAGAATAAATTGGTCAAGGCCAAGAAGATAATTGCTGATTCAATCACAGATCAACTTGTACCACAAGTGTCTTCCATAAAGACATCAAATATGTTTGATTCCTTGACCAAGCTATTTGAAGGGAAGAACATAAATTGGAATATGATCTTAAGAAACTAGTTGAAGAATGTGAAGATCCAGAATGCAGAGACCATACAGTCATACTTTACAAGGGTCTCTCAAATCAAAGAACAACATGAAGCAGAAGTGGTGATAGCTACCTTGAATGGCCTCCTAGGATCATGGGATTCATTCATTCAAGGAATGTGTGCCAGAAGAAAGTGATTACTTTCAGCAGACTCTAGGAATAAGAAGAAGCTCGACTCATAATAAGAGAAGAGAAGATGGGAGCAACTAACGATCAAGCTCTCACCATCCAAAGAATATCCCTCAAGTGATGAGGAATATGAAGAACTCAACTCTTTAAGAACCTCTTATCCATATCAGCATTTGGATAAGAAACTATGCTATTATGAATAAAGAAGTTGATGAAGCTGAAGGCTCAAGAAGGAGTCTACCTACGAAACAAATAAAGATAAGTATTCAATTGTCATTTCACGATATTGTTTTTGTTATGCATTTGTTTATATTCAGTTGATGTATTATGCATGATAGAATGTTTGCATTAATGACAATATACTACTAATATGCATGTGTTGGGTAAGTAGCTCATGGTGCTATACAAACTCTCCATTGCTACTTATCTAGAATGAAACCTCTTTGCTGACATATTGGATTAGTGCACAATCTCAATGTTGTCCTAGTAGAGATGGAACGCATTTAGAAAAGTTTCCATGAGATATGGATGAATGTTGTATTGGATAAAATAGTTGCATAATCATATATCTTGATGCAAAAGAATTTTTCATTATGAATATACCTTATGAAATGTTTCTAACCATACAACTAATGCATTTGACTTGTAGGAAAGATCATGTAAAATCACCTACAAGCAAATAAGGATGAGACTTGTTCCGAAGAACAAGTGACGACAGTTCAAGAAAGAATTGAAGGTGAAGAATAATATGATGAATGCAGCGACATCATTGATGAAGAACATTCCAGCTATGAAGAAGTAACCAAGAAGAAAGGGAAGACTAGTTCAAGAAGAATGATGTCTAGGATGCAGTATCGAGACCTAAAGATAAGTTTGTAGTTCCATCATGCAGTAGATGGAAACATCGTGGGATACAAGGAAATATTTGTAGCATGAGGCATAGACTATGAAGAGACATTTGCAACCACTAGAAATAGACATGACAGGAAGAATCATGTGTGTAAATGAAAGAAGGACTTATGAGCTTAAAAGACACCCATGGGATAACACATACATGAGGAGCTTGATGAAGATCTAAACCTTTGCTACAGGGTTGAAGATGAAAGTCTATAGAGGATCTTGGTATCCAATGATCCTAGATGGATACATAGAATATTAGTAGCATACGAAGCTACTTGTCACTCTGGTAGGAGCAGTGAAGATCCAGTATGTTGCGACGAACGAACAGATAGCTGATGTGTTGATGAAGCCATTTGCCAGAGTGACTTTTGAGTACTTTAGGGAGAAGCTTGGTGTTCTCCAGATCGAGGTTCCCTCCAAGGGGAAATGATGAGACCTAGAGCCATTCTAACATGGTGAGAGGATTAGGTTCCTTCCATGATCATATGTAATGGCTAAGCCATTCTGTCATGGTGAGAATATTTGGTTCCTTCCATGTCAGATGTGAGTGCTGAGCCATTCTGATGTGACTGTAGGATTGGTTCCTACATGGTCAGATATAAGTGTTGAATGCCATTCTTCGAATGGAGGCACCTGGTCAGTTACCAGGAATACTAAGTCTGGGACTAAGGGCCATTCTGATATGACTGTGGGCCATTCTGATATGATTGTGTGATGTAGTCTTACATGATAAAATATGAGTGCATGTCCATTCTTATGTGATTGAGGGATGTGTTCCCACTTGATTAGATATAAGTGTTGATGCCACATCTAGTTTGAAAAAGGACTAGCTCTATGATGCCACATATAGTATGAAAAAGGACTAGCTCTGTGATGACACATCCAGTATGAAAAAGGACTGGCTCTGTGTAGATGCCACATCTAATTTGAAAAAGGACTAGCTCTATGTAGATGCCACATCTAGTTTGAAAAATGACTAGCTCTGTGATGCCACATCTAGTTTGAAAAAGGACTAGCTCTGTGATGCCACATATAGTATGAAAAAGGACTAGCTCAGTGATGCCACATCTAGTATGAAAAAGGAATATCTCTATGATGCCACATATAGTATGAAAAAGGACTAGCTCTGTGTAGATGCCACATCTAGTTTGAAAAAGGACTATCTCTATGATGCCACATCTAGTATGAAAAAGGACTAGCTCTTTGATGAGACATCTAGTATGAAAAAGGACTAGCTCTGTGTTGGTGCCACATCCAGCATGAAAAAGGGTTGGCTTTGTAGAGGACTACATCTAGTATGAAAAAGGATTGGCTCTGCAGAAATGCATCCATCATCAAAGAGGGCTGGCTCTATTGATGAAGACCTACATGGAGGCTAGGCCTAAAACCAGCATGAAAAAGGGCTGGCTCTGTATAACTTCCTGTGACGAGAAGAATGAAGAGATAGCACCATTTGATTGAGATAGTAGAAGCAGTAATGATGATGATGATTCAGTGATGATCCAGCTTTGATGATGATCTAGATCAAGTGATGATCCAGAATTGATGATGATCCAGCAGTGACGATCCAGATCATGTGATGATCCAGAATTGATGATGATCCAGCAATGATGATCCAGATCCAGTGATGATCAAGATGACTTGAAAATGAAGATGACTTGATGATGAAGATGACTTGACAATGAAGATTAGTTGAAGATGAAGATGACTTGGAGACGAAGATGACTTGATGATGATTCAGATGATACAGAGAAGAAGACTTGTGCTGATAAATTGTGTCAAGAGAATACATTCCTAGTTAAGAGGGAGTGTTGATGTATTTGTAACTTTATAATGTATTCACTTGTATATCTTATGTATTGTACCCTGATGTTTATTCCGGGAAGTATCTATAACGTAATTGAGTCATGTCATGCCCCGATGTTCCGATCAGGAGATTCAATAATGTAACAAGTCATGTAAATTCATTGTGGTTAACCCTCCATTGTAAGTCAAAGCAATAGTCCCCACAGTTGTGTCAAGGTTAACCCTCCTTGTTGATCAAAGGGAAAAGTCCCTACAATTGTGGGGAACTAGGGTTATTAGACTCTCCTAGAGATGTCGACTCTAGTATGTAATTGTTAAGTGGGGCCAACATGTTAAAGTGGACAATAAGTGAATGAAAGAGTATAAATAGAGAGTAAGCCTCTGTATTTACCACACATACACTCACTCATTGGGGTGCATGACTAAGAGATAAGTACCTCTCTCAAGTCAGAGAGAGAGAAAGAGAAACTGTGGAGATTATCTTTATGTTTTTGGGTTTTAGTGCTGCCATTGGTGCTCATTCTATCTCAGAGGAAGTTGCGGGTTTTCTCCTTTATGGTTTCCCTAAGGAAAATTCTTTGTCTCTTGTCTCTTGTGTTTATTGTTGTGGATGTTATTCTCTCAGTTAAAGATCCTAAGATAATTATAGATTAAATGATAAAATTCTAACATAAATGCAGACTTATGTTGATCCTCGGGTTTGATCTGAAAATGATTATATCCAGAAAAACTATCCATGAAGAAGAATACCTCGCTTCCCACACATAAATCCAAAATATGATCAATAAATGGTGTGGGAAAATTATCCTTATGACAAGCACGATTTAAATCACAGAAATCAATGCATATACGGATCGTTCCCTGTTTCTTATCAACCAAAACAAGATTTGAAACCCACTCCATTAGGGGAACGGGATAGATAAAACCAACTTTTAATAGTTTCTCTATCTCAACCTTAATGGCGGGTTCTTTTCTAGGATTCACCGCATGCAAACGTTGGCGAACCGGCTTTGCATTCAGATAGGTATTAATCTCATGTTTGACAATACGAGGGTCAATACCTAGAATTTCCTTATATGACCAAGAAAAGATGTCACGAAACTCTTTAAATAGCTCAGTATACTCCTTGATCTCATCAGGGGAACAACTTGCCCCAATATAGACATTATCAACTTTGCCAGGATCACGAGAAATATTGATAGGAATAGTAGGTGATAAATTTTCAATGTTCCCATTGGCCATCTGACCAGGAGAGCTCAATGGAACCACTATACCTAAATTCATCACGCTCCATATGGTTGAGTTCAGGAAGAAAATATGATCGATGATGTAATTCTTCCCAAGGTGGCTCAACCCTAGACATGGCCTCAATAATGGCTTCATCTGATGGAAAAACATCGTTGAGGAAATCATGTGCATGAGAGGACTCAACTGCCCATGGAGGCAACACATACGAGTCCTCCTCCTCTGTCTGCGAAGAGGAAGGAATAGGCTTTGCAACTTGATCAATATTTGCTTGATATGATACCATCATTGCATGTAATGGCACATCTGTTTCGATAGGTCCAATCGAAGGACTTGATGAAGGAATAATCCAATGATCTTTCATATGGGTAGTGCGAAAAGACGCTGAATTCAACAACAATGAAGACCCACCAAAACTAGATCCGATCATAAGAATAGGCACAGGACAGATAAAGGTTACCATAAGAGACGGATACATACCCACACCCACATTCCCAGTTGCCGTCTGAGAATGATCAATAATCGGCATATAAGTTCCCGATGATGCATTAACAATCGTATTGCAGAATGACGTCTAATAAATCGTAACGATCTTCCCATTAAATGGAAAGAATACCACTCAAAAGAGAGAAGAGGATATGGCTTGCATACTCTACATCCAATTCCAGCCTAGCAAAGTATTGTAGTCAAGGGGGGCATCAACCACCTCGGCCTCGATCACGATAGTCTTCCCTCCCAACTGGACCTTAAGAGAAGGAAGAATCCTGTGCAGCCGAAATGATCTACCATCAAAAGCTATCAACATAGTAGTGGACTGGGACAACTTGGGATAACCCAAACCCTTCCAACATTACAAAGACATCACAGAAGCAGTAGTGCCTTCATCAATAACAGTGCGTTTGACGGTCATATTAAGACACTCTACATGAATCAAAAGAGACACGTAGTAAGGAAAGCGAGGTTGTATTCCCATGGTTTCAAATTTGATAAAAAAGGAAGATTTATCATCATTAACCCCAATAGCAGAAAGCAAGGATCTCCTCTATGGAGGACAATTCTGAACTACTTCAAGCGCAGACATTGCACAAGGAGTTTGACTGAAATCCTCGACAACGAAATAGTTTTGGGTAACTCAAGCATTAGGATTGTGCCCTAAACGCTTTAGGAATCCTTTAAGAATGTGAGGTGCAACTTCAGTTTTATCCATAGGTTTTTCGATATGCAAAGGGCTCTCAGGTGGAGCGGGTTCCTTTCCAAAGTCAGGTTTTGATGAACCATAATCCTTTGCATGAGTCCTTGAGCAGATCTATGCCATGCTCCTTGATAGTTCTGGTTCATGTAAGGTTGATTGCTATAAATACCATGGCCTTGGCCATAATAACCTCCTCCCATTTGACCCATATATGGTTGCATGGATGCATTGTGATGTGGGGTACCTTGATTATGGGGTGCTACAAATCCATAATTGGAAGAGTAAGCAGGTTGTTGATACCCATACCCATAAAGTTGATAGTTCTATCCATACTACGGTCCATAAGACTGTCCATGAGAAGCTCCATAAGGTGTCCCATGGGATGTCCCGTGAGAATGTCCATAATTAGAGATATGGGGAACTCCTTGAGATGGACCATAAGACAATCCAGAAATAGGGATATGACCTCCCGACACAATAGGAGGTACTTGACTCTGAGATACTACCGTGTAAGCAGTTGTAGTGTCACATGACCATATTTTGCAAAAAACAATTTTATATTATTTGATATTATTTGAAGACAGTATGTTAAATTTTATGCTACGTTGTAATTGATGACTCATCATAGTCAAGGATATTTAATGTAATTTTGAATATTTATTTATAAATAAATAAAGGAAGAGACAATAGCTTAGGAGAGTTGTTAAAAGAGTGTTTATTGGTCAAATTGGTGGAGGAGACTGGGTGGAGAGCAAACTGACCTGTGGCAGCATCCTCAAACCACTTCCAACTATTGCAGGTGGAAACCTCCCTAAATTTGGGGTTATGATTCCCCGGGAAAGTGGAATCAGAGAAAGTGGCTCAATTAATGAAAACTGACCCAAAAGACCTAGGCAATATTTATAAAAATTCCCATTGAAGAGAGCTAAGGCAGCTCATTCTAGAGAAGTGATCATTCAGGTGAATGAATGTACTTTAGAGAAATTCAATGGAAGGGATTTGTGGAAATATTTTGAGGGGATAACTGCTGAGTGATATAGTGCAGCTTTTAAGCTGAAACATCTTACTGCTGAGTGGAGGGTGTTTTACTGATTTATTGGACTAGTCTACTATTTGCATGCTCCACCAGTTCTCAGCCAAGAAGACCAGGAACATGCTTGAGGGTCCTGAGGAAGCATTGTTTGAGTGCTCTCCAAGATATTGGTAGGGAGGAACGACCTCCTAACGCTGTTGTCATCTGTCCTAATCAGGTTCTACATTATTTTTTTTTACAGTGTTAGATAGATAAATCTGAGTCTAACTGTTATATGAATGATAAATATTCATTTTGTAAATGTTAATATTTAGTAGTCTTTTTAGATTATTGAAGAAATGAATTTGAAAAGTAATGTATTAGCATGGAGAATAATTTCTAGCCTGTGTTTTTCCACACCTGGAAAACCAGGCAGTACTCTAGCACAAGTAGAATGTTTAAGTAGATAAAAGAATGTGTTAGAAGATAAGATTTCGTATTTACAGACAATAGAATAATTTTATTCATTTTAAATATCAGGAAGGTTAAACAGTGTTATGATATGTTTATCTTTCTCTGTTTTCACTTAGTAACTGAATGAAATGCAACAGAAAAATCACTTTAGAGTTATAATGATTAGATACATAAGTAAATAAATGAGCTACTAATCATATAGTTTATCTTCTAACAATATCAACTAAATCTAAGACTAGTATTTATATTAAAATTAATTAAATTATAAAGAGTAAACTGAGTTATAGAGTCTATGTTTTATCATTTCAAAGACTCTGAGTAAATTCTACTAGACAGTTTATTGAATAAAAGCAATGAAAATATAATTAATAACTAGTATAAAACTAAATAATACCTATGTAGAAACTATTTATAATTATTAGACACGCTTATACCTGTAAATATAAAACTTCAGGGTCGAAACCCTAACCAAGTTATTTAACTATAATACATAAAGAGATAATCAAGGTTACAGAGAAATTGTTTTAATTATTACATATCTTTGAATCCTTACTAATTAATAGAGCAATAAACAAATAAGAACTTAAAAGTAAACAATAATTATAAATAAGCTAAGAACTTACAGTATTTGTATAACTCTTTAATTTAAAAGAAAAATAAGAATTACTTAAACATGATAAACAATATTAAAACTATTGTAACAACGTAAAATAGGTAAATAGAAACAAATACATATGATAAATTTTAAGAATATATTGATCTAAGGGTTCTTTTATAGTAACCCTAGTTGTTTATTTGAATTTAAAAGTATAAACATTTAAAATTTACCTTACAACCGAACTGACAGTCTTCACATTATATTTTGTTATTTACAAGAAGAATATTAAAACAAATAATTACCATTATTAAGAGTCGAGGAAGGGAAGACCCAAAATACATAGAGTCATAACTTACAGGTTATATAACTGATGTATAATCAAGACAGAGCTCGAAGCTAAAAAGAAACCCTTTAAAACCAAGTGTTTTACTCTGTCAGGCCTAAAGGCTTAAAAAAGACATAACAAATTTACAGCACCCATCTCATGGCCAGTGTACCTAGCATCGTGGCGTGGGTTGAAAAAAAAACTAACAGTCAAGTTATTAAAACCTACATTGCTGTATATCCTTTGTAAGTCAAGAAAATAGCAAATACAAGTCATGGCATCGAGCCGAATCCACCCTGCTATATGCAAGGGTTTAATAACAAAAACAAATCTTAAAAACTGAGACCAAACATCCCAAGACTGGAGGAATAGAGCTCGTAGTTTATTACCAACTGAAAACCCTTTCCCCTAACCATTTCCAAGAAGGGAGTTGCCACATTGTAACCAGGGCTTACCCGTAGGTCTGGTTGTCAATCCAAACTTGGAGAGGGTTCTACCAAGCATAAGGGTGAGCTGTAACCTACAGGGGAATATAAAAACCTTGATTAGCAATTGAGTGGTATAATGTAACTATAAGTTTAAAACAAAAACTTACAAACAATTGCAAAACAAATTATTACCTGGAAATGATGAAATTTGAGGCCATGAAGGTGACAAACCAGCACAATGAACAGTACAACCCTCGTGTTCACATGAGAAAGAGGCAGTTGGATTCAAAATACTAACTACACCGACGAATGAAGTAGGAGAAAGCGTTGGCAGTGGAAACACAATGATTTTGACACTAAAATCTATCGAAAGTGTAACACTACTCTCATGCACAGCAAAGTCTTGTATGCAGGAAAAAAATCAAATGCGAGCTGTGAACTTCACAACCCTTACACTGGGTGACAACACTTCGGAATGCATAGACAGTGGAGCTGAAGGTGAGCACAAGCGAGCCCTCATGGCCGTAGTAAACCAGACAGAGAAAAGACCAAAACCCTCGACAAAGAATGAAGATCTAGGGTTGCGATGGAGGCTTTTAGGTCATGCATTGCATGGTGGTGGATGATCCACGTGCCCCAAATTTATTCAGTCCACAGTGGCTCGAGTTGTATAGTCTCCACTGCACTGTCGGGTTTCAAATTATTGTTAATAATTTGTACAACGATCACAATGATAATATAATGTACCAAGTCAATACATATCATTCCAATGATAAACATGAAGTCAAACAACGTTGAAGCATGAGATTATTATGGTAACGTTAAATCCTTGCTTATGTAAACATTGAAATCTTCGTTGGTAATAAACCAAAATTTTTATTACATTATTAACCCTTGTTATATATAAACAATGAATTCTTTCGTTGATAAGATATTAACTATGGAAGGATCCATAGTAGGGTTTATGCCCTTAATCATAGGTTACTAGCTCTAATAATGATAATTAATTCAAACTTTACAATGATGAACTATGTTGTTAGATCTAGTTTTATGTAAATGTTAATGGTAAGAATTTAGTTTGTAAATCATCAATGCGTATATAAAAGTATTTACACTCTGAAAAAATCTCTTACACTTATATGTTTAGTCTATGGTACTTTTTCGAGGTTTATAATCATATAGGACTCCATAAGGAACCAAAGCTCTAAACGAATGAAACCAAGTTTAGATTTGACTTGGTAGTTAAAGATAGTAAACTATCTAGGAATATGTATAGCATCACTTTTACTTGTAATTAAATAATATGATAATGTAATTCCATCACATTACTTATGTCATGAAGAAGTTTGGAGATAGAAATCACAACTTGATGACATTTGTGCAAATGATCATTTATGAACACAATAATAAGATGATAATTTCCTCCACTGAATCTAAATTAAAAGTAGATCTGAGGGTACGTTTGTAATCTTGTTCTTATAAGGCTTAGTTTTATTTATATACTGATAAGTAGTGTTTTAAATTTTGGAAATAATAACAGTAGTAAAATCATATGTTAGTAAAGGAATTGTTATATGAAATCGTGAGCTCTATAAGTAACTTGGCTAGTAGCTAGAAAGAAGAACTGTCTGAAATAAAAGTTATACTAATGAAAACATTGAGAATGGTAAGGTTATTGGTCCTTACAACATGAATACAATATGCTGATATAGTTGCAAAGCAAGTAAAGAAGAGATACTTTACCTTGTAGTACCCTTGATTTCTTTTAAGCAAACTTTTACTCTAGCAATATATTTATGCTAAAACAAGTATATCTAGATTAATGCCTTAATAAACTCTTAATGGTTCAAAATTTACCTGTCAAGCCTGTAAGATCCAGAAATCCAGGTACGTTAGCAATCGCTAAGTAAGCCCCAGTTAGAAAATAACTTCTCACCTACTTGACCAAATCAAACCATTAGTACAACTAGAAACAAGCTTATGCAGATTATTTACATCACATATCAAATTTAAAATAGTATTAATTTATATGTGTTTAAGTTAATGGTTACTTTTGATAACTGTTTAATTTTTTTGTTAGCCGCTAGCAGTTATCAGACTATGACTATAGACAGTTTATGTTACATCAAAAAATTAATTTTTTGTCAAAATTTGGGGTTATGACAAGTAGTACGAACATGGATAGTAGTGATATTCCCGCCCGAAGGACCATGTGAATGAGGGAGAGGAAGGGTTGTCAAAAATGAATTCAAAGGAGTAGGGTTTGAGGATGAAGGGACATGTGAAGGAATGTAAGTGGTGTTCCCAATGGTCACTCATCTTAGTTCTAGTATCCACATATGATTACTAACACTAGGTCTAGGACGGACATGTGAGGTTGCTTCCACCACTGGGATGGAAGGTGTAATGTGACTAGTGCTCCCAAATCTCTCCTCATGGAAAGGAATAGGAGTGCCCCCAAGCGTAGTGCTAGGTTCAAATTCTGACTCGACATGATGTGTTGGATCAGGTGTAGTGATATCAGGCATGCCATAACGAACATGACTAGTGCTTGTGGCTTCATAATGAGTCTCGTCGCCAGGTAACCAATACCAACGACCTGTGAATGAGGGATCATAACCAGATTGTGAAGTTATTTCTAGTGAAGGATCATATACGGGAGTGGGATCTTCCTCCCCAACCTCGTGAGGTGGAGAGGACATCTCTGGAATCTCATCCTCATGATCTCCCATAATGTGTGAATCAAAGTGAGAAGTAGTCTTCCCGAACTATTTGTTTCTCTCTCCCAAAGGAGGAGGAGACGTGGAAGGAGGAAGTCCTGCTAAACAACAAGAACGGTGAAGTACCACGCCTGAATCCATAATGACTCAAAAAATTAAAAGACTTGATCTAATTATACAAACCCTAGGAAAAATAGCTTGCACAGAGCACACACCTATAAAATGTAAAGCCAAATCGCAAGAAAACAAGGGTAGGATATGTGAGCTCCCAAATGAAGTAGGTATGTCTCACCTAGGAGAGGCTTAAGACTCCCATACACAACAAGCAGAGGTTCATAACCAATTATAGTGGCTCTCAGCTTCAACGCATATAGAGACTATGATGTCTGACCACTACCTGGCCAGGACACTTGCAGAATAACCTCTGCAAAGTAGCCCCTTGATAACCTAGGTAAGGAAAATAAGGTCACCTCAACATAATCAATGCTCAAGTCAACAATCACAGGTGGGATTGACCATATGGGTAGGGTAGAAAATCCTGAAACTCTCAAAAGAGCCCCCAAATACGAATACAATCCTGGAAATATCTCTGGTGCTAGTCAGTTACAACCAGGGGTCATCCCAATCATAACCGCTCACACTGCCTCGTGCTTAACTCCTTTGTAAGAGGAGGATCCTAAGAACACTAATTATATAAAGGAATTTCACACTCTCACCTGGACAGACACATACTTGTTTCATTTATTGGTCTTGGAGAATTAACTCATAATGAACTATTCCAAGACCCTAAAATCTAGTCTTGTTGGTGCACCCTATAAAAGAAAACAGTGTAATTCATTTTATTATGCATTGATTTTAATTGGTTTATTACTCAAAGGGAAAATGGTCGTGCAACCAATGATGTTATGATGCAACAAGAAGTAAAATGCAGACCTAACAATCAATGCAAATGCACTGTATCAAATGAAGAACGAGGTATGCTACTACGAGAAGTGCAAAATTTTTCTTCAAATGAATATGCAATCATTCGTATATGAAAATATGACTAATATTTTCAAAGAAAACCTAATGCAAGTACCATGCAAATGCAAAATGCAAACAATGCATAATGATGCAAAAAGCAAATGCTTTTGTATTTTTTGAATTGAATGAGATAAAAATAAAAAGTATGAATCTACAATCCTCAGACTCTACAAGCACTACTAGAAAGCACCCAGGGGTGTATACAGACTCCAGAAGCATCCAAGAAGACTCAGCAATCATCCAAACTCACCCGGCAACACTTAATCTTCCCCAAAAAGGAAAAAATCAAGGCATATGTGACTATTTGCAATAAATCCGCATATAAATGCCGCTATTCTGGGAAAACCCGCGTGTACATGCAACTATGAAGGAAAAAACCGTGTAGAGGAAGAAAAAGAGATAAAAAGAAGGAAAACAGACAAACTGAGACAAAATTTAATCCTATAAGACACTGCTAGGAAAACATTCCCCCAGAATTGACTCAAAAACAAAGAATTCAGAGCAATTCAAGAACATTGAATGTCGACACAACCCCCAAAGGAAATGACTAGGAACTCCCCAGTATGGTCGCCAATTCTGTTATAGAGAAAACTTCCTATGGCTTGGGGTGTACCACAACAGACATAGTAACCACAGAAATCAATCTCTTCCCAATATGCAAGAGAAATAAAACATCTAACACTAAAGGATCTCAAAACATACCTTATTCTGGATGGTTGATGTAGATCCCCATTGAGATTTTTCAATCCTGCTTTTGTTAACAATTTGCTCTCTCAACAATCAGCAAACAAGAAAAAAATGCTATATAATGGTGTTAGACCTACTCTAGCATATATAATCAATAATGTATAAGCAATTCAAAGCATCCATGGATTCAATATTCATTTAAATACACATCATTGGACAGGAAAAGATATTTCTATTAATATAAATCAGATATTACATGAATGACAACCTTTGTCGACACGTCTGCGAACAGGAGAAACTGAGACCTCCACTTGGGCCTCCATCACCTCAATCCTCCATCTCTCGATAGCAAGCTCATAAGAAAATGCAAGCTTGAGAAGAACACAAAGTACTCCAAGGGACAAAGGGATGCAGACTCAAGTATCAGTAAGCAATGACAACAATGGACTATAGTTTTCTTTCCCTTCAATTCCTCTCCTTCAATGTATCTAAAGGGTTCCTTATATAGTGCTTCAATGGGGTAATGGAAGCTCAAATCCAAGCGATCTAGAGGCATATGGAAGGCGAGGAGACAAGTGACTCAGATCCACATCAAGGAAAGCTCCAAAAATATTTGGCCTTTTGCACACATCTTGATGTACGCGGGTTTAAGGGTTATATTCGCATGTATACACGAGAAATGGTTTAAAAGTTGCGTATAACAAATAACAGGTGTTTTTAGGGATGATCTTGGAAACATAAAAGGTACAAAAATAGTCCATGGGTTCCAAAGAGTCTACAAAGGGATAGGGAAGTCCATAAATGTGCGATCTACCATGTGTGGTAAAATACAGTTTCCCCGAGGAAAAACATTGTGTTCATTGTCTCTTATGTTTGATTGTTGTGCTTGTTATTCTCTCAATTAAATATCCTAATATAATTCTAGCTTAAATGATAAAAATCTAACATTGAGCTGCACCTCCCTCTTGTCCAATATATGAAGAGGTTCAGGGGAAAACTCCCATTCAGGTTCCACCTGTAATAAGAACCAATCAATCACACGTTTAGTATCATAAACATAGGCTTTGTTTACTTCTTTAAAGTTAGTACACACGCATATGGTCCCTGGCTTTTTATCAGCATGGAAAACATTATGGAATCTTATTTCAATAGGTAATTCTAGCTCATATGCCACTAGCCCTCTCTTGGCCAGTATCTCAAAGGGTCCACAAAATCTAGGTGCTAACTTACCGCACCTTCCCAAGCTCAACGAGCTTTGTTTTTCTTTTACTTTCAAGTAGACATGGTCACCTATTTGATAATATTTATATTTTATTTTCTTATCTGTGTATCTTTTCTGGTGGTCTTGTGCTTCTTTAAGGTTCACCTAGATCATGGTAACTAATTGTTCCAAGTCCTTTAAAAAGTCAGGCCCTAACATGAGCCAATCCATCGGGATATCCCAAGTAACCAAGGACTCATCTTGGTAGAAGTATGGTATCCGTTGTTATACGAAAACTCTACAAGGTGCATGTAATCTTCCTACTTGGTGGGGTTGTTCATGATATACATCCTAAGCATGTACTCTACAATCTATTTTGCCCTTTCTGTCTGCCCGTCTGTCTGCGGGTGATAAGCAGTACTAAAGTTCAACTGCATCTCTAATCCAGAGAATAAGGATCTCCAATTTTTTTTGGTAAACTTAGTATCTCAATCCAAGATGATTTCCTTGGGTATCCCGTGCAATCTAAATATCTCCTCAAGAAGATATCGGCAATGTGCATTTCCTTATAGGTCGAATTCACTGGAATGAAGTGTGTTGCTTTTGACAATTTTTTAACTACTAAAAAGATAGAATCATTTTGTTTCTTACTCTTAGGAAGACCTGTGATAAAATCCATACTAATGACCTCCCACTTCCATTCCGGAATGGGTAACGACTGTAGCAATCCTAAACGATGCTGGTGCTCAGCTTTGACCACCTAACATTCCTGACATTTTGTGATAAAAAACGCTATATCGACCTTTAACATAGGCCAAAAAAAGTGTCTCTTAATGGTGGATATCATATTTTAATATCCCAGATTCCCCAAGTAGGGTGTCCAATGAAATTCTATGAGGATGTTGGACCGAATGTCCCCTCCTTCCGAAATGTACAATCTCTCCTTGGAGCATAACAGTCATGTTTCCTCTACCTTGTACTCTTTTTGTTGTTAAAACAACCTATTCTCTTGAAACCTTCTTCAGGATTTCTACATAGAAAGGGTCAACTATGTTGGTCGTTCTAATCCTCTTGTGTAAATCCGAATCAGTTTGACTTACAGTCACCTCATATATCATATGAGTTCGTCAGCTCAAAATATCAACAATCTTGTTCTCTTTCTCCTTTATATTCTTTAGCTCGAAATGGTACTCGATAAGAAAAGCTAACCATCTGGATTTCCTGGAATTCAAATCCAGTTGCTCAAATAAATACTTCAGATTCATATTGTCTATCTTCAGAAGGAATTTCTTTCCCATGAGGTAGTGCCTCCACATATTCAAGGCATGGATGATGGTTGATAACTCAATATCATGTGTGGGATAGTTATTCTCATGTTATTTTAAATTTCATGATTCATAACATATTGCATAATCATTCTGCAAGAGGAATCCTCTGATCCCTTCCTTGCGTGAATCTGTGCAAACAACAAAATCCCCATCGGGATCCGTAATTCGTAGTATCGGTGCGGTCGTCAAAAGTTGCTTAAGCTTTTGAAAACTCTCCTCGCACTTGGTCATCCATAAGAGCTTATTTTCCTTCTTTTGCAAAGCGGTCATGGGACAAGATATTCTCGAGGAGTTCTCAATGAACTTTCGATAATATACGACAAATCCAAAAAAGGATATAATGTTGGTGACACTAGTAGGGGTGGGCCAATATTCTATGGCTTTAATATTTTTTGGGTCCACAACTATCCTTATCTCGAAAATGATGTGACCCAAGTAATGTATCTGTGGTTTGTGAAATCACATTTACTAAACTTGGAATAGAGATGGTGTTCCTGTATCGTCTGTAGCACCATGCAGAGGTGTTACTCGTGCTCTTCTTTACTCTTAGAGTAAACTAGGATGTTGTCTATAAATACCAACACAAATTTATGTAGATATTCACTGAATATCTTATTCATCATACACATAAAGTTCGTGGATGCATTGGCCAACCTAAATGGCATTACTACAAACTCATAGTAGTCGTACCTTATACGAAAAGCGTTTTTGTGAATGTCCTCATCGTGAATCCATACCTGATCGTACCCAGATCATAGGTTGATCTTTGAAAAGATCTTGGCTCCTCCTACTTGATTGAACAAATCATCGATCCTATGGAGTGGGTATCAGTTCTTGATAGTCATGGTGTTAAACTAATGGTAATCGATGCACATCCGCATCGTACCATCCTTCTTCTTTAGGAAAAGTGTCAAATCTCCCCAAGGAGACACACTTGGTCGAATATATCATTTCTCAATCAACTCCTATAACTGCAGTTTGAGTTCTGCCAACTCTTGTGCACTCATGTGGTAAGGGGATTTCGAAGCTGAATCTGATCCTGATGTCATTTCTATGGAAAATTCTAGGTCTCATTTCGGTGGTAATCCTGGGATTTCCTCAGGAAATACATCCTTGAAATATGTAAGAACTAGAAATTCCTCTATGTGTTCTTCTCTTTCAACTTTTATGTCTTGGATGTTTACTGCAAATAGTTTTCATCCTTTCCTAATGCACTTCTTTGCTTGTAATGCAAATATTTTCCTTACAAAAAATTCCTTCAGTACGCCTTGAATATTCACTTGATTCCCTTGGCTATCTGTTCACAAGATTGATTTGTGTAAGCAATCGAGCATGACATGGTGTTGTTCCAACCAGTCCATGTCGATAAGTATATCATATGATCCTAAGGGTGTGATATTTAGGTTTACTTTAGTAGGAAAACCATTCAAGTTTACCTCACAATCTTTAACTATTTTCAAAACGTTTTGTTTCGTACCTGTGCCTAATTGCACCATCCAAGGTTTAGCATGTTTAACTTTTCCTAGTTTACATACATCAACAATTTTAGGTGATACATAGCTTAGGCAAGCACCGGGGTCAATCAGTATTGAAATGGAAGTGTTTAAGACCTTACCTTCTATCTCAACCACGGTAGCCTGATGGTCTACATGTCAGCCATCCAAGGATCCATAAATCCGTGGTGTTCCAGCTATGTCCTCTACTACTGGTTCTTCCTACAAGTTGTGCAAGACCCCATTGGTATTATTCTTATAGTATCGGGAATAATGAGGCCCTTGGAATTTCCACCATTTAATTTGCAGCGGGGAAACATTGACTCCCCCATTTGTTGATGTCTTGTTAGTATTTGGAGCTGGTACATGTGGATTTGTACTGATCTTGTTGAAGTTCTTGTTGAGTGGAAAACTGTTGTTATGTTTTTTGTACGGTGGTGGGTTAAATCCTAGTTTGCGGTTGTCTAAGAAGGTCCTAGAACTGTCTCTGCTTCCGTTAAGGTTCTCTTGCCTCAAATATCCTTGCTCATAGCAAATCCTAGCTTTGTGTAAGGTGGTGTCAAATGTTTTAGGCATGTCAAATTCAATCCTCTCCCGAAAGTTGGGAGGAGGACATCCTAAAAAATGTTGTATTTTTACTTTCCCGTCCTTGATGTAGGGCACATAATGCAACATATCCAAAAATATGTTAATAAAAGAATCCATAGTAATTGATCCCATACGTAACTTGTGAAACTCTTTCACTTTCCTATCAAAGAACCTCTCTGATATGTATTTCTCTTGAAAAATATTGCGAAACTTACTCCACTGTATTTCTCTTAACTCATCTCTCTTGGTATGCTTCAAGTCTCTCCACCATCTAGATTCATTTCCATTTAAATTATAGATGGCTAGATGAGCTTTCATCTCACTAGAGTAGTTATGAACTTGGAAATATTTTCTCATACCCAACAATCACTCTTAATCTTTTTCCCCCATATTCAACTCTCCTTCATAGGTTGGGGTTTTTATTTTTCATAACTCTCCCTGAAGATTGTTATCATTTCTCAGTTTCTTTCTGCATGGGGAAAGAAAATCATCACTAGAAAGACTATAATAATATCATTTTGGAGGTTCATGGGTATGCTCTTCTTTTCCTTCTTCTCTCGGGCTGCTAGCCGGTTTATGATAAAATTATTTCTTGAACCTGTTTGTGGAATGAGTGAGTTTTCCCTGCGGGCTTCCTCCCAACATGGTTTGCAGCAATGCTTCATTAATTGCTTGTTGTTCCTTTGTTTCATTCAAATTATCATCTTTGAAACTATGCAAGTCTGCTTGGAGAATTTGTATGGTTTTCATTATATCAGAATTTAGTTCCACCACCAGTTCTGCTTCCTACATGGGGGTATTCAACTTCCCTTGCCAGCTGTTATCTTCTTCAGTATTCATGATCTGAACTGTTCTTTTAAAATCCTGCAATTGCAAATTTTTAATAACTACAAATTTTTTTGTTAGTTAACACAATTTAAAATCATACTTTATTTTCATTGCAACGAATGTCTAGTATGCCCATGTAGTCTCTTAGTGTTGAAACTGGGCTCTAATACCACTTGTAATGTTTTCCAAATTTTGAAAATGTTTTTTTTTTATTAGGATAGTCATGCACTGCTTGAACTAGACATTATTTACACTAATGTTGAATGTGCCGCTCTTTGTTTACTGTGATGTATTGTTGTAAGTTGTTCTTACTTCCTTCTCTCATATTTCTCGATTTGGTTATTAATATAATACTATTTTTTCGTGATGTTGTTTATTATCTTGTTCTATGGTTATGCTCTTATAGGTATGTGTTGTTTTGATTACTTACTAATTGGTTATGAAGCTCGATTATTGTTTTATGAACAATTATGACCTAATTTCTATTGTAAAGGGGTGGAGTGGTGGGACTTATTTTCCTTGTAAACACTTGAAAAGTAGCTTTTTTCTACTTGTCACTACGGGGTTTACTTAGTTCTTATGAACTAATGTATTTCTTTCCTTGTCGTGTGTAGGTGCACTTGATGACATAAAAATGCTTGTAAAAGTGGAACAAGACATACTTCCCATTCATCACTAGCGCTTAGCTTGGATGACAACATGCTTACAGTCCTATCCTAGTGATTACTATAATGGTTGTTTAGCTTATATTTACACAAGGCTGGATGTTTTACTAGCCTATGTTGTACTGGTTACTATTGTCGTTTTTAATGGACTTTATGACATTGATTAAAATGTTGTTGTATTATAACATTTACATGGCACACATTGTATATGGTTTTAGTATTGTATAACATGGTTCATAGTTTATTATAGCCCTGGTGTATAAGTTTATAGCCTTAACATTAGCCTTTCATGGCATATTTCATATGCCATGGACTATTGTTATACCCTATGTATTCGTTAAATATAATGGGTTTTATATGTTGCACGTTGATTAAACTTGGCTCTGCATTAAAGGGTGGCATAAACTATACACTATGGGTTTTGATTTACGTTATTGGAGTCCAAGGTGGCGACATTAATGAACTTTGGGATGTGTGGGCCTCAATCTTAGGGATTGGGCTCTTGCGATGGTTCAAGTCATTTACAGCATGGCTGGTTAAGCTCTGTCTCAAGTCTGTTCGGTGGCGTGGAGCGTTGGAGTTTAGCTTTGTTGGAAGGTATGACTTCCTTAATGGTTTATCAACGCTGTATTATTGTTCAGTTTGGGTTCAATCATACTTCTCATCGTATATTTTTTTGGTTGCAGGTTGCAGGGTTTGGGCAACATGGGTCATGGGTTGTCCTGAGGTCAACTCCATACCCATTTCGGGTAATCCATGTTGTAACAATTTTTTAACTTGTTCCTTCTCTTGTGTGGATATCATGGTAGAGTTTGAAACTTTTCGTTGGTTGAGTATTTGGTATGGTTTTAATGGCAATTACTTGAAAAGGGACTATCTGTGTAAAGCATCAAAGATGTGTTTAAGACTTGGGGCTTTTGTTGGGGTTTAGTGCTTTTGGGCTGGGACTTAATGTATTCTACTTTTTGCTAATGGATGCTCTGTGTAGTAATCTTGGCCTTGGTGAACATTTCCAGGCTCTGCGAATTGTAAAATATGTTTATGTTTGGATACAGCGACAACACCATTGCTTTCCATGGTGAAAGGATTGGGTTATATGACTGTGTTAACTCTTAACTTGGTTTAAAATGGATGATATGTACAACATTTACATTTTTTGTGTGTTTTATGGTGATGTCTCTTAGCTTAGTGCTAGCGTGACTCTGTGTGGTTTGATAAATCTGGTATTAAGTTCTTTATATGGAAATGTTGACGATGATGTTTGGCCTTGGGAGTCATGCCATAGGTGGAATTGGCATTCCCACCATTAGAACTGTGACTGTGAAAGGAATTATCATTTTCATGGTTGAATCCTTTTTATGGTTATTCTATGTATTTAAATGTAGAGGCCGTGACTATGGGCGTAAACCTTCAAATTGGGTGTTGTTGCTATTTGCATAGCATTGATAGGGTTTTAAAGGGTTTGGATAATGTTTAAAAGTTTGGAAATGAAAAGGGACGAGGGCCATGAAATAGTTGCGGTGTGTAAATTAGTTGGGGTTTTACCCTATGTGTAGAGATTATGCTGAAATGTTTACAGCGTTTATAGGATGGTAGCTTATCTTACAGGATTCGATATGGTGATTTGTAATTGTAATGTGTGGAATCCACAGGATTTTATCCTAGGTCACGATGGTTGTAAATGATGATTACTTTTAAAGGTTTCTTTGGCATTCACGCCTATAGGAATCAATCATGCGATCTCTGTTTATTTATGCTATGTTTTTTTTAAAGAGTTATGTGCATAATGATGTGGTTGATTTATTATGTGGAAAGTTACTTGGATATAAGATTTGGTTAGTTATATTTTGTGGTTTGATTATTTATGAATGAGATGGATGTATGTTGATTTTTGTTTATTTAAAACATAAGCTTCAGACCATTAGATGGTCTCGATATCTCGACTGTATATTCGATTTATGGATTACTTTGGTTAATGAGGAATGATTTCATTTATAAACTTGGTTCTTTATAAAATTACATACCGACCATGAGAGGTCTTCGATGGTTTTAGTTTAGCTTTATTACTTTGGTTTGTTGATTATTATTAGGCATGGAATAATGCGATTATAGTGTTGTTTATTTAGAATGTAGCTTCAGACCATTAGATTTCTCAATAGCTTGACTATTTAGCATTTCATTTCTATTTGATTATGGTTCTGTTTATTTTAAATAATGGAGAATAGTTTGTTTCTTAGGTTATGTTTTACTATAATTTAATTTAATTTGTTTTATAACCAGTTTCTGTTTAGGGCTTATACTAATTAATATTTTCACTTCTAAGTATAGGTTTGCTGGTAATATGGAATATGCCAATAGAATCCATAGATAAATATACATATAGACTCCATTTTAAAGTGGTTCTAGGTCTTAGGAAAAAACAAAGTTTAAGCTAGGAAATAAAATGAAGAATTAAATTGGAAGAACAAAACCCTTGGATATCTTTAGATGTGAATAAATTTTAGACCTAGTGTTTAGAAATAAAACATAAAATATTCTAAACAAGAAATAAATTGCAGACATAGATCTAGCAGTAAATAACAAACCCTTAAGTTACAGAACATGAAATGAAGGTTAGAATAAACTAGGAAACAACATCCTTAAAAACTGAACCTGAAAACGTACTTAGATAATGAAATGTAAAAATAAAAAACCTCATACCTATAATGGTGAAGTTGTTTCAATCACTAAAGAACCTGCACACTCAATTACCTAGCATTAACAAATTCACAAACAGATCCGACCTCTGTATATTTAACCGAATCACTTTGGAACTACCACGTTCCACCCAACCATGACCCAAAACCGTTCTTGGTTCTAATATGGATCCCCCTGAGTTGGTTCCAACATGCAAGTAGCTTAGAGCTCCTAAGGTAAGGCTTCCCTAACTAGGATATCACGTCTGAATTAGTTCTCCTTTTTCCTCTTAGAAAAATGTTCTCCAAGAACTCTCTTGAGAATAATCAGGCAGAATAATGAATTCAAAAATATGGAAGAGATACCCAAGCCTCTCTTTGGCTTCGGTCTTTACAGGAATACTTTTCAGTGAAAGGGGTAGTTAAATCAGGATTCCTCTAATTTCTTGATTTAACCCTTTTTATTTAATTTAGGCATTTTTAATACATTAACTTAGGAACTTTTAACTAGTTCCTATTTAGACCTTTGTAGCTATTATACTATTTATTATCTTTTAGTAATAAATAATAATAGATGAAGTTTTTCCTTCTTTCTTATATTATTAATATTATTAGTATATTTTATTCTTGATACATACCATGTATAAAATGCATAATAATATAACATTTGTTAACATTTGTCTTTGGGAATCATGTGTTATGATCTGTAGACTTATTACACTTTCATCATTAAGGTCATCAGGTAGATGGTTAGGTCTACTAGGCGAGGAAACTCTAAACATCCTTGCATGTTTGATTCCCTCTTATAACATGGTAGTTCTTTAGTACTTGATGAGAATACAAAAATTCAAAATTTCATTTAATCACTTATAAATAAGTCAGATGAGATCAATATTTTACTCGAGTCATTTTAACTTGACATAATTAATTCTTTTCATTAAATCCTAGTGCTTATACAGAGCCCATACTCAACACTAAAAAATAGGGAGTTACAAACTTAGTGAAATTCTAAAGCTCCTCACTCAACACTAATGCTAGGATGTACTTGGAGGATACACCTAGGGATACAATGGCCAAGGATCCGATGTTCCAGAGATTATGCTCAACATCAACTTGGAAGGATCCATGGCTTATTCCCAACACACCCAATTATCTTTTCGTGTGCTTCATATCCTCCTACTCAACACAAAGGTTTGCATAATTCATGTGTTCCAGAGCTCCTCGCTCGACACAAAAAAACACTCATGTGTACCAGAGCTTCACACTCAACATAACTTAAACACTCGTGTGCTCCAGAGCTTCTTTCTTAACGCAAACATTCAAATATTCATGTGCTCCAAAGCTCCTTACTCAACACAAAACATCTCATCAATCATGCTCTTCAGGGTCCATGCCCAACACATAAAACATATGTAACTAGCTTATGCCCAATATATCGACCAAATCATCATGTTCATATGCAGTGGGGTCCTAGAACCAATATATCAACATAAAACATCAAAGTAACATCATAATCAATGGGGCTTATGGACATAAGTGTTAGGTCAAAATTAGGGATATTACAATGTATAAGACATGTGGCATACCTTCCATAATTGACTTTAACAGAATGTTAACTGAATTTCATGTGAATTCAATCTTTAGCTGAATGCGTGACCACTTAGTTAGGAGGATAACTTTAGTGTCATGGTGCTTTAACTTTAGTGTCCTTCATGTGAAACACTTTATTTACTATTATTAACTTTGAATTGATCACTTTAATTAATTGATGCATGCTTTATTACAAACAAGGGTTTAACTAAATCCTTTTTTATTATAGTTCACTGGATGTGTACTTAGTCTCTGAGACCTTGACTGGACCTTGACTCAGCATTTTTCATTGGAATGAATGCATGTTATTGTCTGCTTGTAGGCCATAGAATATGGTATTTCCCTACAATCCAATTGGTCAATTTATCAATGACCTTTCATAATCTAGTCATTTCAATGATGACAAATATCTCATACATACATGCAAATACTTTAACCAATGTTTCAGTATAACCATATCTCATGAAATTTAATCACATGAATACTTTAATATGTTCTCAATGATTTATATGGTAATGTACATATATTACCCAATGTATTTATCATAACCCCATTCATATCGCATGAATTTTTATGCAGCTCTACGTATCTCATGAAAATTGCAGTCTTATATTAGTCCTATATTTAGATCTCATGAAAGAAATTAATGTAACCCTTATATCTTTAATGATAACATGTGCTTCATGATATCTACCATTTTCCAATAAAAGAAAGACAACAATGTAGATGCTCAACATATTTATACCATACCATAATTACTAATCCCAGGAATATGTATCTCTAAACAACTGTAATGAAATACATTCAAAACCCTTTAGATCTGATTTATAAAAGCATCTAACAATCAAAATACTAAAACATTATTTTATTGTTTTGTGTAAGATCCCTTTTGATATCTACGTCCTTATGGAGATTACTGGAGGCCTTCTTTATTCTTTACAGCTTAAAAATCTATGAAAATTACTCTCATGCAATATGTAGAGAATCTTTGCATGGGAAATAAGGATCCCATTTACACATGAGAAAAATGATTTATGGCACTAAGTAAAATGTTTCTTCTAATGATTATTGTATTCTTCTTCGGATGAATTCTCCTAAGGAGGTTAATCATCTTTAGTTGAAGATTCATGAACCTGATCTTCACCCTTTTTCTTTGTTTCCTCCCTTTCTTATTTCTTGATGTGAGGGAAATATTTCCTTCATTGAACTCCTTTTTCTTCTTTAGGTTCTACAACTTGTTCTTCAAATCCCTCTTTTGACTTGGGGCCTTCTTTTCATAAATATTGGTGAGTGTATGAAACCACTTCTCTACGGTCTTCAACGGAATGATAATGGACATGGGATTATCCTTAACTGAATTATAGATGATCCACTTGGCTGTTGCTTGATTCTTCTTGAAGTTGAATCACACTTCATAGTTGGTAAGCTCCTCTACCACAATGGATATGTAACCATCCAGGTCATGCTCCTCAAGATATTTCAATACTCTCGCTTTCCATGTGTTCAAGTTGGAATTTCTCTTTATATGGTCTTTTGGTCGGACGGTGATCAATGCCATCGCTTCAAAAATTTACTCGATCCTTAGGATCTACGTAGGATTCTAGTTGCTTGCATAGACTCAGCTCCTTCATGCCATAAGCTATGATACCATGTTAATGTTTGAGAAAAATTGAATATATTTGAACTTTGAATTTTTTATCAACGGAAGACTGAACACATGAATATCATAACCAAATCAACCACACAAATAATTCATCCACATCATACAAGATATACCTTAGGAAAACCCTCCTAATATATAGAATGAAAAAACCAACCATTCTTTTATTATAATACATAGATTTGTGGAGAATGGTATACAACACATTAAGCATATTTCCCGATAAGAGAGAGCATCCAACAATAGAGAAGAGACATCCAATAAACACCTCTAATTAATTTTGCATGTTCCCAACACATTAATAGCAAATCAAAACAACCTCCCACACAAAGAACAACAAATGGTTGTGATGGAGAATGATTCTTGGTGCACAATAATGAGAAAAATTGAATATATTTGAACTTTAATTTTTTTATCAATGGAAGACTGAACACATGAATCTCATAACCAAATAAACCACATAAATAATTCATCCACATGATACAAGATATACCTTAGGAAAACCATCCTAATATATAGGATGAAAAAACCAACAATTCTTTTATTATAACAGATAGATTTGTGGAGAATGGTATACAACACATTAAGCATATTTCCCGATAAGAGAGAGCATCCAACAATAGATAAGAGACATATAATAAACACCTATAATGAACTTTTCATGTTCTGAACATATTAATATCAATTCAAAACAACCTCCTACGTAGAGAAGACCAAATGCTTGTGATGGAGAATGATTCCCGGTGCACAATAATGTGCTTTTCCTGCACTAGTGCTAATCTGGTGTCTTGGATTTCTCACCATACATAAGATATTTTCCACACCTTCCATAATTAACTTTAATTGAATTTTAATTGAATTTTAAGTGAACTCAATATTTAACTAAATACATGGCCACTTAGTTAGGAGGCCTTATTGGAATTTATCATGACTGGTATGGTTACCCTTCATTTCTCTTTTAATTTTTCCAAGTTTTTAATTTATGTAAGGATTATTTGCCTTGTGCATTTTTAGTAGTTTTATCAGTTTTGATTTCTATACTTATGGTCTTATTGTTATGACATTGTAAGTTGTATCCAGTTAATAAAAAAGTATGCGTTTTGTTCACATTTTGCATTATTTTATTTAATGCTATGTTCATGTTACTGTTATCAGTTCTGCAGGTGTGATATTGCAAAACATTTTAGTCATTCTCTGTTCATATTCGAAATCCTTTTTATGCATAATGGTTTCTTTTGCACTTATATTCCATTGACAGAAAAGTAGATGTCCACGATTCTCATTGTTGTTTTTCATAGGCTGAAAATTGATAGAGATAGCTCATTTGATCAGATGTACTTGTATTTTCTCATATTTTTAGGTAAAAACAGAGTTATGGGAGCCAATTTTCATATGCACACTGCTACATATTTCAACCTCAGCTTTTATATTATTTCTATCCTTGTGTGAAATTCTTCATCACCATATGAAAAACTATGCAATATTTTATGTCATAATCTATTTTAATTGTTGTTTGTTCTACTGACAATTATTTTATTGTAGCTCCTGTATTTTATTAAGATCATAATCTCATTTCCTCTTGCTTCAGTCTGTAGATTCCTAGAGTTACATAGTGTGGATGGTCTGAATGTATCTATTTATTATTTACCTTGACTGAATATTTAATCAGATAATGACATCATTATTTGGAAATTGTGTATGAACAGTTGAGATATGGCTCCAATGGGTAGGGTTTCAACATAAAATATCACTTTTATGTTAAACTAATGGCAGTTTATAAATTCAATTCCCAGACAACATACATGCGACATAGGAATAATCGTCAAGATACCAAGATTTTACTCAAATATTTTGTCTTTTCTTGTAACATGGTCATGATTAACAGTATAATATAGATTTTCAAAAATCATTGGTTGTTCATCGTTTTACTGCCCAAAATATCTTGATAATTCATTTGTGTTTATGAAGATGCAACCTTCCTTTATTTAAAGTTGAAATTGGTCAATCTGTTTGCATGTAGCATTCTTTCTTTTTTTTATACCTTTGAGATGGAATTATCAATGTTGGTAAACCCATGGAATTAGCTTTAGAAGCATGATAATTTATTTACTGCATTGAATATTTATGATTATGTAATAGACAGGCTTATCTTTGCTTCACGATGAGAGGACATATTCCCCTTCATTTGCTTATTTTTGGGCTTCCGGTTCGATTTTTGTTCTCCTATGTGTTTGGATCATGAATTTGATGTTCAACAGGCTTATCTTAGCTTCATGATGAGAGGATGTATTCTCTTTCATTTGCTCATGTTTTGGCTTCTGGCTTGAGTTCTGTTCTCTTATGTGTTTGGGAATCATTAATTTATGGTTCAATTCTGCTGTGATTTTTGTTTCTATCAATTGTTTGTTTACATTATGATACAGTAGGATATTTTGACTTCATATATTTTGGAATAATTCCTTCATTTTCTTGTCCTCTAATAGATACAAAATGAGGTCGAAAACAAATTCAGCAGACAGCAAGACCAGGAGTTCTGTTTCTATCTTTATTGTTGTGGGATTATGTTGTTTTTTCTATATATTGGGTGCTTGGTAGATGAGTGGTTTTGGAAAGGGTGATAGCATTGCATTGGAATTCAATAAGCTGACAGACTATGGAACTTTGTCCACTCTAAATTTTGAGACTCACCATAATGAAGGAGATAACGTTGAACTTTATGAATCCAAAGCAAAAGTATTTGAACCTTGCAGTGCCAAATACATTGATTACACCCCTTGCCATGACCAAAAGTGAGCTATGACATTTCCTAGAGATAATATGATATACAGAGAAAGGAATTTTCCGCCAGAGGATGAAAAGCTACACTGCCTCATTCCTGCTCCAAAAGGATACAAAAATCCATTTCCATGGCCAAAGAGACGTGACTGTGTGCCATATTCTAATGTTCCCTACAAGAGTCTCACAGTAGAGAAGGATGTTCAGAATTGGGTTCAATTTGAAGGCGACGTGTTCAAGTTTCCTAGAGGAGGAACGATGTTTCCTCAAGGTGCGGATAAGTATATTGATGAACTTGCTGAAGTGATACCTATTTCTGATGGTACTGTCAGGACTGCATTGGACACTGGCTGGTGGGTATGTTTGAAGCATATACCTTGCAATTCTTGATTCTGCAACACTCTTTTCCATACTGTTGCTCTTTTTGTGGCAACTAGTATGTTTAATTTGTGATTGTCTGATATATGCTTACAAGTGTTCTTCAATTTTGAAGAGATTCCTGTATTTTGTTTTTGCAATGATTTATGGAGTTTGAGGATATGCCCTTATCTAAAATCCTTATGGCATGCTTAGGTGGAAATCCGGGATGCATATCTTTTGAAGAGAAATGTTTTGACCATGTCATTTGCACGAAGGGATTCACATGAAGCCCAAGTGTAGTTTTCTTTGGAGCGAGGTGTTCCTGCTGTGATTGGTGTAATGGGACACAACAACTTCCTTGCCCTTCCATTGCTTTTGACATGTCTCAATGTTCACGGTGTTTGATACCTTGGACTGCAAATGGTATTGGGGACTTTTACAGGATTAATGCTTTTGTTAAATTTGAAATTCTGAGCTATAGCAGAGGCTTGAATTTACTGATTTGATTCTCAAATTGATTTTTGTAGCTTCATTTGTTTGCAAATGGTATGTATTTGATAGAAGTGGATAGATTCTTGAGACCAGGTGGATATTGGATTCTCTTTGGTCCTCCCATCAATTGGAAGCAATATTACCAATCTTGGTAGATATCAAAAGAGGAGCTCCAGCAGGAACAAGATAAAATTGAAGAAATAATAGAACTTTTGTGCTGGGAAAAGAAGTATGAAAAAGGTGATCTTGCGATTTGGCAAAAGAGAATTAATACTCATTCTTGATCTAGACGCATGAATAATATTGACCCACCTCTCGCCTGTGAATCAAGCAATCCAGATGATTCTTGGTAAGTTCCTGAACTTCATAGCTCAAAGTTGAAGACATTTTATGTAGCGTAATTTTATAACAGAACATAATTAGATCAATAGTGTGCTAAAATCTATTTTCAAAAATTCATTACTGGTGAACAAAGTGATTATATTTATGAGCAATGTTTGTAACCCAGACATTTTTGTGCTTAAGTAGGACTATAAGCTCAGTGCTATAGGTATTATTAGGTTTAAATGTAGGCTCCAATACATTCTTGGGGTTTGACAGTTAAAACCTATTTTTTTCCTTCCTAGAATGTGCTTTTAGATTCCACGTATTGGCTACATTTGTTATTCTATTAAAAGAACATTTAACACCTATCCTTGTAAGTATTCTTCTATTGGCTTTTTTTCCTTTAGAAGATTAATATCATGCCAAATTCTAAATTGGGTATCAATCTTGCAATGGATATGTTACAAAGTGCATTGTGGTTGTAGGACTCCTTTGAACTAAAATGTCAGTCTGGTTGACTATGAAAAATTTAAACTTTCACTGCTATTAAGCTGAAGTACATGGTCTGTTTTTTTGTCATAATTTTCTGACATGTAGAAATCTGGAGAATTGCTTTGTAACAATTGATAGAATGGCCATTGACCTATTATAATTTGTGATTTTAATTGTAAATTCTACAAGATTCAAGGGATTAGCAACTTCATATCCTAAATCAACTTTATATCCTGAATACAAGTCAGAGATACATTTTGAATTCATCATTTTTATGTGAGTTTTGAATTTTCCTATCTGCTTTTACATTTTAATGGCCATGCATGAATTAATCTTGTGCTGCAGACAGGTTTAATTTTAACTGTCTAAATCTTAAAACATTTCAAGCATGTTTGCATAATTGGGTTCGTATTTCATTACAGTACAAGAAGAGTCTTTTTTTCTCCCGATCTGCTTTAACAGTGGCCTAGTTTTACTCAAATGGCCTAGTTTTACTCAGATGATTAAAAATTTATGCTTATCTGATAATGTCTATAAAATCTGCAGACTCCCCAGGCATAAGAGAATGCAAATATGCACTACGGAAATGCCTAAAGGCAGTGATGCTAATGATGTGTCTGGAGGGATTTTGGAGAAGTTCCCAAAGCGCCTGAATGTTGTTCCTGCTAGAGTTCTCAGTGGTTCATTATCAGGTGTTACTGCTGAGACATATAATGCTGATACACAGTTGTGGAGAAAGCACATGAAAGGATACAAAAGAATGAACAAATATATTGGGGAGAGTAGATATCGCAATGTTATGGACATGAATGCAGGTCTTGGTGGCTTTGCAACAGCACTTACATTCGACAAAGTTTGGGTTATGAATGTTGTCCCAACCATTGCAAAAATGAATACACTTGGTGTGATATATGAAAGAGGCCTTATTGGAATTTATCATTACTGGTATGGTTACCCTTCATTTCTTATTTAATTTTTGCAAGGCTTTAATTTCTGTAAGGATTATTTTCCTTGTGCATTTTTAGTAGTTTTATCAGTTTTGTTTTCTAAACCTAGTCCCATAACATTTGAAACATTATCATCCATTTATGTCATTTACCTTTCTGTTAGTACATTTGGACACCCAACAATTTTTGTTACATTTTTTATTTAGATTTTTCAAATTTCATTGGAATAGGACTCAAAATTCATGCTTTGAAAGGTTTTGGAAAAACAGCCAATTCTTTGCATGAGTTTGTCATTTTTAGAGGTTATTATATAAAAAGTTTAAATATTTGGTGTATGGGATGAGTTAGTGCATGTGTAGATTAATCAACCAAGTTGGCTCGGATGGTATGTTGTAGAATGTGGGTTTTGGGGAAGGGTGAAGAGGCTGAAATGAATGAAAGGGGAATAGACATAAATTATAATAGTTGAATAAGAGGATGCAGTCTACACTTGTTCATATGTACAGCCAACTCTTCTGACCTTCAGGGAGATTCTCTATTCTAGATCAAAATATTAGGTTCATTGTTCATGCTCATTGGTGAAGATGAGAAAATGAGGAATTCTTAAACATAGTAAAATGTTGACCAAAATTAGCTCTTTTACATATAAAATAATGGCTACTAAAAATTTGGATGTCTGTTGTGATGATAGGCCTTGTTAAGTTTATAGACATTTCTACTCATTGTGTATCGAAAAGAGTTTTAAAAAATGTTGGTTCATCCTGTTTTAACCTTAAATTTTTAACTTGATCACAGCTGATAAGCGAGGCAAATGTAGGAAAATTAACTAATTTCTAATCAACCAAAAGTACCTCAGCAAAATGCCAGAACTACTATTATAGAAACTAGGAAAATAAATGTAGTAGAGAAAGTTGCAACACTCTTCCGAAACACAACTTTAACAATAAAAGAACTATTCAATAGTACACAAGACAATAAATAACTTTTCTGAGAAGGTATGGATGTTGCGATTTTCAGAGATTTAAGCCTTTCAAGACTCCTACAACTAAACATTCCTCTTCTGAGGAATTTGGGCCTATTTATAATTTATTGATTTCCTCTCCCTCTTAGCCATTTGTTCATTGCACGTGGAATCAATGGATTTCCATGCATGCAGTTTCTTTAACATTTTTCCACCTATAAATATTCTCATTGCCACTTGTAGGTTGATTTTATAATCTCACTAACCAATAAGATTCTTATTGCTGTTTGTAGATCATTTCCTTTTTGTAACTTACTCAATACATGTCCTGGCTATAAATGCCCCACGAATTGTGACAACATCAAATTTTGACAACTAACATAAAACTAGGGCATTACCACTTGTGGTTTGATTTTAGAATCTAACTACACAATACGATTCTTATTATTACTTGTATATCATTTCTTTTTATAAGCTAGCCACTTAACTTGTGGCTAGTGGCCTATCGACATTCACCGGCCACTTAAGTGGTTGTGCTAGTAATTCTATTTAGAATCAGATTAGATATACAAAATAAGGTTACAAACATGTTGAGAGGTCACTAAAGGTTTGATTGACTCATATTTTTTTCAGAACAAGTCTTATTCATAAAGCATTCCTTTCTGATGTTTATTAGAACAAGGCTAATGCATTCAAACAAATAAATATACCAAGCTTTTTCTAGGGCTATATGTTTGTCAATATCAGTGTTTGGAAGGAAATATACAAAGTTCCATTGGCAAGCCCGGTGCTTCCTAAATAAAAACAATAAATCTCAAAACATATCATTTTCTTGAGAGGATCTACCCATATTACAAATTCGTGCTTCCACATTCAGAAAATCCCCAGTTATTGGATACTTAGTAATCTTCTCCTTCTCTTCATCCCCTGCCTCACACAAATCATGACTGCCTTTCACTTCTTTTTTCTCATCCAACATAAAATCTGACACTAAACAAACTGCCTCAGTTACTGGATTCTTGCAGTCAACCTGTGTCACATGCATATCTACATCATTTACATCAATCACCAACTCCAACATCTTGTGAATATTTAAAAATGCAATATATTCATGTGCAGTTACTCCAGCATACTCACTTCTTTCATCTAGTAGGTTATCTAAATCTCCTCTCAATTCTCTCAAGCCACAATTTATTCATGACCTTTGTCATTTTATGTCATAAAAGTATGTAACAGGAGCATTGTTATTCAAAGGACTGCTATTGAAACCAATCATCACAAAAAAATTACTTGATTCTAGTCATATGGATTGTCATTTAGAAATATTTCTTAGAAAAGTAATCTGGATGACTTAAACTGTTTGGAAGAGCCCTTATTTTGATTCTGCAGCATAACCTTTCTTTCTAGTTTCAAGTTTTAATTTTACGTACGTACTACGAATTAGATAATTTTAATCAAATATTTTTCCTTGGTCACATTTTAGTAGACACTGATCTCGCATGTGTTTGTAGGTTACCCTTGCAATCAAGATTTTGATTATGGTGCATTGGCATAGGTCCAAATTTTTTCTATTAATAATATTGGTGACCCTTTTATTGAGAGCAACTATGGGGTACACTCTAGGCAGTTTGAGGTTGGAGTCTTGGATTAGTTTTCCCGTCTTTGGGAACTGGAGAAACATGAGTATTGGGGATACATCACAAATTGTGGTACAGAAGGAAATCTGCATGGTGTTTTAGTTGAGTTTGTACCTGCCTTAAAGCAACCCTTGTAAAATTTCTTAGCATTTTTAATCCTTGCTCTATTTTCTTGACTTGTTATGTGCTATTATCTTTATACAAAAGGGAGGTTTTTCCAGATGGCATTTTGTATGTATAACGAGAAACTCATTACTCAATTTTCAAGGTAGCATGGATGTACAAAATGAAATTTGAAAAGGTGGATACACTAATTTCAGGCGAGATTGATTGTTTGGATTTCAGACAGAGGCTGCTTAAAAACAAGGATAAGCCTGCTATTGTTAATGTTAATATTGGTATGTTTCACTGTTTACTTTTCAATGCAAACAGAGTGAATGCAAACCATTATAACCATGGAAGTAAGGTTTCATAAAGTAGGTCAGTTCTAGGTCAAACTCCATATGTTGTGTGTGCATCTTTGGGAAGTTCTTCCAGAATTGGCTGAATTTGGAGTATATTTAGTTTTACTTGTCCAATTATTTTTTCTTAAAATTAGTAAATGTTTGAAATATCAGTTGTTGCTCCATTAACTATAGGAACCACGGTTAAGGGAGCTGTAGATGATTTGGATATGGTAATTTGGACTCTTGAAGAAATGGGATTGACGCAAGACCATTTTTACATCCATTATGACGGGGCTTTATTTTGCCTAATGATGCCCTTTGTGAAGCGGGTAAGACACTAAATCATGAATCATTTTGCCTGAAAGTTTTATTTGGATAGGATACATGTTGTATTTATCCTTTGTGAATGATGAGTGCAACCTCATTAACTGTACAGAGTATGCAAAAATGAAATATTTTTCTCATTATTCTTACTGTTTTTGTATCACAAGCACCAAAGGTGAGCTTTAAGAAACCAATAGGAAGTGTGAGTGTGTCTAGGAATAATTTTGTTGGTTGTCCCATGCCATGTGGTGTGAAAATAACAAGGATCGAGCACATAAATGCCCTTTCAAGGGATGTGGAATATTTAGCTTCTAGGGATGCAACAATTATGGGAAATCGCAATGGGCATGCTCCCATATTTCTTTGGTACACCTTGAACCGGAAAGGTTATCGAGGGTTCCAAAAAGAGGTTCAGAAATTCCTTAGAAATGCACATTACTTGAAAGACCAATTTTGGTCTGCTGGGATTAGTGCAATGCTAAAGGAACTGAGCAGCACTATTGTATTTGAGAGACCACAAGATGAAACTTTTGTCCGCAAATGGCAGCTTGCTTGCCAGGGAAACATTGTCCATGTTATTGTGATGCCAAATGTAACAATAGAGAAGATAGATGGATTTGTGCATGAGATGGTTGAGAACTGACCAAGATGGTTTCCAGATGGAAAGGTTTTCACCCCATGCATTGCAAATGAAATTGGCGATGAGAGTTGTTCTTTCCTTCAACATAATCATGCCTAAATTATGCAAGGTCGCCAAGTTCATTGGAAGGCACATAATCGGTGATGAGAATGGTGCTCACCTTCAACATAAACATGCTGAAATTATGCACGGTGGCCAGTTTCAGTGGCAGGTATGTATGCCACTTTTTCTCTCAACTTTTGATGTCGCCAGGTTCAGAGGCAGGCATGTGTGCCATTTTTTTGTCTCAACTCTGCTGCTACTGATGCATTGCATGTTGGATTGTACTGAGTCCAATTTGTAAGAGCAAGATCTTCGTGTCACTAGTTCGATCAATGTTTTGAATGTACTGGAAGAGAAAGGTTTTGGTCTATGTCATTACCGTATTATTGGTTAAAGTTTAATATCCATGGAAATACTATAAATAATTGGTAATGCTTTTCTATATATTTTAAATTTCGATAAGCAATATTGGTACATCTTCAAGTGGTTATCAAGGCACAATAAAATTTAATGACCTGTTTTAGAAATTGTATTTATGAATAAACTAGTATTCCCTTTTCAGACAGACTTCTTACTTAGGTGGTGATGTGGTTAAAATAGCCAGTTTGTCACTCTTATGATGTTCCATATGTCTCTTATTTTGAAAACACTTTTGTTTTTTCTCTTTTTGGTCAATGGGTTTGCCGGCAGTTTTTAACTTGTTTAATTGATGAATAGGATGACTGGAAAAAAGAGAAGCGAGATTTTTTACACAATCTAAGTCGTCTGCCAGTGACCCCTAAACAAAATGGTAGTAGCACATCTTCTATTATAATTCATAGTGCTCGAATTTCCTCAGTTACAGCAATTGTTAGAATAATTGACCAATAGTTAGCTACCTTAGACATTAATTAATCCATTTTTGTCTTATTTGCCTAGTTTCCATATTCCACCTTATGCAAGTTGTCCTCCACATGTCCAAAGTGCTCAAACTTGCTAAAATTGAGTCATGGAGTGCTTGGGAAACCACTTGGAATAAATTCTGCTTTATTCCTAGCCTTCCTAGCACATGTCTGCTTTTTATGCTTTATTGCCTGCTTTTGCTGAGTTTTAAGGAAATTGGGAAAGTTTGACTAGGTGAAGTTAACTTATTTTTTGTCTTGATCATCCTCCACTCTTTTCTCCTAAGAAAAGCATGTATGATTTGTCCTTCCATCATCTATTAGCTTGCCTAATTGATTTTTCCAATTCATCAGCTCCTAGACAGATTTGGAAACTGCTTTATGCACCTATGGGGGATTTGCTTAGATTTAGTAAGCCTTCTTTTGACAAAATTCAAATGGCATCCCAATGTATTCGAATATCTCATGTAATTATTTATTGTGGAATCCTATGAATTCACAGGGTTCACTATTGTACACTTATTCAATACAGATTAGTGTTCTGCTCCATATTCAATCTCCTTTGTGTGTAATTGGAAATTTTTGTGAGTGTAATTGTTCTAACACCTGGGTTCAATTTCCACATGGTATCAGATCCTTTTTAGATCAATTTCTCTCCTTCCAATTTGTTATTGTAGGTTCAACATCATTGAATGGGAGCATTCTGCTGACTGAAAGGACAATTTCTGAGCTAAGGATCAATCTCAGAAGATCATCTTGACTCCATTTAACTTATTTGAATGGAAATAAGAGATGGAGATACTGTTGAGAGCGAAATGCCTCTACAGAGTGACTATGGAAATAGAAGCAGAGCCCAATGCAGCTGCAGAGAAAATTAAATTGCACAACAGGAGGGATGAGGCCTATGGTCTCCTATGTCTGAGCCTATCCAAAGACCTTATTTTCCATATTGATAGATTAACATCACCAAATGAAGTATGGGAGAATATTTTTGAGCTTTTTGGTAATATAGATGAGATGAGGGGACATCAAATTGAAAATGAATTGATCTCCCTGAGTCCCAATAGCTTCGAATCCCTGCAACTCTACTTTTCCAAGTTCAAAGCCCTTGTTTTGTAGCTAAAATAGTGTGGAATCGAAAAGAAGGAGGAGAAACTGGTTTTGTCCATACTCTCGAAGCTTGGACCTAACTATTCGGTATTTTTCTACACCTTCAATGCCACAAAGTTGACAGCTCGAGCCTGGAAAATGTTGCCGATTTCATGGAATCTCTCACACAAGAGTAAGATAAATTGGTGATGATGGGCACCATCAAACCTTCCAAATACCAAGCTCTTGTTTCTGGAGATTCGAGGGTGGATTCAAAAGGAAAGAATAAATCTAAGAATCCACCTGAGCAAAAGAGAGACAAGAACAAGTCTCCAGAGGAGCCCCAAGGTTCCAAGAAGAACTTCCAGAAGAAGAAGAACAAAGGAGAAATGAGCAAGTGTGCATACTGCAGTAAGGGAAATCATCCTGAAAGCTCGTGCATGAATAAGCAAATTGACATGTTGACCCAACTCCTTGAGAAGAATGGCATCTCCCTTCTTGATAGCTCAAAGAAGAGGGAAGGAGGATCAAATTCAGAAGATAGAGAGAGAGTTCATGCATTGGTTGCTGGCACATCAAGTTCACCTAGTTTCATCATTGATTCTAGAGCTTCAAGACATATGGTTTTGACCAAGGGGGCATTCACCTCGCTTGACATGTCGAAAGGTCCACCAATAGTACTGGGAGATGACTCTCTCACTGAAAGTTTGGGTAAAGGGAAGATTGATCTTGACCATGGTAAGTTCAGAAATGTATTGTATGTTCTAGGTCTTGCCTCTAACCTCTTATCAGTGTATCGGATGACCCACAAAGGGTCTCCAAAAAGGTCATATTCTCCCCTGATGAAGCTGAGATCATAGAGATCTCAAGTGGTAAAGTCATTGCAAAAGGAGTTGCAAATCACACTTCGAAGGTATACATGTTCTCACACTTCCTACCCTACTCAAACCCCTCTGCTCTTCTGATTCATGCTAATGAGGAAAGCAAGATTTGGCATGAAATATTTGGCCACCTTAACTATAAGTATCTTTCTAATCTTAGTGAAAAATAAATGGTCATAGGGTTACAAAATATTAAGTTTTCCAAAGGAGTCTGTCAAGGTTGCATCTTAGGAAAACACCCAGAGCATAAATTTGAGAAAGTTAGCCATGAGAGAACCTCTACACCTCTTGAGTTGATCCACAGCGATGTTGCTGGCCCATTTCCTCATATGTCAATGAGTCAGGCCAAATATGCATTGACATTCATAGATGACTTTTCCAGGTACTGCTGGGTTTACTTCCTGAAACACAAGTCTGAAGTTTTTGGCCTCTTAAAAGTCTTTAAGGCTTTGGTTGAAAACCAGTCTGGGAGGAAACTCAAGGTCCTTAGATTTGACAATGGTGGTGAGTATGTCAAGTCTAAGTTCATTCAATATTGTGCATATGCATCATTCTATCCCTTACACACCACATCAAAATGGTGTTGCTGAGAGGAAGAACAGATCACTGAAAGAGATGGCAACCTGCATGATGGAGGCTAAGAATTTGCCACCAAATTTTTGGGCGAATCTATAAAATATGTAGCCTATATCCAGAATAGGCTGCCTCATAAACAGCTTGATGGTATGAATCCTTTCGAATCATGGAGTGGGCACAAGCCAGATGTGACCCATTTCAGGATTTCTGGCTCAAGGGCTTGGGCTAGAATTCCAACAAAAAAGAGGAAGGATTTGTAGCCCCAAAGCCAAGAGTGTCTATTTGTTGGGTACTATAAAGATTCAAAAGGGTACAAGCTGATCAATTTGAGCACAAACAAATCCTTAATTGAAAGGAGTGTTCAGTTCCAAGAAGATCCTTTAGCAGCAGTGGAAGTTGGAGAATCTTCTTCACCACCAGAACCATTGAATGTAAGTGAAGATATAGTTGAGTTTGTTGAATTTGATATGTCTGATAATGATGATTTAATTGTATATCCTAATAGTCCTACAATACCAAAATGGGCAGCAAAGACCATTCATGTAGCTGGAGAACTAGCTGGAAATCCTAATGATCATAGGAGGACTAGATCTCAGTTTGAGAGTGCTCTGTGTATGAAAGACCCTTTGTTTGCAGAGAAATGCTATCTGATGGTTGAATTAGACCCAAATACATATGAAGATGCAGCACATGATCCAATATGGAAAACATCCATGAAAGAAGAGTTCATCTCACTCCAGAAGAACAACACTTGGGAGGTGGTTGATCTTCCCCCAGGGAGGAAGCTAGTTCAGTGTAAGTGGGTTTACAAAACCAAGTTTGCTGCTGATGGTTCACCTTTGAAATGTAAGGCAATATTGGTATCCAAGGGCTAATCACATGTACATGGCATAGACTACAATGAGACCTTTGCACCAGTGGCAAAGATGGACTCCATGAGGCCAGCCTTAGCCATTGCAGCTTCGAAGCAGTGGGAGGTACATCACATGGATGTGAAGTGTGCTTTCCTGAATTAAGATATTACTGAAGATATTTACATGCAGAAGCCTCAAGGCTTTGCTACTAATCCATCTCTTGTGTGCAAGCGAAATAAATCATTGTATGGGTTTAAGCAAGCCCCTAGGGCTTGGTATGCCAAGATTGATGGCTTTCTGCTATCATTGAATTTTGTTCGATGAAAGTCAGATCCTAATTTTTATTTGAAGCTGATTCATGTTTCTTTGATGATTATGTCTTGTATGTAGATGACCTTCTCATTACAAGAAGCTCAAAGGATGAAATTGCCTCCTTGAAGGATGGAATGAACCATGCATTCTCTATGACTGATTTGGGGCTATTGAGCCAATTCTTGGGGCTCGAGATTTCTCAAAGAAAACATGGAATAAAATTACATCAGTCCAAGTATGTCTTGTATTTTCTGAACAAGTTCAACATGAAGGATTGCAAGCCAAGCAAGACTCCCTTCCTTTCAGGAGTTAAGCTTGAAGAAGCAAATTCTTCACCTATGGTAAATAATACAGTGTATAGGCAATTGATTGGATGTTTGTTGTACCTTACACATACTCGACCTGATATTTCTTATGCAGTAAGTGTGGATTCAAGATACATAAATCAGCCTCATGAGATCCATTGGAGAGTAGCCAAAAGGATCCTTAACTTTTTTCATGGAACAAGGACTCATGGGATCTTCTACAAAGCTAAATCTGATCTTGATTTGATTGGGTTTACTGACAATGATTGGGCAGGTGACAACACAGATTGAAAGTCAAGATCAGAATATGTGTTTATGCTTGTTGAAGGACCAATCAGCTGGTCAAGCAAGAAACATAGTGCCATTGCACTCTCATCTACAGAAGCATAGTATAGAGGAGTTGTAAATGCAACAACTCAATGTTTATGGTTGCAGGGGTTACTTGGTGAGTGTGGCTTTGAATCAGAATAATCAACTGCTATCTATTGTGATAATCAGAGTACCATTCAAATCTAAAATGATCGAGTTTAGATATAGAGAACCAAACACGTTGAGATCCATATGCACTACATCAGACAGCTTGTGCATGATGGCACCATTCACCTACTCTTCTGTTCATCTTAAGAACAAGTAGCAGATATCTTCACCAAAGTTTTTTGTGAGAAGACATTCAGCAATCTCAAATCACTGCTGGGGATTTTTTATCATGCTATGAAGCATGAGTGATGACAAGATTTTCAAATTTTGTTTTACTATCCATGTTTAAAGGAGGATTTTTCCCACTGGGTTTTTGCCTCTTTCCTTGGTTAAATGGACATGTAGTATGTAAAGGGTGACTAAGCCTTGTTTCTAGGCCCTATAATTTTCTAATACTTTACTCATAAGTTAGGATTAAGGGGGAGTGTTAGAATAATCAACCCATAGTTAGCTACCTTAGACATTAATTAATCCATTTTTGTCTTATTTGCCTAGTTTCCATATTCCACCTTATGCAAGTTGTCTTCCACATGTCCAAAGTGGTCAAACTTGCTAAAATTGAGTCATGGATTCCTTGGGAAACCACTTGGAATCAATTCTGATTTATTCCTGGCCTTCCCAGCGCATGTCTGCTTTTTCTGCTTTATTGCCTGCTTTTGGTGAGTTTTAAGGCAATTGGAAAAGTTTGACTAGGTGAAGTTAACTTGTTTTTTGTCCTCAACGTCCTCCACTCTTTTATCCTAAGAAAATCATGTATGAGTTGTCCTTCCATCATATATTAGCTTTCCTAATTTATTTTTCCAATTCGTGAGCTCCTAGACAGATTTGGAAACTGTTTTATGCACCTATGGGGGATTTGCTTAGATTTAGTAAGCCTGCTTTTGACCAAATTCGAATGGAATCCCAATTTATTCAAATCTCTCATGTAGTTATTTATTGTGGCAGCCTATGAATTCACAGTGTTGTCTATTGTACACTTATTCAATACAGAATAGTGTTCTGCTCCATATTCAGTCTCCTTTGTGTGTAATTGGTAATTTTTGTGAGTGTAATTGTTCTAACACCTAGGTTCAATTTCCACAGCAAGCTCCCATCTGTTAGAGGGCCCAAAAAGTATGGATTTGGTGACTTCCACCAAAAATCCACTCTTAGAATGGAAGGCTTCAACATATGCAGATGTGGTGAGGAACCTTAATTCTGCAAGGGAACGTGAACAGTGGACTACCCTTCAAGGTGACTCAACTGTTAGTTATATTTGGATGTGGGAATACTCAATTTTCATAGATGTTGAATGCTTTAATGCTGAATTATACTGGTATATTTCAAAAGGGTTACATCCTTCATGTATGAGCTTTCTGACAAGTCAAACTGCTACAACATTCCTCTTTGTTTAATTTCACTTATTGCCCTGAAGTTTTTTTATTTGAAACTCACTAAGCTGAACATTTGAGGGAGTTCTATCAATAAATTTTATTTCTGTAAACTTTTTTTGTGTTTCATCCTCAAGGTTCTTAAAATGTTCTAAATTTAAATTGACTAATGTGTATTTAAATCAGGTTTAGGCTTGCTTTTATTGTTGCATGTATATTTTAATATATTGAATGCTATAGAGAAGGAGAGGTGACTGTACGGATTATCATGTCTCTATTTTCTGTCCTTGATGTTGTGATTATATTTATTGGTATGCTTATGAACTCTAAGCATGTCTTAGTAATGAATTCATATTTAAAAGTGTAAAATATATTGGCATGGAAATTGGTCTTGTACTTTGGGATTTTTTTTTGAAGTTTGTTCCTTACCTTAAGTTTGTGTCAGGTTGAAATAGCTTTCAAAGGTGCTTATGAGTCATTAGCCAGTGAGACGTCTGGCCCAAAGTTTGTTAGCATTCAGAAGATATGGCACTTGCTTCAGGTCATCTCTTTGATACACCTAAGAACTTATTTTATGCTTTGAAGTTCAATTGGTAAGATATATTCTGGATTGTTTTTTGTGTGAATGAAATATCATAATGGCATGAATAACTTGCTGCAATTTTTTCAGTATTTTCCTGAGTTGCTGCACTGTGATGATTGGCATTTTAGATGTGTTGTGAGTCTGAGATAAAATTTGTGTTCTCCAATTATATGTTTTTATGCAGACATTGTGGGGGGGAGATAAAGAAGCACCGAGAAATGTGTCGAGAAAAATGGCCATGATCAGTGGAGCAAGATGCCATTTAGAAGCTGGTCATGAGAAATATATACTGGACACTATTCAGAATCATGATGCCTAGGTCACATATTTTTTCTATAACATAGAAAGCACCTTTTGTATCATTATCATGTAGTTATTTTTGAAGAATGGAATATCTGTAGACATATATAATACTTCATATGTTTTGTGCATGTTCTCTATGCAATTGGACTTTTTACAGCCTATTTGAAATTAAAACCTTTTAACCATTAAACAATCTAATCTGCTGCCTTACTTATTGAAGAATTTCCTCTATTGGTGTTGGAGCTTTGAATTGTTGTTTCATCAGTGAGTATTAGGTACTTTTTATTGGTCGAGGCCTGTAACTTAATATATTTTTGGTATTCAAGCTACATTTTCCTCCTTGCTATTGTTACCAAAGTAATAGAGGATTAGGTACTTTGCTATTGGTTGAGGCTTGTAACTTGATATTTTATAGGAAGTCCATATACATCTTCATCTCTGCTATTTGTTACAAAAGTGATCCAAACACACAGCAAAATGATGAGAAAAGGAGAAAATAGCATCCTCAAGACTTTGTATTTATAGTCGCCAAGTTGTAATGAACTTGGAGACTGAAGATAAATATGGATCTTCACCTCATTATCGACTACCCTAGTATGGACATGGATATGGGAATTGCATTAATATGAGAGATTTGTGCTAGGCATGAACTCCAAACAATCAATTATCCTGACAACTTTGAATATGAATTCCCTTAGAGATGTTTTCAAATGAATATATTGTGAGAATCTAAAGTAAATTAAACTGTTTTCTAGAGTAGTTCCTTAGATAGAATTTCGTTAAGACATTCCATAGATGGAACTTGTATTTGTTATGATTATGCTCATCTCATTTTCAAAAGCATAGACTTTAATTTGTGCAGACTTGGAAATGTACTGGTTAAAGCATGGATTCCCTACCGAAATACTGTTAACTACCTTCCTTTACATGAAGCTTCCAAGGAAGCCACAAAGCACCTATATGGTCTGTTCAAGAAAACTGTAAAAGTTAATATGTACAAATAGCTAACAAGGAATGATTTTGAAGTTCAGTTGTGTCTGTCCATGATTTTGGGGCCTACTATGTTGTGTTGTACTCATTGATGTGATTTCATGGGAAACGAACTAATATTGATGTGATGTAGTGTTGTTTCCTGCAATTTTGACCACAATGCGAATTAACTTATAAACATAAAAACCAAGCTTCTCTACTAAAGATAGCCTCTGGTGTTCATTGTCAGAAAAATTGCACAGTTAGATTTCGGGTCTATATGTTTTGTGCATGTGCTCTATGCAATTGGACTTTTTACAGCCTATTTGAAATTAAAACCTTTTAACCATTAAAAAATCTAATTTTCTACCTTACTTATTGAAGAATTTTCTCTATTGATATTGGAGCTTTGAATTGTTGTTGCATCAGTGAGGATTGGGTACTTTTCATTGGTCGAGGCCTGTAACTTAATATATTTTTGGTAGTCAAGCTACATTTTCCTCCTTGCTATTTGTTACCAAAGTAATAGAGGATTAGGTACTTTGCTATTGGTTGAGGCCTGTAACTTGATATTTTATAGGTAGACCATCTACATCTTCATCTCTACTGATTGTTACAAAAGTGATCCAAACACACAGCAAAATGATGAGAAAAGGAGAAAATAACATCCTTAAGACTGTGTATTTATAGTCGCCAGGTTGTAATGAACTTGGAGACTAAAGATAAATATGGATCTTCACCTCATTATGGACTATCCTAGTATGGACATGGATATGGGAATTGCATTAATCTGAGAGATTTGTGCCAGGCATAAACTCCAAACAATCAATTCTCCTGACAACTTTGAATATGAATTCTTTTAGCGATGTTTTCAAATGAATATATTGTGAGATTCTAAACTAAATTAAACTATTTTCTAGAGTAGTTCTTTAGATAGAGTTTCGTTAAGACATTCTATAGATGGAACCTGTATCTGTTATGATTATGCTCATCTCATTTTAAAAATCATAGACTTTAATTTGTGTAGACTTGGAAATGTACTAGTTAAAGCATGGATTCCCTACCGAAATACTATTAACTACCTTCCTTTACCTGAAGCTTCCAAGGAAGTCACAAAGCACCTATATGGTCTGTTCAAGAAAACTATAAAAGTTAATATGTACAAATAGCTAACAAGGAAAACAAAATCAACGGAATACAAGGGAAGGATGATGGATGAATTGTGCTTATGGCTAAAAAATATTGCTGATTACAAACTTGATGTCGGACCATTTAATTCAACAGCAAATTTGGTCATTTGATATAGGAAATTTGAATCCTATCATTTGATAAATTGTCTGATATTCATGTAACTATTCGAGTGATGTGATTTTTGAAAGTCCGGCAGTGGGTGACACTTGGTGATTGCTTAAATTTTGATTAGCTTTAGTTATAGGGAAAATTGTACATAGCCCTCAGGAATTAGTTTATCATAAATACTAGTTACTTGTAAGTTGTAATAGTAATAATTATGTAGTTTGTAGATTGATATCTATCATGAATTTGTTTGAATATCATCATTGTTAAGCAATAACAACTTCTTAAAGGGTGCTAGCTCAATGGTAGAGTGCCTGCCTAATTATAGGAGGGAAGTTGGTGGTTCGATTCCTCCGTTCCCTATCATAAATTTGTGACTACAAAAATGACTAAATTCACATATATATGACTATTAGTAGCTAATTTCCCATATATTAGTCATATTTAGCTTAGTCATTAATATGTTAACATATATTAGTTTATTTAGTCGTATATTTGGTCATTAATGGTCGCAATCAGTCACTAAATCAACGACTAAATCAATGACTAACTCAGTGACTAAATCAATGACTAAATCCGTGACTAAATCAATGACTAAATCATTAACTATCAATGACTAAAACAATGACTAAATCATTGACTATCAATGACTAAAGCATTATCTATCAATGACTAAATCATTGTCTATCAATGACTAAATCAATGACTACTAAGTCAAGCTATTAATGACTAGTGAAATACGACTAGCTATAAGATAGTGGAAATTTGCTACTATTAGTCACCGACTCAAAAATAGTCGTTTATAGCCTGATTTTAGTCATTTTTTTAGTCATTAATTTCTCATTTTCTACTAGTGTGTGGATTGGACGCTCCAAATCATTCACACAAAATTCGTATGCTTGACGCACAGGGTAACCATGGTGCAATTCGAGGACTTGCCTAAGGCCATGCAGCGCTAGGTGGTTGGTGTACCGTGGGCATGGGTTCGATTATTTCGACAACTAGCTAGAGTTGTAGTGTGCTACCACGATCAGAACCCCCCTCCTCCTCAGTCTTAGAGACCTAAGAGTATTCCTTTTTGTATGACCATGTATTATGTTTTGGTGGCTCGAAAGCCCCAATTTTGTATTATGACACTTATGTATTATGACGTCACTTTTTGGATATTAATGAAATTTTTTGTATGATGATCAATTTTAGTTATTTACATGTGTGCAAAAATGTATGTCTGTGATATGCATATGGTCTATGAAACAAATGCCAATCTAACACATAGTTAGCATATGAGTCAGCAACTTGATTAAAAATTCTTGGAACATGGATGTATGTTATATTCTCAAATTTTCGTTCTAGCAATATCACACATACGAATCTTTATAATAATGTCAGATCCCTAATATGATATGAGCCATTAAGCTATGAAACCACTAACTGTGAATCAAGATGTACCTCAAGAGAGAGAACACCATGTGAAATGGCATCACGCAATAACTCAATAACGGCACTATATTCAGCAACATTGTTTGAAGAAGGCCGTAAACATACGCTTCCTAAAGAAAATACTTGACCCATAGTAATATAAATCACCCAAGCAGCCGAAGCTGAGTTTTGAGTGTGACGGCTAGCACCATCGACAAATCCCATGTAAGCTAAAGACTCCATTGACATCTTCCATAAGAAACGGAAGCTAATCAACAAACACAATCACCATAAGAAAACCTAACTATGCAATTCAAAAAATGTACAATAATATAGAACAGTCAACCCTAGTTGAATATCATGCATAGTATTTTTTAAGATAGAGCCCATTTCTAGGCTCCGCCAAGGCTGTCCCTTCATAATCCACTAGCTCATAGGTGCCCTTCTCTAACACACATTTGACTATGTAAGGACCATGCCACATGGGATTAAACTTCCCTGCCCCCAAGGTTTATTTAGCTTGATCCCACAAAAGGACCAAATCACCTTCACTAAACCTCCTCAGATAGACGGACTTGTCATATTGGACCTTGACGTGACGCTTATTTACTTTTGCAGCCACTAAGGCATCTCAGTGCTGCTCATCAAGCTGCTCTAAGTCGACCAAACTTTCTTCCAATGTGGAAGTGTTTGGTAAAATCTCTATATCTAGCTTTAGAGAAGGGATTTTGCATTCAACCGGCAAGACATACTCCACCCCATGTACAAGCTTATATGGAGAGAAATCAGTGGCAGTCTTAACCGCAGTTCTATAGGCCCACAAAGTAGGATATAACATGATATGCCAAAAATTTGTCTTGCTTTGTGTGATGGTTCATTGGAGAATGGAATTAAGTGATTTATTCACTACTTCAACCTGTCCATTCACCTAAGGGTAGTAAGAAGAGGAGTGCTCCTGCTTATACCCTAACTTTGAAGCCAAGTTTTCCATCATTCTATTCTGAAAGTTCTTACCATGTTCAGTGGCAAGCTCTTTCGGAATGCCGAACCAAGTAATAATTTGGTTGAAAATGAAATGTGCACCTGTATCGTCATCAGATTTAACCATGGGCACAGCCTCTGCCCATTTCATGAAATAATCAATATCCACTATAATCTGATGATGCCCCCCAGCTGAAGCTGGGTTATTATCCATAAAGTCAAGCCCCCACTTGGTGAACGGACCTATGGTGAAAATAGGATGTAATGGGGTTAGATGCGAGTGTATATTGTGTGCAAACACCTGGAAAGGGTGACACTTCTTGACTGCATTAACACAATCTTTGAAGATCGATGACCAAAAATATACTGCTCTCAAGATTTTTTGTGTTGTAGAAAGCCTAGATAAATGACCACCACATGCCCCTCTGTGGCAATCATTCAGGGCAACCTCAGCCTCCTCATTGGTTAAACAATGACACAAAATGGAATCTACCCCACGGCGGTACAAAGTGTTATCCACTATAAGGTAGTTCTTAGCTACATGATGTAACCATCATCACTCATCCCATGAAAGGTGAGGAGGGACCTTCAACGTTTGCAAATGTACAATGATATCAACAAATGTATCCTCATAAAACTCTTCCTCCTCCAAACTTAGAAAATAATATATGAGCTCTGCATAGATCAATGATTTCTTCGATTTCACCAAAATGAATTCGAGATCGAACTCTTGCAAAATAACAATCCATTTATTGTATTTTTCCCCAATCATCCTTCTAGTGAGGACAAACTGAAACGGACTGATATGAGCTACAACCAAGGTTTAGAGAAGGAGAATGTAATGTATCAATCTCTGAACTACATGAACGGTGGCCAAGGCAAGAAAATAATATATGAAATGCTCGTGGAGCTCCTCATCCTCGTGAACCAAAACCATACCAACCATCTCCATGGACGCGGCCACAAAAATCAAGAAATCACGGCTATAGTCAGGTGGACTAAGCACAGGGGCCGATGCTAAGGATTTCTCAAAAGCATCAAAGGACTCCTAGACTTGCTCATCCCAGCAAAAAGGATTGTCCTTCTTTAAAAGATGCATAAATCCTTTAGTCAAGTTGGCAAAATTATTTACGAATCTCCGCAAGAAATTTTCCATGCCTTGCAAACACTGAAGGTGTCTAATATTACGTGGGGGAGACAATTGAAGTATTGCCTCAACGTTTAAGGGATTGACTCTTATACCCTCCCTGGGTACGATGAACCCTAGCAAGCGACCAACAGACACGCAAAATATGCACTTATGAGGATTTAAACGCACTTGGTAATGGCGGCATTTTTCGAACACTAACCTCAAATGGTATGGATCATGCACTCTCAAACGAGAATGAGAGGCAAGGTCATCCAAATAAACTTCGATAATCATTTTGAGATCATGAAAAATTAAGTTCATAGCCCGCTGAAATGTAGCTTCGACGTTTTGAAGGCTGAAAGGCATCTTTCGATATGCAAAAGTACCCCAAGGACAAATAAATTGTTGATGTATTTGTAACTTCAAAATGTATTCACTTGTATATCTTATGTATTGTACCCCGATGTTTATTCCAGGAAGTATCTATAATGTAATTGATTCATTTCATGCCCTGATGTTCTGATCAGGAGATTCAATAATGTAACAAGTCATGTAAATTCATTGAGGTTAACCCTCCATCGTAAGTCAGGGAAATAGTCCCCACAATTGTGTCAAGGTTAACCCTCCTTGTTGATCGGAGGGCAAAGTCCCCACAGTTATGGGGCACTAGGGTTATTAGACTCTCCTAGAGATGTCAGATCTAGTAAGTAATTGTTAAGTGGGGATGACATGTTAAAGTGGACATTAAGTGAACGAAAGAATATAAATCGAGAGTGAACCTCTCTATTTATCACACATACACTCACTCATTGGGGCACATGAGTGAGAGTGAAGTAGCTCTCTCAAGTGAGAGAGAGAGAAAGAGAAGCTATGGAGATCATCTTTATGTTTACAGGTTTTACTGCTGCCATTGGTGCTCATTCTATCTCAGAGGAAGTTGCGGGGTTTTCTCCTTTATGGTTTCCCTGAGGAAAATTCTTTGTGTCTCTTGTCTCTTGTGTTTATTGTTGTACATGTTATTCTCTAAGTTAAAGATCCTAAGATAATTCTAGCTTAAATGATAAAATTCTAACATGGTATCAGAGCTAACCTGAGAAGAAGAAATTGTGCAGCTGCAGAAGCTAGGGATTCTTAATTTTTGGGTCTCTCTCCACAATCCATTAACAAAAATATGCTAGGCTAACTCTCCATTGAAGGGCGCATCTTTCTGTCGAAGCGAAATTCGATTTCGGACATTTTCAGTTTTTGGTGCAGGAAATTAGGGCTTCTTACAAAAGAGGAATTTTTGAGTGATCCCAGAATAGGATTTCTCTCCTCATCAAAATCAAATTTTAGAGACCTGGGTTGAGATTTTTGGTTGGGTGAAACTCCGGGAAAGTCAAACACTAGTTTGACCCTGGGCTGGGAAAACCCTAAAATACTAAAAGTGATAAGTTTTGGTACATTCACCATATATCGAGCTTGGAGTGGTATGAGGAGCTAAAACTTTCATAGATCGAATACACAATCCTTATTTATAGTGTATCCAAACTTTAGCCTCAAATATGCTATATTCTAGGTGATATGATCCCTCCAAGTTAGGGTTCTAGCCTCTTCTAGGATTCATCCCTAGATAGGACACCTGGAAAGAATTGCTCTATTTCGGGCTACAAAGGTCCAAATCAAATTTCTGAAGATGTTACAGAAATTGCATTGACTGTAATTTCTGTGGTCTAAGTTTCAGACCCAGAGGATGAAACAGTGACACATGGCAGTCTGTACAACTTCGATATGTTGAACAGTCCTGAAACAGGTCACCTTGGGAAAACAATCATAAGTCCCAATTGGTGAAACCAATTCTGATTAAACTTATGGTGTTGGAACAGGGAAATGCAAGGATACCTTAGTGTGAAGGTTAAAACTCAGAAGATCAATAATTTTGGAGATACCACAGAAACAGTATTAGGAATTTCTACAGAAGAAATTGGTAAACCAGGGCTTCCTGTTCTGGGAGCTTACCTCCACTGTTTTCAGAAAAGGAGTACATTGGACAGCTCACCTTCAATATATCTATCTTTCTATCCAATCAGATCTGAAATATTCCAAGTTTTAAAAATTAGGGTTTCTTTGACAAACCACAGATCAGCCAGCTCTAGAACCAGGACAAACACCTCAAATCGGTAAGATCTAATATTTTGCTATTATAATTTGAGGTTCTCATTTCAAAGTGATCTATCACATCATATTGATGATAATCTTGGTGAAGTTGACAACTTCCAAGCATGAAAATATATGATCTCTCAGAAGAAAATTATATGGACACCTACATGAGTAGAGAGGTTCCAGTTCCAGAGGGAGATGAGGCTCAAAGCCTTACACAAGAAGAACTTGGTCAAGGCCAAGAAGATAATTGTTGATTCAATCACAGATCAACTTGTACCACAAGTGTCTTCCATAAATACATCGAAGATGTTTGCTTCCTTGACCAAGCTATTTGAAGGGAAGAACATAAATTGGAATATGATCTTAAGAAACTAGTTGAAGAATGTGAAGATCCAGAATGCAGAGACCATACAGTCATACTTTACAAGGGTCTCTCAAATCAAAGAACAACGTGAAGCAGAAGTGGAGAATGCAGAAGTGGTGATAGCCACCTTGAATGGCCTCCTAGGATTATGGGATTCATTCATTCAAGGAATGTGTGCCAGAAGAAAGTGATTACTTTCAGCAGACTCTAGGAAGAATAAGAAGCTCGACTCATAATAAGAAAAGAGAAGATGGGAGCAACTAAAGATCAAGCTCTCACCATCCAAAGAATATCCCTCAAGTGATGAGGAATACAAAGAACTCAACTCTTGAAGAACCTATTATCCATATTAGCATTTGGATAAGAAATGATTATATTATGAATAAAGAAGTTGATGAAGCTGAAGGCTCAAGAAGGAGTCTACCTACGAAACAAATAAAGATAAGTATTCAATTGTCATTTCACGATATTGTTTTTGCTATGCATTTGTTTATATTCAGTTGATGTATTATGCATGATAGAATGTTTGCATTAATGACAATATACTACTAATATGCATGTGATGGGTAAGTAGCTCATGGTTCTATACAAACTCTCCATTGCTACTTATCTAGAATGAAACCTCTTTGCTGACATATTGGATTAGTGCACAATCTCAATGTTGTCCTGGTAGAGATGGAAGGCATTTAGAAAAGTTTCCGTGAGATATGGATGAATGTTGTATTGGATAAAATAGTTGCATAATAATATATCTTGATGCAAAATAATTTTTCATTATGAATATACCTTATGAAATTTTTCTAACCATACAACTAATGCATTTGACTTGTAGGAAAGATCACGTAAAATCGCCTACAAGCAAAGAAGGATGAGACTTGTTCCGAAGAACAAGTGACGACAGTTCAAGAAAGAATTGAAGGTGAATAATAATATGATGAATGCAGCGACATCATTGATGAAGAACATTCCAGCTATGAAGAAGTAACCAAGAATAAAGGGAAGAATAGTTCAAGAAGAATGATGTCTAGGATGCAGTATCGAGACCTGAAGAGAAGTTTGTAGTTCCATCATACAGTAGATGGAAACATCGTGGGATACAAGGAAAGATTTGTAGCATGAGGCATAGAATACAAAGAGACATTTGCAACCACTAGAAATACACATGACAGGAAGAATCATGTGTGTAAATGAAAGAAGGCCTTATGAGCACAAAAGACACCCATGGGATAACACATACATGAGAAGCTTGATGAAGATCTGAACCTTTGCTACAGGGTTGAAGATGAAAGTCTATAAAGGATCTTGGTATCCAATGATCCTAGATGGATACATAGAATATTAGTAACATAGGAAGCTACTTGTCACTCTGGTATAGAATGTTTCATTGAATAGAGTATGAAAGACAGAGGGAGAATGATGCTCCGCTTTAGAGGGAGTAACTGCAGAAGATCTTGAGGTTCGAAATGGTACGATAGGATGGATAGATTACTGATGACTCTAGGATTTATTGAGAGTAAAGCAGATTTCAACCTTTGCTTCAAGGTTGAAAGAGAAAGGCCATTGATGCTCATGTTATATGTCGATGACTTGTTCCTGACAAAAAAGAGGAACTCATTAAAGTTGCAAGAAGTAGAATTGCTGTCGAGTTTGAGATAAAGGACTTGGGGATGATGCAATATGTTCTAGGCATAGAGGTGTGGACAAGGGAAGTATGCAGTAGAGATCCTAAAGAGGTTGAGGATGATGTACTGCAAGGCCATGACCACACCTATGGCATCAAACCTTAAGCTATTGAGTGTTGCTTCATCAGAGTCGGTTGATGCCACGATGTATCATCAGATGATTTGTTCCTTGATGTACCTGATGAATACAAGACCAGATATTTGATTTGTTGTGAACACATTGATACATGCTCACTTAATGGTTGCAAATCATGCAGTGAGGTACCTAAAGGGTACAGTTGATTATGGGATCAAGTATGAGGAGAATCAGAAGATTAACCTAGAGGGTTATGAGGATTCGTATTGCGCAGGCAGTGCCATCGATAGGAAGAGAACTTTGAGGTGCTACTTTAGTATGATATCAAATATCACTATATTAGGGATATGGTGCAAAGAGGAGCAGTGAAGATCCAATATGTTGCGATGGACGAACAGATAGCTGATGTGTTGATGAAGCCATTGGCCAGAGTGAATTTTGAATACTTTAGGGAGAATCTTGGTGTTCTCCAGATCGAGGTTCCCTCCAAGGGGAAACGTTGAGACCTAGAGCCATTCTGACATGGTGAGAGGATTAGGTTCCTTCCATGATCATATGTAAGGGCTAAGCCATTCTATCATGGTGAGAATATTTGGTTCCTTCCATGTCAGATGTGAGTGCTAAGCCATTCTGATGTGACTGTAGGATTGGTTCCTACATGGTCAGATATAAGTGTTGAATGCCATTCTTGGAATGGAGGCACCTGGTCAGTTACCAGGAATACTAAGTCTGGGACTAAGGGCCATTCTGATATGAATGTGGGATGTAGTCTTACATGATCAAATATGAGTGCATGGAAATTCTGATGTGATTGATGGATGTGTTCCCACTTGATTAGATATAAGTGTTGATGCCACATCTAGTTTGAAAAAGGACTAGCTCTGTGATGCCACATATAGTATGAAAAAGGACTAGCTCTGTGATGACACATCCAGTATGAAAAAGGATTGGCTCTGTGTAGATGCCACATCTAATTTGAAAAATGACTAGCTCTATGTAGATGCGACATCTAGTTTGAAAAAGGACTAGCTCTGTGATGCCACATCTAGTTTGAAAAAGGACTAGCTCTATGATGCCACATATAGTATGAAAAAGGAATAGCTCTGTGATGCCACATCTAGTATGAAAAAGGAATATCTCTATGATGCCACATATAGTATGAAAAAGTACTAGCTCTATGTAGATGCCACATCTAGTTTGAAAAAGGACTAGCTCTATGATGCCACATCTAGTATGAAAAAGGACTAGCTCTTTGATGACACATCTAGTATGAAAAAGGACTAGCTCTTTGTTGGTGCCACATCCAGCATGAAAAAGGGTTGGCTTTGTAGAGGACTACATCTGGTATGAAAAAGGATTGGCTCTGTAGATATGCATCCAGCATGAAAAAGGGCTGGCTCTACTGATGAAGACCTACATGGAGGCTAGGCCTAAAACCAGCATGAAAAAGGGATGGCTCTGTAGAACTTCCTGTGATGAGAAGAATGAAGAGATAGCACCATTTGATTGAGATAGCAGAAGCGGTAATAATGATGATGATTCAGTGATGATCCAACTTTGATGATGATCTAGATCAAGTGATGATCCAGAATTGATGATGATCCAGCAGTGACGATCCAGATCATGTGATGATCCAGACTTGATGATGATCCAAATCCAGTGATGATCCAGAATTTATGAATATGACTTGAAAATGAAGATGACTTGACGATGAAGATGACTTGACAATGAAGATTACTTGAAGATGAAAATGACTTGGACACGAAGATGACTTGATGATGATTCAGATGATACAGAGAAGAAGACTTGTGCTGATAAATTGTGTTGAGAGAATACCTTCCTAGTTAAGAGGGAGTGTTGATGGATTTTTAACTTCGGAATGTATTCACTTGTATATCTTATGTGTTGAACCTTGATGTTTATTCTAGGAAGTATCTATAATGTAATTGAGTCATGTCATGCCCCGATGTTCCGATCAGGAGATTCAATAATGTAACAAGTCATGTAAAGTCATTGAGGTTAACCCTCCATTGTAAGTCAAAGCAATAGTCCCCATAGTTTTGTCAAGGTTAACCCTCCTTGTTGATCAAAGGGAAAATTCCCTACAATTGTGGAGCACTAGGGTTATTAGACTCTCCTAGAGATGTCGACTCTAGTAAGTAATTGTTAAGTGGGGATGACATGTTAAAGTGGACATTAAGTGAATGAAAGAGTATAAATAGAGAGTAAGCCTTTGTATTTATCACACATACACTCACTCATTGGGGCGCATGACTGAGAGAGAAGTACCTTTCTCAAGTGAGAGAGAGAAAGAGAAACTGTGGAGATCATATTTATGTTTTTGGGTTTTAGTGCTGCCATTGGTGCTCATTCTATCTCAGAGGAAGTTGCGGGGTTTTCTCCTTTATGGTTTCCCTAAGGAAAATTCTTTGTCTCTTGTCTCTTGTGTTTATTTTTGTGGATGTTATTCTCTCAGTTAAATATCCTAAGATAATTATAGATTAAATGATAAAATTCTAACATAAATGCAGTCTTATGTTGATCCTCGGGTTTGATCTGAAAATGATTATATCTGGAAAAAATATCCATGAAGGAGAATACCTCGCTTCCCACACACTCATCCAAAATATGATCAATAAATGGTGTGGGAAAATTATCCTTACGACAAGCATGATTTAAATCACAGAAATCAGTGCATATACGGATCGCTCCCCGCTTCTTATGAACCAAAACAATATTTGAAACCCACTCCGTTAGGAGAATGGGATAGATAAAACCAGGTTTTAATAGTTTCTCTATCGCAGCCTTAATGGCGGGTTCTTTGCTAGGATTCACCACATGCAAACATTGGTGAACCGGCTTCGCATTCGGATAGGTCATAATATCATGTTTGAAAATACGAGGGTTAATACCAAGAATTTCCTTGTATTGCCAAGAAAAGATGTCATGAAACTCTTTAAATAGCTCAGTATACTCCTTGATATCATCAGGGGAACAACTTTCCCCAATATAGACATTCTCAACTTTGCCAGGATCACGAGAAATATTGATAGGAATAGTAGGTGATAAATTTTCCATGTTCCCATCGGCCATATGACCTGGAGAGCTCAATCAAACCATGAGACTACCAATCTTCTCGCTAATAATCTCGCTAAAGTCATCACGCTCCATATGGTTGAGTTCAGGAAGAAAATATGATCGATGATGTAATTCTTCCCAAGGTGGCTCAACCCTAGACATGGCCTCAATAATGGCTTCATACGATGGAAAAACATCGTTGAGGAAATCATGTGCGTGAGAGGACTCAAATGCCCATGCAGGAAACACATACGGGTCCTCCTCCTCTGTCTGCGAAGAGGAAGGACTAGGCTTTGCAACTTGATCAATATTTGCTTGATATGCTACCATCGTTGCATGTAATGGCACATCTGTTTCGATAGGTCCAATCGAAGGACTTGATGAAGGAAGAATCCAAGGATCTTTCATATGGGTAGTGAAAAAAGACACTAAATTCAACAATGATGAAGCCCCACCAAAACTAGATCCGATCATAAGAACACGCACAGGACAACTAAAGGTTACCATAAGAGACGGATACATACCCACACCCACATTCCCAGTTGCCATCTGAGAATGATCAATAGTCGGGATAGAAGTTCCCAATGATGCATTAACACTCGTATTGTGGAATGACGTCTAATCAATTGTAACGATATTCCCATTAAATGGACAGCATACCACTCGAAAGAGAGAAGAGGATACGGCTTGCATACTCTACATCCAATTCCATCCTAGCAAAAGATTGTAGTCAAGGGGTGCATCAACCACCTCGGCCTCGATCGCGATAGTCTTCCCTCCCAATTGGACCTTAAGAGAAGGAAGAATCTCGTGCGACCGAAATGATCTACCATCGAAAGCTATCAACATAGTAGTGGATTGGGACAACTTGGGATAACCCGAACCCTTCCAACATGACAAAGACATCACAGAAGCAGCAGCTCCTTCATCAATAACAGTGCGTTTGACGGTCATATTAAGACACTCTACATGAATCAAAAGAGACACTTAGTAAGGAAAGCGATGTTGTATTCCCATGGTTTCAAATTTGATAACGAAAGAAGAGTTATCATCATTAATTCCAAGAGAAAAAAGCAAGGCTCTCCTCTACGGAGGACAAGTCTGAACTACTTCAAGTGCGTACATCGCACAAGGAGTTTGACCGAAATCCTCGACAACGAAATAGTTCTGGGTAACTCAAGCATTAGGATTGTGCCCTGAACACTTTAGGAATCCTTTAGGAATGTGAGGTGCAACTTCAGGTTTATCCATAGGTTTTTCGATACGCAAAGGGCTCTCAGGTGGAGTAGGTTCCTTTCCAAGGTCAGGTTTTGACGAACCATAATCCTTTGCATGAGTCACAACCTTAGCAACGCACACCATATTGATGCAACCATGACCGATATTGAGCTCCGGTGGACTTTGATCTCCACCTGATGCACAATGAGGATCAATGGTCCTCAAGTTCATATTTTGATTGTTGGGTAATGGATTAGTTAGCATGGCTGGGCCCTATGCTATGAACCTCGAGTCATCTTCCATATGAGGGCACAAGTGAGTGAGGTGGTCCTCCTTACATAACTTTCAAGGAAAATGTACCTTACGTTTAGTCTGCTTGTCCCCCCCAGCATTCCAAGTGTTCTTGTCATTATAATTAGCATTTTCATTCTTATTCCTACCCTTACAATTATTTTTCCCTTTTTTCTTATTCGTTCTAGGATGCTAGTTGCCCTTCTGGTCCGACGATTGCACGGAAAGTACACTCGCCAATTGGGTAGGTTGAGATGAGGTCGTGGCTTGTCTCGATGCATATTAATTGATTGACAATTGGCTCACTTGTTTCACAACCAAATCTGCAGGTTTGGTACTTGTACAGCCCAGAATGCCATCGGCATGTGGCCCAGGCTTGATCTTGAGATCGAAACTAAATCACGGAGCATTAGGTATAATCTCATACAAAGTGTGGATTGAGCGTAGATCAAATCCAACTTTTGTGCCCTAAAGACTTCTTGTTCCTCGTTTTGGACTCCAGATGTAGAAACATCCTTCACAATGTAAGGTAACAACGACTTGAGGAACCACTCAAGGAGAAATTTCAATGGTAGAAAGGCTTTAATCAACCGCTTCTTTCTACACCACTCTTGAATATGATCCGAGATATATGTCGCTTTGTATTGTCAAAATGTCGACAAGAATTCGGTACCAACATCGTAACGTACGGGTAGCTGAAAGTGATTAAGGAAAGCCTCGGCAAGGTCATCAAATAAAACGTATGGCCCCTTGGTAACTCTATATACCATTTCACTGTAGGCTCGGTGAGGGTCCTTTGAAATAGCCTCAAATGGATTGAATCATCATGTAAGGAATTGGAAGAGCACCAAAGGTAAAAAGTAGTGACATGCTCACTGGGATATTCTCTAGCTTTACCCTTGAACTTGGGAATGTACGAAGGAATATTGTTAGGGACGGTCGGCCTGGCCGGGTCATGAGATACCAAATTGTTCATAAGTCTCGATAAGTCAGGTAATTTCAACGTTGCGAGGAAAGGGATCCTAGGTTGAGCCGATCTATGCCACGCTCCCTGATAGTTCTGGTTCATGTAAGGTTGATTGCTATAAATACCATGGCCTTGGCCATAATAACCTCCTCCCATTTGACCCATAAATGGCTGCATGGAAGCATTGTGATGTGGGGTACCTTGATTATGCGGTGCTACAAATCCATAATTGGAAGAGGAAGCAGGTTGTTGATACCCATACCCATAAATTTTATAGTTCTATCCATACTGCGGTCCATAAGACTGTCCATTAGAAGCTCCATAAGGTGTCCCATGGGATGTCCCATGAGAATGTCCATAATTAGAGATATGGGGAACTCCTTGAGATGGACCATAAGACGATCTAGAAATAGGGATATGACCTCCTGACACAATAGGAGGTACTTGACTCTGAGATACTACCGTGCGAGTAGTTGTAGTGTCACATGCCCATATTTTGCAAAAAACAATTTTATATTATTTCATATTATTTGAAGACAGTATGTTAAATTTTATGCTACGTTGTAATTAATGACTCATCAGAGTCGAGGATATTTAATGTAATTTTGAATATTTATTTATAAATAAATAAAGGAAGAGACAATAGCTTAGGAGAGTTGTTAAAAGAGTGTTTATTGGTCAAATTGGTGGAGGAGACTGGGTGGAGAGCAAACTGACATGTGGCAGCATCCTCAAACCACTTCCAACTGTTGCAGGTGGAAACCTCCCTAAATTTGGGGTTATGATTCCCCAAGAAAGTGGAATCATAGTAGGTGGACCAATTAATGAAAACTGACCCGAAAGACCTACGCAATATTTATAAAAATTTCCATTGAAGAGAGCTGAGGCAGCTCATTCTAGAGAAGTGATCATTCAGGTGAATGAATGTACTTCAGAGAAATTCAATGGAAGAGATTTGTGGAAAGAGTTTGAGGGGATAACTGTTGAGTGCTATAGTGCAGCTTTTAAGCTGAAAGATCTTACTGCTGAGTGCAAGGTGTTTTACTGAGTTATTGGACTAGTCTACTGTTTGCATGCTCCACCAGTTCTCAGCCAAGAAGACTAGGAACAGGCTCGGGGGTCCTGAGGAAGCATTTTTTGAGCGTTCTCCAAGAGATTGGTAGGGAGGAATGGCCTCCTAATGCTGTTGTCATCTGTCCTAATCAGGTTCTACATTATTTTGTTTTACGGTGTTAGATAGATAAATCTGAGTCTGACTATTATATGAATGATAAATATTCAGTTTGTAAATGTTAATATTTAGTAGTCTTTTTAGATTATTGAAGAAATGAATTTGAAAAGTAATGTATTAGCATGGAAAATAATTTCTAGCTTGTGTTTATCCACACCTGGAAAACCAGGCAGTACTCTAGCACAAGTAGAATGTTTAAGTAGATAAAAGAATGTGTTAGCAGATAAGATTTCGTATTTACAGACAATAGATTAATTTTATTCATGTTAAATATCAGGAAGGTTAAACAGTGTTATGATATTTTTATCTTTCTCTATTTTCACTTAGTAACTGAATGAAATGCACCAGAAAAATCACTTTAGAGTTATAATGATTAGATACAGAAGTAAATAAATGAGCTACTAATCATATAGTTTATCTTCTAACAATATCAACTAAATCTAAGACTAGTATTTATATTAAAATTAATTAAATTATAAAGAGTAAACTGAGTTATAGAGTCTATGTGTTATCATTTCAAAGACTCTGAGCATATTCTACTACACAATTTATTGAATAAAAGCAATGAAAATATAATTAATAACTAGTATAAAACTAAATAATACCTATGTAGAAACTATTTACAATAATTAGATAGGATTATACCTATAAATATAAAACTTCAAGGTCGAAACCCTAACCAAGTTATTTAACTATATTACATAAAGAGATAATCAAGGTTACAGAGAAATTGTTTTAATTATTACATATCTCTGAATCCTTACTGATTAATAGAGCAATAAACAAATAAGAACTTAAAAGTAAACAGTAATTATAAATAAGCTAAGAACTTATAGTATTTGTATAACTCTTTAATTTAAACAATATTAAAACTATTGTAACAATGTAAAATAGGTAAACAGAAACAAATACATATGATCAATTTTAAGAATATATTGATCTAAGGGTTCTTTTTCAGTAATCCTAGTTGTTTATCCGAATTTAAAAGTATAAACATTTAAAATTTACCTTACAACTGAACTGACAGTCTTCACATTATATTTTATTATTTACAAGAAGAATATTAAAACAAATAATTACCATTATTAACAGTCGAGGAAGGGAAGACCCAAAATACATAGAGTCGTAACTTACAGGTTATATAACTGATGTATAATCAAGACAAAGCTCGAAGCTAAAAAGAAACCATTTAAAACCAAGTGTTTTACTCTGTCAGGCCAAAAGGCTTAAAAAAGACATAACAAATTTACAGCACCCAGCTCATGGTCGGTGTACCCAGCATCATCGCGTGGGTTGAAAACAAAACTAACAGTCAAGTTATTAAAACCTACATTGCTGTATATCCTTTGTAAGTCAAGAAAAGAGCAAATACAAGTCATGGCATCGAGCCGAAGCCACCCTGCTATATGCAAGGGTTTAATAACAAAAAAAAAATCTTAAAAACTGAGACCAAACATCCCAAGACTGGAGGAATCGAGCTCATTATTTTTTCCCAACTGAAAACCCTTTCCCCTAACCATTGCCAATAATCCGGCTGATTATTCCTCTGTAAAGATCCAATATGGTACATGGTTCAAAGAAGCTGCAGGTGAAAAATCGGATGCAAAAATACACAGATCGGAGGAGATCTCCTTCCGCAACATTGGAAGTCAGAAGCGCATCTCTGTCCGCAACATCGGACGACAAAACCACTAATTTATCCGTGGGATAACCAGGAAGCAAATATTAACGCATCAGAGGTCGGAAGCATTTCCCTTCCGCAATGGTGGAAGCTTAACGGATGTTGGATCGATTCGGGAGCCACAACGGCAGATAGATAAAAGGCTTCTCCCTTCCACAACGGCGGAGGCTTAACGGGCGTTCGGACAAATCGGAAGTCGGAGCGATTCGAGAGCCGCAACGATGGATAGATAAAGGATAACGCTTCCGGCAGCTGCAATGGCAGAGGCCCAAGACTTACGGGTTGAAAAGTCAAATCGGGAGACTTTATCAACTGACAGTCCGCAACGGTGAAAACCAAAGTAACTAAAGCCTCCAACTCAAAAACCAGCCGACAGCCGATTGAGACCGTCGGAGCCCGTTGCTTATCCTCTTCTGCAACGGTGAAGCACGGTTGACTAAAACTTCTGGAAGTTCAGTTTATGTATGGTTCCGGAGGTCATATCCTTGGCATGGCAGGATATTTCATAATGCTCACAGTTTATTCGTAACAGTTGGCAAGCTTTTCTTGGCAGTTATGCCACAGCTGGAATAACAATGAAAGGCATATGAACAACCTTGATGCCGCATTTCATGGGATGTGAACAGTCGCATTTCTTTGAATGTTTTGGCTCCTTTGTAATGGAAAAGATGAGTAATAAAGGAGAGGAGTTCGTGTAGAGCAGGGGGACTCAGTTCATTGAGAGCGCAGGACAACATTTCTCTGTTATGAGAAGCTTGGAGAGAGCATTTTTCTGTAAAGCTATCCACATGTTGTTCCTTTTGAAGTCGACTACTCTCAGATATACTTGGCTTCTTTTTCCTGTTGAAGTCCAGTTTTGTAACTTTCAGAGAGGAGGTCTTGAAGACTTTACTGTTAATGTCCAGTTGCTGTGATTGTAAAGAGTCGACTGTCTTCTCTGTTTTAGCTGGATTTTCTTTTCTTTTGAAGGCCAATTTGTATTAGTCCAGAGAAGAGGTCTTGCAGAATTTTGTCCATACTGTTGAAATTGATTTGCAGAGTCCAGAACCAATTGTACCATTTTTTTTAAAGCCATTAATTGGATCAGTTCCTATTGGAGAGGGACCTGGAGACGTAGCCCAGTGGAGGGGGTGAACTCTGTTATCAACTTCTGTTTGTGACTCTGTTTCTGTGTTTTCTTCCTTGTATCTATCTATCAGTGTTGTGGTTTTCATTTCTGTTCTGACCATTTAATTTCTGTTAATGTTCTTCCTTTAATTAACCTATTGAACGCATTCTTTGACAACAAACTTTTAATGCACTCAAGTTGAGGTCCTACGGATCATCTAAAAAGGGAGTTTCCACATTGTAACCAGGGATTACCCGTAGGTCTAGTTGTCAATCCAAACATGGAGAGGGTTCTACCAAGCATAAGGGCGAGCTGTAACCTGCAGGGGAATATAAAAACCTTTATTATCAATTGAGTGGTATAATGTAACTATAACCTTAAAAAAAAAACTTACAAACAATTGCAAAACAAATTATTACCTGGAAATGATGAAATCTGAGGCCACGAAGGAGACAAACCAGCACAACGAACAGTACAGCCCTCGTGTTCACCTAAGAAAGAGGTAGTTGGGTTCAAAATACTAACTACACCGACAAATGAAGTAGGAGCAAGCGTTGGTAGTGGAAACACAACGATTTTGCCACTAAAATCTATCGACAGTGTAACACTACTCTCATGCACAGCAAAGTCTTGTATGCAGGAAACAAATCAAATGCGAGCTGTGAACTTCACAACCCTTACACTAGGTGACAACACTTCAGAATGCATAGACAGTGGAGCTGAGGGTGAGCACAAGCAAGCCCTCATGGCCGTACTAAACCAGACAGAGCAAAGACCAAAACCCTCGACAAAGAATGAAGATCTAGGTTTGCGATGGAGGCTTTTAGGTCATGCATTGCATGGTGGTGGATGATCCACGTGCCCCAAATTTATTCAGTGCACAGTGGCTTGAGTTGTATAGTCTCCACTGCACTGTTGGGTTTCAAATTATTGTTAATAATTTGTACAACGATCACAATGATAATATAATGTACCAAGTCAATACATATCATTCCAATGATAAACATGAAGTCAAACAACGTTGAAGCATGAGATTATTATGGTAACGTTAAATCCTTGCTTATGTAAACATTGAAATCTTCGTTGGTAATAAACCAAAAATTTTATTGCATTATTAACCCTTGTTATATATAAACAATGAAGTCTTTCGTTGATAAGATATTAACTATGGGAAGATCCATAGTAGGGTTTATGCCCTTAATCATAGGTTACTAGCTCTAATAATGATAATTAATTCAAACTTTACAATGATGAACTATGTTGTTAGATCTAGTTTTATGTAAACATTAATGGTAAGAATTTAGTTTGTAAATCATCAATGTGTATATAAAAGTATTTACACTCTGAAAAAATCTCTTACACTTATATGTTTATTCTATGGTACTTTTTGGAGGTTTATAATCATATAGGACTCCATAAGGAACCAAAGCTCTAAACGAATCAAACCAAGTTTAGCTTTGACTTGGTAGTTAAAGATAGTAAACTATCTAGGAATATGTATAGCATCACTTTTACTTGTAATTAAATAATATGATAATGTAATTCCATCACATTACTTATGCCATGAAGAAGTTTGGAGATAGAAATCACAACTTGATGACATTTGTGCAAATGATCATTTATGAACACAATAATAAGATGATAATTTCCTCCACTGAAGCTAAATCAAAAGTAGAGCTGAGGGTACGTTTGTAAGCTTGTTCTTATAAGGCTTAGTTTTATTTCTATACTGATAAGTAGTGTTTTAAATTTTGGAAATAATAACAATATTAAAATCATATGTCAGTAAAGGAATTGTTATACGAAATCGTGAGCTCTATAAGTAACTTGGCTAGTAGCTAGAAAGAAGAACTGTCCGAAAAAAAAGTTATACTAATGAAAACATTGAGAATGGTAAGGTTATTGGTCCTTGCAACATGAATATAATATGCTGATATAGTTGCAAAGCAAGTAAAGAAGAGATACTTTACCTCGTAGTACCCTTGATTTCTTTTAAGCAAACTTTTACTCTAGCAATATATTTATGCTAAAAGAAGTATATCTCGATTAATGCCTTAATAAACTCTTACTGGTTCAAAATTTACCTATCAAGCCTGTAAGATCCACAAATCCAGGTACGTTAGCAATCGCTAAGTAAGCCTTATTTAGAAAGTAACTTCTCACCTACTTGACCAAATCAAACCATCAGTACAGCTAAAAACAAGCTTATGCAGATTATTTACATCACATATCAAATTTAAAATAGTATTAATTTATATGTGTTTAAGCTAATGGTTACTTTTGATAACTGTTTAATTTTTCCGTTAGCCGCTAGCAGTTATCAGACTATGACTATAGACAGTTTATGTTACATCAAAAAATTAAATTTTTGTGAAAATTTGGGGTTATGACACGTAGTACGAACATGGATAGTAGTGATATTCCCGCCCGAAGGACCATGTGAATGAGGGAGAGGAAGGGTTGTCAAAAATGAATTCAAAGGAGTAGGGTTCGAGGATGAAGGGACATGTGAAGGAATGTAAGTGGTGTTCCCAATGTTCACTCGTCTCAGTTCTGGTATCCGCATATGATTACTAACACTAGGTCTAGGACGAACATGTGAGGTTGCTTCCACCACTGGGATGGAAGGTGTAATGTGACTAGTGCTCCCAAATCTCTCCTCATGGAAAGGAATAGGAGTGCCCCCAAGCGTAGTGCTAGGTTCAAATTATGACTCGACATGATGTGTCAGATCAGGTGCAGTGATATCAGGCATGCCATAACAAACATGACTAGTGCTTGTGGGTTCATAATGAGTCTCGTCGCCTGGTAACCAATACCAACGACCTGTGAATGAGGGATCATAACCAGATTGTGAAGTTATTTCCAGTGAAGGATCATATACGGGAGTGGGATCTTCCTCCCCAACCTCGTGAGGTGGAGAGGACATCTCTGGAATCTCATCCTCATGATCTCCCATAATGTGTGAATCAAAGTGAAAAGTAGTCTGCCCGGATTGTCTGTTTCTCTCTCCCAAAGGAGGAGGAGACGTGGAAGGAGGAAGTCCTGCTAAACGACGAGAACGGTGAAGTACCACACCCGAATCCATAATGACTCAAAAAATTAAAAGACTTGATCTAATTATACAAACCCTAGGAAAACTAGCTTTCACAGAGCACACACCTATAAAATGTAAAGCCAAATTGCAAGCAAACAAGGGTATGATATGTGAGCTCCCAAATGAAGCAGGTATGTCTCTCCTAGGAGAGGCTTAAGACTCCCATACACAACAAGCAGAGCTTCATAACCAATTATAGTGTCTCTCAGCTTCAACGCATATAGAGACTATGATGTCCGACCACTACCTGGCCAGGACACCTACAGAATAACCTCTGTGAAGTACCCCCTTGATAACCTAGGTAAGGAAACTAAGGTCACCTCAATATAATCAATGCTCAAGTCGACAATCACAGGTGCGATTAACCATATGGGTAGGGTAGCAAAGCCTGAAATTCTCATAAGATCCCCCAGATACGAATACAATCCTGGAAATATCTCTGGTGCTAGTCAGTTACAACCAGGGGTCATCCCAATCATAACCACTCACACTACCTCGTTCTTAACTCCTTTGTAAGAGGAGGATCCTAAGAACACTAATTATATAAAGGAATTTCACACTCTCACCTGGATAGACACATACTTGTTTCATTTAGTGGTCTTGGATAATTAACTCATAATGAACTATTCCAAGACCCTAAAATCTAGTCTTGTTGGTGCACCCTATAAAAGAAAAGAGTGTAATTCATTTTAGACATGGTCACCTCTTTGATAATAATTATATTTTATTTTATTATCTGCGTAGCTTTTCTGGTGGTCTTGTGCTTCTTTAAGGTTCACCTAGATCATGGTAACTAATTGTTCCAAGTCCTTTAACAAGTCAGGCCCTAACAATAGCCAATCCATTGGGCTATCCCAAGTAACCAGGGACTCATCTTGGTAGAAGCACGGTATCTGTTGTTATACGAAAACTTTGCAAGGTGCATGTAATCTTCCCACTTGGTGGGTTTGTTCATGATATACATCCTAAGCATGTACTCTACAATCTATTTTACCCTTTCTGTCTGCCCGTCTGTCTGCGGGTGATAAGCAGTACTAAAGTTCAACTGCATCTCTAATCCAGAGAATAAGGATCTCCAAATTTTTTTTGGTAAAATTAGTATCTCGATCCAAGATGATTTCCTTGGGTGTCCCGTGCAATCTAAATATCTCCTTCAATAAGATATCGGCAATGTGCATTGCCCTATAGGTCAAATTCACTGGAATGAAGTGTGTTGCTTTTGACAATTTTTCAACTACTAAAAAGATAGAATCATTTTGTTTCTTACTCTTAGGTATACCTATGATAAAATACATACTAATGACCTCCCACTTCCATTCCGGAATGGGTAACAACTGCAGCAATCCTGAAGGATGCTGGTGCTCAGCTTTGACCAGCTGACATTCCTGACATTTTGTGATAAAAAACGCTATATCGACCTTTAACATAGGCCAAAAAAAGTGTCTCTTAATGGTGGATATCATATTTTAATATCCCATATTACCCAAGTAGGGTGTCCAATGAAATTCTATGAGGATGCTGGACCGAGTGTCCCCTCCTTCCGGATTGTACAATCTCTCCTTGGAGCATAACAGTCATGTTTCCTCTACCTTGTACTCTTTTTGTTGTTAAAACAACCTATCCTCTTGGACCTTATTCAGGATTTCTACATAGAAAGGGTCAACTATGTTGGCCGTTCTAATCCTCTTGTGTAAATCTGAATCGGTTTGACTTATAGTCACCTCATATATCATATGAGTTCGTCAGCTCAAAGCATCAACAATCTTGTTCTCTTTCTCCTTTATATTCTTTAGCTCAAAATGGTACTTGATAAGGAAAGCTAACCATCTGGATTTCCTGGAATTCAAATCCAGTTGCTTAAATAAATACTTCAGACTCATATTGTCTATCTTCAGAAGGAATTTATTTCCCATGAGGTAGTGCCTCCACATATTCAAGGCATGGATGATGGTTGCTAACTCAATATCATGTGTGGGATAGTTATTCTCATGTTATTTTAAATTTCGTGATTCATAACATATTGCATAATCGTTCTGCAAGAGGAATCCCCCAATCCCTTCCTTGCTTGAATCTATGCAAACAACAAAATCCCCATCGGGATCCACAATTCGTAGTATCGATGCAGTCGTCAAAAGTTGCTTAAGATTTTGAAAACTCTCCTCGCACTTGGTCGTCCATAAGAGATTATTTTCCTTCTTTTGCAAAGCAGTCATGGGACAAGATATTCTTGAGGAGTTCTCAATGAACTTTCGATAATATACAGCAAATCCCAAAAAGGATATAATGTCGGTGACACTAGTAGGGGTAGGCCAATATTCTATGGATTTAATTTTTTTGGGTCCACAACTATCCCCATCTCGGAAATGATGTGACCCAAGTACTGTATCTGTGGTTTGTGAAATCACATTTACTAAACTTGGAATAGAGATGGTGTTCTTGTATCGCCTGTAGCACCATGCAGAGGTGTTCCTCGTGCTCCTCTTTACTCTTAGAGTAAACTAGGATGTTGTCTATAAATACCAACACAAATTTATCTAGATATTCATTGAATATCTTTTTCATCATACACATAAAGTTCGTGGATGCATTGGCCAACCTAAATGGCATTACTACAAACTCATAGTAGTCGTACCTTATACGAAAAGCATTTTTGTGAATGTCCTCATCGTGAATCCATACCTGATGGTACCCATATCATAGGTTGATCTTTGAAAATATATTGGCTACTCCTACTTGATCGAACAAATCATCGATCCTATGGAGTGGGTATCGGTTCTTGATAGTCATGGTGTTAAACTGATGGTAATCGATGCACATCCGCATCGTACCATCCTTCTTCTTTAGGCAAAGTGTCAGTTCTCCCCAAGGAGACACACTTGGTTGAATATATCCTTTCTCAATCAACTCCTATAACTACAGTTTGAGTTCTGCCAACTCTTGTGCACTCATGTAGTAAGGGGATTTTGAAGCCGAATCTAATCTTGATGTCATTTCTATGGAAAAGTCGAGGTCTCGTTTCGGTGGTAATCATGGGATTTCCTCAGGAAATACGTCCTTGAAATATACAAGAACTAGAAATTCCTCTATGTGTTCTTCTCTTTCAACTTTTATGTCTTAGATGTTTACTGCAAATAGTTTGCATCATTTCCTAATGCACTTCTTTGCTTGTAATGCAGATATTTTTCCTTACAAAAAATTCCTTCAATACGCCTTGAATATTCACTTGATTCCCTTGGTTATCTGTACACAAGATTGATTTGTGTGAGCAATCGAGCATGACATGGTGTTGTTCCAACCAGTCCATTTCGATAAGTATATCATATGATCCTAAGGGTATGATATTTAGGTTGACTTTAGTAGGAAAACCATTCAGGTTTACCTCACAATCTTTAACTATTTTCAAAACTTTTTGTTTCGTACCTATGCCTAATTGCACCATCCAAGGTTTAGCATGTTTAACTTTTCCTAGTTTACATACATCAACAATTTTAGGTGATACATATATTAGGCAAGCACCAGGGTCAATCAGTATTGAAATGGAAGTGTTTAAGATCTTACCTTCTATCTCAACCATGGTAGCCTGATGGTCTACATGTCAGTCATCCAAGGCTCCATAAATCCGTGGTGTTCCGGCTATGTCCTCTACTACTGGTTCTTCCTGCAAGTTGTGCAAGACCCCATTGGTATTATTCTTATAATCTCGGGAATAATGAGGCCCTTGGAATTTCCACCATTTAATTTGAAGAGGGAAAACATTGACTCCCCCATTTGCTGATGTCTTGTTAGTATTTGAAGCTGGTACATGTGGATTTGTACCCATCTTGTTGAAGTTCTTGTTGAGTGGAAAAATGTTGTTATGTTTTTTGTACAGTGGTGGGTTAAATCCTGGTTGCGGTTGTATGAGAAGGTCCTAGACCTGTCTCTGCTTCCGTTAAGGTTCTCTTGCCTCAAACATCCTTGCTCATAGCAAATCCTAGCTTTTTGTAAGGTGGTGTCAAATGTTTTAGGCATGTCAAATTCAATCCTCTCCCAAAAGTTGGGAGGAGTACATCCTAAAAAATGTTGTATTTTTACTTTCCCGTCCTTGATGTAGGGCACATAATGCAACATATCCAAAAATATGTTAATAAAAGAATCCATAGTAATTGATCCCATACGTAACTTGTGAAACTCTTTCACTTTCCTATCAAAGAACCTCTCTGATATGTATTTCTCTTGAAAAATATTCAAGAAACTTACTACACTATATTTCTCTTAACTCATCTCTCTTGGTATGCTTCAAGTGTCTCCACCATCTAGATTCATTTCCATTTAAATTCTAGATGGCTAGATGAGCTTTCATCTCACTAGAGTAGTTATGAACTCGGAAATATTTTCTCATACCCAACAACCACTCTTAATATTTTTCCCCCATATTCAACTCTCTTTCATAGGTTGGGGCTTTTATTTTTCATAATTCTCCCTGAATATTGTCATCATTTCTTAGTTTCTTTCTGCACGGGGAAAGAAAATCATCACTAGAAAGACTGTAATAATATCATTTTGGAGGTTCAGGGGTATGCTCTTCTTTTCCTTCTTCTCTTGGGATTCTGGCCCATTTATGATAAAATTATTTCTTGAACCTGTTTGTGGAATGAGTGGGTTTTCCCTGCAGGCTTCCTCCCATCATGGTTTGCAACAATGCTTCATTAATTGCTTGTTGTTCCTTTGTTTCATTCAAATTATCATCTCTAAAACTATGCAAGTCTGCTTGGAGAATTTGTATGGTTTTCATTATATCAGACTTCAGTTCCACCACCAGTTCTGCTTCCTGGGTGGGGGTATTCAACTTCCCTTGCCAGCTGTTATCTTCTTCAATGTTCATGATCTGAACTGTTCTTTTAAAATCCTACAATTGCAAATTTTTAATAACTACAAAAAAATTTGTTAGTTAACACAATTTAAAATCATACTTTATTTTCATTGCAATGAATGTCTAGTACGCCCATGTAGTCTCTTAGTGTTGAAACTGGGCTCTGATACAACTTGTAATGTCCCCAAATTTTGAAAATGTTTTTTTTATTATTAGGATAGTCATGCACTGCCTGAACTAGACATTATTTACAGTAATGTTGAATGTGTCGTTCTTTGTTTACTATGATGTATTGTCATAAGTTGTTCTTACTTTATTTCTCTCATATTTCCCGATTTGGTTATTAATATAATACTATTTTTTCATGATGTTGTTTATTATATTGTTCTATGGTTACGCTCTTATAGGTATGTGTTGTTTTGATTACTTACTAATTGGTTATGAAGTTCGATTATTGTTTTATGAACAATTCTGACCTAATTTCTATTGTAAAGGGGTGGAGTGGCAGGACTTATTTTCCTTGTAAACACCTGAAAACTAACTTTTTTCTACTTGTCACTACGAGGTTTACTTAGTTCTTATGAACTAATGCATTTATTTCCTTGTCGTGTGCAGGTGCACTTGATGACATAAAACTGCTTGTAAAAGTGGAACAATACATACTGCCCATTCATCACTAGCGCTTAGCTTGGACAACAACATACTTACAGTCCTATCCTAGTGATTACTATAATGGTTGTTTAGCTTATATTTACACAGGGCTGGATGTTTTACTAGCCTATGTTGTACTGGTTACTATTGTCATTTTTAATGGACTTTATGACATTGATTAAAATTCGGTTGTATTATAACAATTACATGGCACACATTGTATATGGTTTTAGTATTGTATAACATGCTTCATAGTTTATTATAGCCCTGGTGTATAAGTTTATAACCTTAACATTAGCCCTTCATGGAATATTTCACATGCCATGGACTATGGTTATACCCTATGTATTCATTAAATATAATGGGTTTTATATGTTGCACGTTGATTAAACTTGGCTCTGCATTAAAGGGTGGCATAAACTATACACTATGGGTTTTGATTTACGTTATTGGAGGCCAAGGTGGCGACATTAATGAACTTTGGGATGTGTGGGCCTCAATCTTAGGGATTGGGCTCTTGCGATGGTTTGAGTCATTTAGAGCATGGCTGGGTAAGCTCTGTCTCAAGTCTGTTTGGTGGCATGGAGCGTTGGAGTTTAGCTTCGTTGGAAGGTATGACTTCCTTAATGGTTTATCAGCATTGTATTATTGTTCAGTTTGGGTTCAAGCATACTTCTCATCGTATCTTGTTTTGGATGCAGGTTGCAGGGTTTGGGAAACATTGGTCATGTGTTGTCCTGAGGTCAACTCCATACCCATTTCAGGTAATCCATGTTGTAACAATTTTTTAACTTGTTCCTTCTCTTGTGTGTATATCATGGTAGAGTTTGAAACTTTTCATTGGTTGAGTATTTGGTATGGTTTTAATGGCAGTTACTTGAAAAGGGACTATCTGTGTAAAGCATCAAGGATGTGTTTAAGACTTAGGGATTTTGTTGGGTTTTAGCGCTTTTGGGCTGGGACTTAATGTATTCTAGTTTTTGATAATGGATGCTCTGTGTAGTAATCTTGGTCTTGGTGAACATTCCCAGACTCTGGGAATTGTAAAATATGTTTATGTTTGGATACAGCGACAACACCATTGCTTTCCATGGTGAAAGGCTTGGGTTATATGACTGTGTTAACTCTTAACTTGGTTTAAAATGGATGATATGTACAACATTTACATTTTGTGTGTGTTTTATGGTGATGTCTCTTAGCTTAGTGCTAGCGTGACTCTATGTGGTTTGATAAATCTGGTATTAAGTTCTTTATATGGAAATGTTGACGACGATGTTTGGCCTTGGGAGTCATTCTATAGGTGGAATTGGCGTTCCCACCATTAGAACTATGACTGTGAAAGGATGTATCGTTTTCATGGTTGAATCATTGTTATGGTTATTCTATGCATTTAAATGTAGAGGCCGTGACTTTGGGTGTAACCCTTCGAATTGGGTGTTGTTGCTATTTGCATAGCATTGATAGGGTTTTAAAGGGTTTGGATAATGTTTAAAAGTTTGGAAATGAAAAGGGACGAGGGCCACGAAATATTTGCATTGTGTAAATTAGTTGGGGTTTTACCCTATGTGTAGAGATTATGCTGAAATGTTTACAGCGTTTATAGGATGGTATCTTATCTTACAGGATTCAATATGGTGATTTGTAATTGTAATGTGTGGACTCCACAGGATTTTATCCTAGGTCACAATGGTTGTAAATGATGATTACTTTTAAAGTTTTCTTTGGCATTCACGCCTACAGGAATCAATCATGCAATCTTTGTTTATTTATGCTATGTTTTTTTTAAATAGTTATGTGCATAACGATGTGGTTGATTTATTATGTGGAAAGTTACTTGGATATAATATTTGGTTAGTTATATTTTGTGGTTTGATTATTTATGAATGAGATGGATGTATGTTGATTTTTGTTTATTTAAAACATAAGCTTCAGACCATTAGATGGTCTCGATATCTTGACTGTATATTCGATTTATGGATTACTTTGGTTAATGAGGAATGATTTCATTTATAAACTTGGTTCTTTATAAAATTACATACATACCGTGAGAGGTCTTCGATGGTTTTAGTTTAGCTTTATTACCTTGGTTTGATGATTATTATTAGGCATGGAATAATGCGATTATAGTGTTGTTTATTTAGAATGTAGCTTCAGACCATTAGATTTCTCAATAGCTTGACTATTTAGCATTTCATTTCTATTTGATTATGGTTCTGTTTATTTTAAATAATGGAGAATAGTTTGTTTCTTAGGTTATGTTTTACTATAATTTAATTTAATGTGTTTTATAACTAGTTTCTGTTTAGGGCTTATACTAATTAATATTTTCACTTCTAAGTATAGGTTTGCTGGTAATATGGAATATGCCAGTAGAATCCATAGATAAATATACATATAGAATCCATTTTAAAGTGGTTCTAGGTCTTAGGAAAAAACAAAGTTTAAGATAGGAAATAAAATGAAGAATTAAATTGGAAGAACAAAACCCTTGGATATCTTTAGATGTGAATAAATTTCAGACCTAGTGTTTAGAAAATAAAACATAAAATATTCTAAACAAGAAATAAATTGCAGACATAGATCTAGCAATAAATAACAAACCCTTAAGTTACAGAACAGGAAATGAAGGTTAGAATAAACTAGGAAACAACATCCTTAAAAACTGAACTCAAAAATGTACTTAGATAATGAAATGTAAAAATAAAAAACCTCATACCTACAATGGTGAAGTTGTTTCAATCACTAAAGAACCTACACACTCAATTACCTAGCATTAACAAATTCACAAACAGATCTGACCTCTGTATAGTTAACCGAATCACTTTGGAACTACCACGCTCCACCCAACCATGACCCAAAACCGTTCCTGGTTCTAATACGGATCCCCCCGAGTTGGTTCCAACATGCAAGTAGCTTAGAGCTCCTAAGGTAAGGCTTCCCTAACTAGGATATCACGTCTGAATTAGTTCTCCTTTTTCCTTTTAGAAAAATGTTCTCCAAGAAATCTCTTGAGAATAATCAGGCAGAATAATGAATTCAAAAATATGGAAGAGATCCTCAAGCCTCTCTTTGGCTTCGGTCTTTATAGGAATACTTTTCAGTCAAAGGGGCAGTTAAATCAGGATTCCTCTAATTTCTTGATTTAACCCTTTTTATTTAATTTAGGAATTTTTAATATTTAACTTAGGAACTTTTAAATAGTTCCTATTTTGAATTTTATAGGTATTATANTGTTAACATTTGTGTTTATGTATCATATAACATGATCCCTAAACTTATGACACTTTCTTCACTAAGGCCGTTGGGTAGGGGGTTAGGTCTACTAGGATAGAAAACTCTAAGCATCCTTGCATGTTGGATTCCCTCGTATAACATGGTAGTTCTTCAGTACTTAATGAGATACAGAAATTTGAGATTTCATTTAATCACTTATAAATAAGTCAGATGAGATCAATATTTTACTCGAGTCATTTTAACTTGACATAATTAATTCTTTTCAGTAAATCCTAGTGCTTATACAGAGCCCATACTCAACACTAAATAGGGAGTTACAAACTTAGTGAAATTCCAAAGCTCCTCACTCAACACTAATGCTAGGATGTACTTGGAGGATACACCTAGGGATACAATGGCCAAGGATCCGATGTTTCAGAGATTATGCTCAACATCAACTTGGAAGGATCCATGGCTTATTCCCAACACGACCAATTATCTTTTCGTGTGCTTCATATCTTCCTGCTCAACACAAAGGTTTACATAATTCATGTGTTCCAGAGCTCCTCGCTCAACACAAAAAAACACTCATGTGTACCAGAGCTTCACACTCAACATAACTTAAACACTCATGTGCTCCAGGGCTTCTTGCTTAACACAAACATTTAAATATTCAGGTGCTCCAAAGCTCCTTACTCAACACAAAACATCTCATCAATCATGCTCTTCAGGGTCCATGCCCAACACATAAAATCATACATAAAACATATGTAACTAGCTTATGCCCAATATATCAACCAAATCATCATGTTCATATGCAGTGGGGTCCTAGAACCAATATATCAAAATAAAACATCAAAGTAACATCATAATCAATGGGGCTTATGGCCATAAGTGTTACGTCAAAATTCAGGATATTACAATGCATAAGACATGTGGCATACCTTCCATAATTGACTTTAATAGAATGTTAACTGAATTTCAAGTGAATTCAATCTTTAACTGAATGCGTGACCACTTAGTTAGGAGGATAACTTTAGTGTCATGGTGCTTTAACTTTAGTGTCCTTCATGTGAAACACTTTATTTACTATTATTAACTTTGAATTGATCACTTTAATTAATTTATGCATGCTTTATTACAAACAAGTGTTTAACTAAATCCTTTTTAATTATAGTTAACTGGACGTGTACTTAGTCTCTGAGACCTTGAATGGACCTTGACTCAGTATTTTCCATTGGAATGAATGCATGTTATTGTCTGCTTATAGGCCATAGCATATGGTATTTCCCTACAATCCAAATTGTCAATTTATCAATGACCTTTCATAATCTAGTCATTTCAATGCAATGACAAATATCTCATACATACATGCAAATACTTTAACCAATGGTTTATTATAACCATATCTCATGAAATTTAATCACATGAATACTTTAATATGTTCGCAATGATTTATATGGTAATGTACATAAATTACCCAATGTATTTATCTTATTAACCCCATTCATATTGCATGAATTTTTATGCAGCTCTATGTATCTCATGAAAATTGCAGTCTTATATTAGTCCTATATTTAGATATCATGAAAGAAATTAATGTAACCCTTATATCTTTAATGATTACATGTGCTTCATGATATCTACCATTTTCCAATAAAAGAAAGACAACAATGTAGATGCTCAACATATTTATACCATACCATAATTACTAATCCCAGGAATATGTATCTCTAAACAATTGTAATGAAATACATTCAAAACCCTTTAGATCTGATTTATAAAAGCATCTAACAATCAAAATACAAAAACATTATTTAATTGTTTTGTGTAAGATCCCTTTTGATATCTACGTCCTTATGGAGATTACTGGAAGCCTTCTTTATTCCCTGCAGCTTTAAAATCTATGAAAATTACTCTCATGCAATATGTAGAGAATCTTTGCATGGGAAATAAGGATCCCATTTACACATGAGAAAAATGATTTATGGCACTAAGTAAAATGTTTCTTCTGATGATTATTGTATTCTTCTTCAGATGAATTCTCCTAAGGAGGTTAATCATCTTTAGTTGAAGAGTCATGAACCTGATTTTCACCCTTTTTCTTTGTTTCCTCCCTTTCTTATTTCTTGATGTGAGGGAAATATTTCCTTCATTTAACTCCTTTTTCTTCTTTAGGTTCTACAACTTGTTCTTCAAATCCCTCTTTTGACTTGGGGCCGTCTTTTCATAAATATTGGTGAGTGTATGAAACCACTTCTCTACGGTCTTCAACGGAATGATAATGGAGATGGGATTATCCTTAGCTGAATTATAGATGATCCACTTGGTTGTTGCTTGATTCTTCTTGAAGTTGAATCACACTTTATAGTTGGTAAGCTCCTCTACCACAATGGATATGTAGCCATCCAGGTCATGCTCCTCAAGATATTTCAATACTCTCGTTTTCCATGTGTTCAAGTTGGAATTTCTCTTTATATGGTATTTTGGTCAGACGGAGATCAATGCCATCGCTTCAAAAATTTACTCGATCCTTAGGATCTACATAGGATTTTAGTTTCTTGCATAGACTCAGCTCCTTCATGCAATAAGCTATGATACCACGTTAATGTTTGAGAAAAATTGAATATATTTGAACTTTAAATTTTTTATCAATGGAAGACTGAACACATGAATATCATAACCAAATCAACCACACAAATCATTCATCCACATCATACGAGATATACCTTAGGAAAACCCTCCTAATATATAGAATGAAAAAACAAACCATTCTTTTATTATAATAGATAGATTTGCGGAGAATGGTATACAACACATTAAGCATATTTCCCGATAAGAGAGAGCATCCAACAATAGAGAAGAGACATCCAATAAACACCTCTAATTAACTTTTCATGTTCCCAACACATTAATAGCAAGTCAAAAAAACCTCCCACACAGAGAAGAGAAAATGGTTGTGATGGAGAATGATTCTTGGTGCACAATAATGAGAAAAATTGAATATATTTGAACTTTAAATTTTTTATCAATGGAAGACTGAACACATGAATCTCATAACCAAATAAACCACACAAATAATTCATCCACATGATACAATATATACCTTAGGAAAACCATCCTAATATATAGGATGAAAAAATCAACAATTCTTTTATTATAACAGATAGATTTGTGGAGAATGGTATACAACACATTAAGCATATTTCCCGATAAGAGAGAGCATCCAACAATAGATAAGAGACATCTAATAAACACCTATAATGAAATTTTCATGTTCTGAACACATTAATATCAATTCAAAACAAACTCCCACGCAGAGAAGAGCAAATGGTTGTGATGGAGAATGATTCTCGGTGCACAATAATGTGCTTTTCATGCACTAGTGCTAATCTGGTGTCTTGGATTTCTCACCATACATAAGATATGTTCCACACCTTCCATAATTAACTTTAATTGAATGTTAATTGACTTTTAAGTGAACTCAATATTTAACTAAATACATGGCCACTTAGTTAGGAGGATAACTTAAGTGTCATGGTGCTTCAACTTTAGTGTCGTCCATGCAAAACACTTTATTTACTATTATTAACTTTGCATGGATATTTTTAATTAAATAATGCATGCTTTATTACAATTGAGGGTTAACTGAATCCTTTATAATTCAAGTTCACTAGAGGCATACTTAGGAAATTTGGATTCTCTCTCTCTCTCTCTCTCTCTCTCTCTCTCTCTCTCTCTCTCTCATTTAACTTTCACTACATGGTTCACATGTGTATTTATTATTTGTTCATAATATCATATTATGCTCAAGATAATTTTCACATGTCATGATCATATTATATTACCTCGGGACATATAGTCATATGCTAAAGTAATTCACTCTAGAGGTAGCTAATATCTAAAGGATACTTAGTAGCAATCAGAGAACATGGTTATTAATATATCCCATAACATTTGTACTTCAATATAAAAAAGAAGTTCACTTCCATGGTTGAAGGTCCATCCCATAGGTTACCTTCTATGAGACTACTTAACATGATATTACTCACAAGTCCAACTTGATATTACACACAAGTATAAAGTCTTGATATCACTCATAAGACTTTACAATACAACACCAGGTCCACCTCAATCATATGAAGATTGTAATACTCCGTGTGTTAATCCCCATACATATGTAATTTGGAATTGTTTATTATTGTGGCACATGGTTCCAAAAAAGGGGTCTTTAAGGACCTAGAGACATTATTATTGTTTTGTAAATAATTAATTAATGAAAACAACTGGCACATCAGGGACCACTAAAAGAGTATAGACCTAGATCCATAATGTGAGGGGGAATGGGAACAATTCTAGCACTTTAGAACTTGTTTGGTTGATCTTGATCCATATTTATTCCTCGATGTCTTTATTAGTTGATGATCAGCCAAGCATTGTACAACACACCCAACTTTTGACTATTTTAACCTATGTTGGTATTATTGAGCCTAATTCATGATTTAGTGGTCCTCCTTGGTATTTGGGTGGGTGCCACTTTTTTATTGATCCCTTTGGTGGTTTGGCAACTCCTTTGTGGAGGTTACACTTGGTTTTGTAACTCCCATTTGCACAAGTGTTCTTTCACTGGCTATTTTTAGCCTTAACACCTCAAAAGTTGTGTAATAAATTATGTAACTCCTTGTGTAAATCCTTGTGTAACTCTTGTGTAATTCCTTTTGTACATCCTTATGTAACCCCTCGTTTTCTATTTTGGGAAGATTCATCGTCCTCTGTGACACCTCACCTCACTAATTTTGATTCCTCTTCATGGATGATGTGTCTACGTGAATTTGAGTAGGGTAGAGTGGATTGGAGTCACTCTCCTTGAAATTCAAAATATTGGGTTGGATTAGTTAAACTCTTATGGTTGAATTACAGCCCTTAGAATGACTCAAGTTGGATTACCTTGGTCTGGTTGACCCCATGGCATTAGGATTACCTTCTTTGTTCTATAAATCCATGTTTCATATCCTTGGTTTGGGGGTTGTTTTTCATGGTTCTTTTGGATGGTTGTTTATTATGGTTGTTCATACCTTTGATTTTCCTTTGTTTACACTGCTTGGATTTTCCCTAGCCCTACACATAAAACCTGATGGTGAATGGTGATATCTCGATGGCCTAGGAGGGGTCTAGATTACCATTACACCTGGTAGTTGGGTGAAAGAAGAAGTATGGGGTGAGGAATATAGTTTTGGATTCTCAAGATCATACTTGATTTATTATTTAGTGAACTTGTATTGTGGATATGTGGCCTCATCTTGGGGGTGTCCTTTCAAAGTGATATATGGCTTAGCAGTGCCAAAGGCTGGGTGGAATGTGGTCCGAATGATGCCAGTTACACATTGATAAGATAAGTGAGGTATCTCATGTTTATTTAATTTACTTGGATCAAATCGGATTTATTTATGGATGCACATGAAATTTTTTATGAAACTTATGAGTTATTTGTGGAATAAATTTCTCATAGAATTCAATCTATTTATGCAAGTAAATTTTATGAAGGAATTCGAAACTAGTATTTGGGATTTTGTGCACAAAATGTTTGAGGAAATAATTATTTGGTAACTATGATAAAAAAAAATGATATTTATGCCCCTGCTAATTATATATTGTGTATTTTTATGGTAAAATATCCTCGTAATGTTTTAAGACACTTCTCTTTGATGATTCTACCTTTTATTTGAAAACTAGTTCTTTGATCATACTGTTTGACATCGTTTGGAGAATTATCACATGAAGTGTTTGTAAAAATTTCTGACTGTTAATTCTATTCTTATGTATGATAATAATATTTAAATCTGTGTGATAATGTGAGGATAAGTATTCCTGGTAGTGTTCAGGAAATGTCTACCGAAATTCTAGATCAATTTCCAATTTCTAGCTCCTTCAATGGAATTGCTTGAGTAGATTTGTGACTTTGCATATAAAGTGTTTGAGAAAATGTTAGAATGAGATATACCTTTATTATGACTGATAAAACATGTTATTTAGAGTTGTAATTGCATTTTAATTATTCTATGAGTTTTGGATTTAATTATTCTAGTGATTTCTAGAATTACTAGTCAATTCGAGTAAAATTAACTTGTATTGTTGATTGTTTAATGGATTGTATATGGGTGTAAAGCTACAGCCATATGACTGTAAGTGATCTTGATATTATTTCCATGATCTGCAATAGTAATATATTTCTCTTTATTTGGAATTTGGAAAGTTCAATTGGAAACTAGGTACATTGCAATAAAATTGGTAAATAGTTTTTGGATTCAAATCTATGCTTTTGGTAAAATATGAATGTACAACCATATGCTCTATAACTGGTGCTTTAATTTTCCTATATAATCATATTCTCAATATATTTACCTTCACCTTTGTGTTCCTATGAACTCAGTACGATTGGTTTGATTGAATTCCTCACAGTGTTTATTAACTAGTTCTACTAATTGAATTTGAAATATCCTTTGTTTATGTACTCGGATCAGATCTACAAAAGTTCTTTATTTTGATGTACATGCATGCCTAAATATGTGTAAAATGGTTGGAGGTTCAATTTTTGATTCATTGGCATGGTTGCGTGTCGAATTTGTGCAAGATTAGTTGTTAGCAGTGAACGACTAGTTAACTAGTTATTGTGGAATCATTTTCATAATTACAATATTTAATTAATTGGAAAATTGTAATTAGCCATGATTTACATATTATTAGGTATTAATTATCCATTGGACTTGATAAACAGTGGTTAAGTGATAAACCGATGAAATTGAAATAAGTACCATCAATTATGCACTAATTGTCGTTAAGTATCGTAATTGGAACACTAATCCCTAGTTAATAATGATAAAGACTAAATGGCCTTTAGCGGTGGAATTTATGTCTTAATTAGATTGGAATTAGATTGGAATGGATATTTTATGTTGATAGAGGTTTTAGTAATCCTTTCCATCCCTTGGATTAGATATTTGAATAATTATTGAATTTATTTGTAATTAAAGGGACTTTCTCATGAAACAAATATTGAAAATTGAATTTTAAGATTTGTTTAACTAATCGATTGTGATAAAATTATCTAATTAGCCTTAAGGAGCTAATTATATGTCCCTTGATATCCCAAGGGGACACTAGAAATGGTACCAAAGCTTAGTTTCCAACACTATGAGTGTTGGGCCTTCTACAGAGTTAATATCTTTTAGAGTTTATAAATGTGTTTGGTGAAATGAATTTAACTTCCCTTGTGTTAATAGAAGAACAATCATCCTTACTTCAAAGATTAGTTCATTTTATGCATTAAAATTAATTAATATTTCATATATGTTGTTTAATAGATTGATTGATAAGTACTATGTGCTGCATACCTAATAATTGAGTGACTTGATTGGTTGATGTTTGTGCTTTGCTTCTTTTACTTCTCATTTAATTGTTAATATTAAAATCATTCTTGTAGTATGTTATTTACTCGTACACTATGATTATTAATTGATAAGTAAATAATTGTCATTGTAATAGTATGTAGTATGTCCTAGTATTAGTTTAATGTTAATTTATTAAGATTATATAGTTATATTATTATTAAATATTAATATGATTTATTAAGTGGCATTTATACCCTATATGGATTTTGTATTCTCTATGGATGGTATGAATTTATAGTCTTATTTATGCCACTTGCATGGTCGTGGTTACATGGATGAGTAACAACTATTTTAGGAATGGGACACTTGTCTAAATGGTGTTTCCAATTCTCATTTTTCTTTTATGCAAGTAGTATGTTTCTATACTAATTATTAATTATTACTATCGTAACTTATCTAATTAGTTAGTGGTGGAATTTCCACTTGGAGGTAAGCATAGCTATGGGCCATTTTTGTATTCAATTATTTATTTTATTTATTTTGGGGTTAGTGGTGGCATTATTATTATCCTAGATATATTACTAATTTAATTTATTTATGAGTGGAGAAAATGAGCCACTTGTCCCTAATGGTTCATATTTTATTTTATTTTATTTATTTTTCTTATGGAGATGTAACTCCTTATCTATTTTGGAGGAGAATGAGCCACTTGTCCCTAATGGTTCATATTCTCTTTTATTTTATTTATTTTTCTTATGTAGATGTAACTCCTTATCTATTTTGGAGGAGAATGAGCCACTTGTCTCTAATGGTGCATATTGTCTTTGATTTTATTTATTTTACTTATGGATATGTATTATATATATATGACATCGACATAAATATGTATAATATGATAGGTGTTCTATGTATAATTGTTAAAATTATATATAAGAATAGATGCATTATTATATAGGAATGCTTGTATGTTTGTATATACTATAATATGTATTTTATTATATATAATAGTTAATAGTATTACATGTATGTAATATTGTGAATATACTGAGGTGTTTGAAGGTAATTGGAAGTATATAGAAGTGCTTGGAAAATATTATGAATAATAGTCTGATCAAGAGTGTTATGTTAGTATATATGTTATAATACATATCTAACATGATAGTATTGGGTTATGTAATTATTGTTATAATTGTATTGATATTATGGTATAACATAATAGTTATATCAGTATATTAAATATGGAATATATAGGTTATATGACTAATATGTTGTGTATATGATTAAGAATAATATTATATATGATTGAAGAATTATAATATGTATGTAAAAAAATGGGCGTATGTATATAATAGATAGTAATAGTAGATGTGGTATATGGTATGAGTGTATGATAATGTGTTTTATAGCTAGGAATTATTTTATTGTAGAATATTAGAAGAGTTTGGTGGTAAGATGGTTGGTTGTTTGAGATGACTATATATTTACTTTGATTGATAAGTAGTGCACTACGTGTAAATAATTAGTAAAGTATTGTATTATTATATATTCTCATGTCCTAATCATTCTATGTAATATTATGATAAATAGTAACTACTCGATATGATTCCTATAGTTGATGTATGTTGTTTTATATTATTAGTTGCTATTGTATGTTATTGATTGACATTGGTTGATTAATGGTTGATACCTATATGACATTTTAAAATTGTATGTATGGCTATTATCGGTTGTCCTTGGTTGTTATGACTATTACGTGTATGATTGATGCGTCTTGGTTGATGTGTTATTGATGATGTGTTCTAATTGATGTATTATGATCATTGTGTTATGCTTGATGAATCTTGGTTTATGTATTATGATTGTGTATACCAATTGATGTATGTTGGTTGATGTATTCTAATTGATGTATTATGATCATTGTCTTTCGCTTGATGAATCCTAGTAAATGTATTATGATTGTCTATTCTAATTGATGTATGATGGTTGATGTCTTATGGTTGATGTTATTTTATTGATGTACTATGATTGATGCTCGTATGGTTAGTTGATGCATGTATGGTTGTCCTTGGTTGATATTACATGATCGATATATGATTGATATAGGTTGAGATATTATGAATTGATGATCTATGTTTGTATGGATGATGTATCCATGAGGGTCATTGTATGATTGATATTAGCTAATAAATAATGTCTTTTTGAATGATATCTAAGCATAATTATGCTTTGTGTTGAGATGAAAAGTAATATGTTGTTATGCCCCTTTTCGGTTCTTTGTTAGATTAGAACTATTGCATATAACTTTGATTTTCTTGTTACATTAAAATGAAAAAGTATTTTAGTGATCTTTGAAAATATCCATCCTTGTGATCTTCATTAGAAAAGTATCTTGTGTCATTATTGAAAGGCATGTTATTAATAAGTTGGTGGTATTTTGAATATCTATGTTGAAAAGTAGGTACTAACCATGTAACTGATTAGGTATGATACATATACCTTTGTTGAAGATGAAATTCATGTATCCTTATATATATTCAATACTAATTGTCTAGAATGTGGTACTAGTATCTTTGTTAGGAAACTATCCATGGATCTTGTTGAAAGAAAATATATCCTTGTGATCTTTGCTAAAATTATCTTGCTTGGGTATCCTTGCTAAGTTTTGTTGAAATGCATCTCTATCAAATGTCATAGTGATAGTTCATGCATCTCGTTGGAAAAATATCTTGGTGACACTTCATGCATCCTTGTAGCAAATTATTTGAGTGATAAATCATGCAAAAGAATCTTGGTAATGCATATCATGTGATTGACTTATTTGAACACATTTCATGTATATTAGATGCATTTCATATAATTGAAGTATTTTGTTGAAGAAGTATTTATATCTCAAGTACCTTGCATATGATGAAGTATTTCATGTAATTAATTAGAAAATTTATGTTTTGAAAGATGTATTTTAAGAATCTTGTTGAACAGTATATATGCTTATCGCTAACCGTGTGTCCCTTAGGAATGTGAAAAATCATCCTTGTTAAAGAAGCACCTCTATTTCAAGTATAGTTGTTGAAGAATATGGTTTAGTTATTGGGACTCAGTTCCTGTATTCCCTCAGAGAGCATTGTAGTATCCATTTCCAGAGAGGTAGTCTAGTGGATTGTCACCCCTTTGCTTTTTTCATATCACTCTACTAGTCCAATTTCTCACACAATTAGAAGCTAGGAAATGGGACAGTGGCCCCATAGGAAGTGGAGCTGGACATGAAAGTAGTAGTGGGAAGCATTGAGGTTCTCAGAAGAGGTAGTTATGAGAGTTGCTAAACTGATTGTGTTCTTCTTATGGCAGGAACATTGTCCCATTGAAGCTAGTTTCTCACATGTGTTATTCATGTTGTTTTATTTTGTATAAGTTCCATAGTGATTGATTTATGCTATCTTTATGTTCATGGTTTAGTAGTTAAAGAATACTTTTATATCATGTATCATACATTTTTATACCTAATGTTAATCATATGGTTGATTGAAATACGATTTTTAGATGAATTTGTCTTTGTTGATTTCTGAAAACCATGTATTGGGAATTGAATATTGACCCTTGCTACTAGTCTTGGTTCTTGCATAGTAAGCCAAAAAATGGGGTATCGATATCTTTAGGAACAATTTAAGTGAAGGGAATCACATCCTATAGGTTGTGGAGACAGACATGAAAGTAGTAATGGGAAGTTTTGTGGTTTTTCGGAAGATGAGTTTCAAGAAATACTACTTGAAAAATGAAGGTATTGATCCCTTTGAAATTTCTAAAAGATTGTATGTATTATGCATCAAGGACGGTGCATCGTTTAAGGGGGAGGGGATGTAATACCCAATTTGTTAAGACCCAGACATATGTAATTTGTAATTGTTTATTATTGTGGCACATGGTGGCAGAAAAAGGGTCTTTAAGGACCTATAGAAATTATTATTATTTTGTAATTAATTAATTCATTAATGAACACAACTGGCACATCAGTGGCCACTAAAAGAGTATGGGAGACCTACATCAACAATGTGAGGGGGAATGGGAACAATCCTAGCACTTTAGAACTTGTTTGGTTGATATTGGTCCATATTTATTCCTTGGTGGCCTTATTAGTTGATGATCACCCAAACATTGTACAATAGACCCAACTTTTGATTATTTTAACCTATGTTGGTATTATTGATCCTAATTCATGATTTAGTGGGCCTCCTTGGTGTTTGGGTTAGTGCCACTTATTTATTGATCCTCTTTGGTGGTTTTGTAACTCCTTTGTTGAGGTTACACTTGGTTTTGTAACTCCCATTTTCACAAGTGTTCCCTCACTAGCTATTTTTATCCTAACACCTCAAAAGTTGTGTAAATAATTATGTAACTCCTTGTGCAAGTCTTTGTGTAACTCTTATGTAATTCCTTTTGTAAATCCTTGTGTAACCCCCAATTTTCTATTTTGGGAAGATTCCTTAGCTTGTGTGAGACCTCCCCTCACTAATTTTGATTCCTCTTCATGGATGATGTGTCCACACTTGAATTTGATTAGGGTGGAGTGGTTTGGAGTCACTCTCATTGAAATTCAAATTTATTGGGTTGGATTAAAGTTAACCTCTTGTGGTTGAATTACCCCCCTTGGATTCACTCAATTTGGCTTACCTTTGTTTGGTTGACCCCATTGAGTTAGGATTACCTTCTTTGGTCTATAAATCCATGTTCATATCCTTGGTTTGCGGTTTTTTTTTCATGGTCTTTTGGATTGTTGTTGATTATGGTTGTTCATACCTTTGATGTTCCTCTATTTCCACTACTTGGCTTTGTACTAGACCTTCACATAAATATTGATGGTGAATGGTGATATCTCAATGGCCTAGGGGGGGTTTGGATTACCATTGCACATGATAGTAGGGTGGAAGAGGAAGTATGTGGTGAGGAATAGAGTTTTGGATTCTTAGGATGATACTTGAGTTATTCTTTAGTGCACCTGTATTATGGATCTATGGCCTTAGTTCAGGGGTGGCATGTCAAACTGAGATTTGGATTTGAAGTGCCAAAGGATGGGTGGAATGTGGTCTAGATGATGCCAATTGTGCAATGATAATATAAGTGATTTATCTAATGTTTATTTAATTTTCTTGGCTCTAATATGATTTATTTATGGATTCCCATGAAATGTTTGATGAAAGGTATGAGTTATTTGTGGAAGAAATTCTCATAGAGATCAATATATTTATGCAAGTAAATTTTATGAAGGAATTGGAAATTAGTTTTTGGGATTTTGTCCACAAATTGTTTGAGGAAATAATTATTTGGTAACTCTGCTACAAAATTGATATTTCTGCCCATGTTCAGTATATATTGTGTATTTTGAAAACTAGTTCTTTGATCGGACTATTTGACATAATTTGGAGAATTCTCACATAAAGAGTTTGTAAAAATTATTGAGTGTTAATTTTAAGCTCATGTATGATAAATAATGTTTAAATGTGTGTGAGAATGTGAGGATAAATATTCTTAGCAGTGTTGGGGAAATGTCTACGGAAATTCTAGATCAATTTCCAATATCTATCTCCTTCAATGGAATTGTCTTGAGTGGATTTGTGACTTTGCATATGAAGTGTTTGACAAAATGTTAGAATGATATATGATTCTATTATGACTGATAAAAAACGTTATTTAGAGTTGTAATTTAATTTGAACTATTCTATGATTTGTGGGTTTAATTATTCTAGTGATTCCTAGAATTACTAGTCAATTCGTATGAGTAGAATTAACTTGTTTTGTTTATTGTTTAATGGAATATATATGGGTGGAAAGATACATCCATATGACTGTAAGTGATCCTTGATATTATTTCCATTCTTTATTTGGAATTTGGAAATCTCAATTGGAAACTAGGTACATTGTAGTGAAATTGACAAATAGTTTTTGGATTCAAATCTCTGGTTTTGGTAAAAGATGAATGTACAAACATATGCTATGTTATTTATGCTTTAATTGTGCTGTAGAATGCTATTTTCTATATATGTACCTTCACCTCTATGTGCCTTGAAACTCGTTATAATTGTTTTGATTGAATTCATGGGAGTGTTTATTAACTAGTTGTACTGATTGAACTTGAAATATCCTTTGTTTATGTACTTAGATCAAAGCTGAAAAAGTACTTTATTTTGTTGTACATGCATGCTTAAATATGTGTATAATGGTTGTAGGTTCATTTTTTGGTTCATTGGGATGGTTGCGTATCGAAATTGAACAAGACTAGTTGTTAGTATTGAATGACTAGTTAACTAGTTCTTGTGGAATCATTTTCATATTTATAATGTTTAGTTAATTGGAAAATGGTATTTAAACCTGATTTACATGTTATTAGGTGTTAATTATTGATTGGAATTGATAAATACTAGTTAAGTGATAAACAAATGAAATTATAATAACTACCATCAATTGTGCACTAATTGTCATTAAGTATCGTAATTGGAACACTAATTACTAGTTAATCATGATTACGAGTAAATGTCCTTTAGAGGTGTAATTTATGTCTGAATTGGATTGGAATGGACACATGATGTTTCTAGAAGGTGTTAGTAATCCTTCCTAGCCATTGGATCAAATTTTTGTATAATTATTGAATTTATTTTAATTTATTTGTAATTAAAGCGACTTTGTCATGAAACAAATATTGAAAAATGAATTTTAATATTTCTTTGACTAATCCATTGTGATAAAATTATCTAATTAGCCTTAGAGATCTAATTATATGCCCCTTAGACCCATTTATCCCCAGCAGAATTTACAAAGATATATTTAAGACTTTATATAAATCACAAGTATTGACTTGACATAAATCACAAGTCCGTAGAATGAGTCTTGATGCTATACAATCAACAAAAGATCATACTTGATTTATACTTGATTTATTATTTAGTGAACCTATATTGTGGATATGTGGCCTCAACTTGGGGGTGTCCTTTCAAAGTGATATATGGCTTGGCAGTGCCAAAGGCTGTGTGGAATGTGGTCCGGATGATGCCAGTTACACATTGATAAGTTAAGTGAGGTATCTCATGTTTATTTAATTTACTTGGATCATATATGATTTACTTATGGATGCACATGAATTTTTTTATGAAATGTATGAGTTATTTGTGGAATAAATTTCCCATTGAATTCAATCTATTTATTCAAGTAAATTTTATGAAGGAATTCGAAACTAGTTTTTGGGATTTTGTGCACAAAATGTTTGAGGAAATAATTATTTGGTAACTATGATAAGAAAAAATGATATTTATGCCCTTGCTCATTATATATTGTTTATTTTTATGGTAAAATATCCTCTTAATGTTTTAATACACTTCTCTTTGATGATTCTACCTTTTATTTGAAAACTAGTTCTTTGATCAGACTGTTTGACATAGTTTGGAGAATTATCACATGAAGTGTTTGTAAAAATGTCTGAGTGTTAATTCTATTCTTATGTATGATAATAATATTTAAATTTGTGTGATATTGCGAGGATAAGTATTCCTGGTAGTGTTGGAGAAATGTCTACCGAAATTCTAATTCAATTTCCAATTTCTAGCTCCTTCAATGGAATTGCTTGAGTGGATTTGTGACTTTGCATATAAATTGTTTGAGAAAATTTTATAATGAGATATACCTCTATTATGACTGATAAAACATGTTATTTAGAGTTTTAATTTCATTTTAATTATTCTATGAGTTTTGGATTTAATTATTCTAGTGATTTCTAGAATTACTAGTCAATTCGGGCGAGTAGAATTAACTTGTATTGTTGATTGTTTAATAGATTGTATATGGGTGTAAAGATACAGCCATATGACTGTAAGTGATATTGATATGATTTCCATGAGCTACAATAGTAATATATTTATGTTTATTTGGCATTTGGAAAGTTCAATTGGAAACTAGGTGCGTTGCAATGAAATTGGTAAATAGTTTTTGGATTCAAATCTATGCTTTTGGTAAAATCTGAATGTACAGCCATATGCTCTATAACTGGTGCTTTAATTTTCCTATATAATCATATTCTCCATATATTTAGCTTCACCTCTGTGTTCCTATGAACTCAGTACGATTGGTTTCATTGAATTCCTCGCAGTGTTTATTAACTAGTTCTACTAATTGAACTTGAAATATCCTTTGTTTATGTACTCAAATCAAATCTACAAAAGTACTTTATTTTGATGTACATGAATGCTTAAATATGTGTAAAATGGTTGGAGGTTCACTTTTTGATTCATTGGCATGGTTGCATGTCGAATTTGTGCAAGATTAGTTGTTAGCATTGAACAACTAGTTAATTAGTTATTGTGGAATCATTTTCATAATTACAATATTTAATTAATTGGAAAATTGTAATTAGCCATGATTTACATATTATTAGGTATTAATTAACCATTGGACTTGATAAACAGTGATTATGTGATAAACTGATGAAATTGAAATAAGTACCATCAATTATGCACTAATTGTCGTTAAGTATCGTAATTGGAACACTAATCACTAGTTAATAATGATAAAGACTAAATGGCCTTTAGAGGTGAAATTTATGTCTTAATTAGATTGGAATGGATATTTTATGTTTATAGAGGTTTTAGTAATCCTTCCCATCCCATGGATTAGACATTTGAATAATTATTGAATTTATTTGTAATTAAAGGGACTTTCTCATGAAACAAATATTGAAAATTGAATTTTAAGATTTGTTTAACTAATCCATTGTGATAAAATTATCTAATTAGCCTTAAAGAGATAATTATATGTCCCTTGATATCCCAAGGGGACACTAGAAGTGGTATCAGAGATTAGTTTCCAACACTACAAGTGTTGGGCCTTCTACAGAGTTAATATCTTTTAGAGTTTATAAATGTGTTTGGTGAAATGAATTTAACCTCCCTTGTGTTAGAATAATAAACCCATAGTTAGCTACCTTAGACATTAATTAATCCATTTTTGTCTTATTTGCCTAGTTTCCATGTTCCACCTTATGCAAGTTGTCATCTACACATCCATAGTGGTCAAACTTGCTAATTTTGACTCATGGAGCGCTTGGGAAACCTCTTGGAATCAAATATACTTTATTCCTGGCCTCCCTAGTGCCCTTCTACTTTTTCTGCTTTATTGCCTACTTTTTCAGTGCTTTAAGGCAATTGGGAAAGTTTGACTAGGTGAGGTTAACTAGTTTTTTGTCCTCCACATCCTCCACTCTTTTCTCCTATGAAAAGCATGTATGAGTTGTCCTTCCATTACATTTCAGCTTGCTTAATTGATTTTTCCAATTCGTGAGCTCCTTGACAGTTTTGGAAATTGCTTTATGCACCTATGGGGGATTTGCTTAGATTTAGTAAGCCTGCTTTTGACTAGATTCGAATTGCATCTTCATGCATTTGAATCCCTAATGTAATTATTTATTGTGGCATCCTATGACTTCACAGGGTTGGATATTGTACACTTATTCAATACAGTTTAGTTTTCAGCTCCATATTCAGTCTCTTTTGTGAGTGATTTTGCATGTACAATTGATAATTGTTGTGAGTGTATTTGTTGTATCACTGGGTTCAATTTCCACATGGTATCAGAGCCTTTGTAGATCGATTTCTCTCCTTCCAATTTGTTTTGCATGTTCGACATCATTGAGTGGGAGCCTTCTACTGACAGCCAAGACAATTTCTGAGCTATGGATCAATCTCAGAAGATCATCTTGACTCCATTTAACTTATTTGAATTGAAAGCAGAGATGGAGATACTATTGAGAGTGAAAGGCCTCTACAGAGTGACTATGGAAACAGAAGCAGAGCCCAATGCAGCTGCAGAGAAGATAAAATGGCACAATAGGAGGGATGAGGCCTATGGTCTCTTGTGTCTGAGTATATCCAAATACCTCCTTTTCCATCTTGATGGATTGACATCACCAAATGAATTATGGGAGAATCTTGTTGATATTTTTGGAAAGACAGATGAGATGAGGGGACATCAAATCTAAAATGAACTGATCTCCCTGAGTCCCAATAGCTTTGAATCCCTGCAACTCTATTTCTCCAAGTTCAAAGCACTTGTTTTGCAGCTAAAACAATGTGGGATCGAAAAGAAGGATGATCAGTTGGTCTTGGCCATACTCTCAAATCTTGGCCCTGACTATTCAGTGTTTGTTTTGACCTTCTATGCCACAAATTTGACAGCTCAAACCTGGAAGATGCCTAGCCTTGTAGATTTCATGGAATCTCTCACACAAGAACAAGATAAAATGGTGATGATGGGCACCATCAAACCATCCAAAGACCAAGCTCTGGTTGCTGGAGATTCGAGAGTGGATTCAAAAAGCAAAAAAAAAACTAAAAACCCACCTGAGCAAAAGAGAGACAAGAACAAGTCTCTAGAGGAGCCTCAAGGTTCCAAGAAGAACTACCAGAAGAACAAGAACAAAGGAGAAATGAGCAAGTGCGCATACTATAGTAAGGGAAATCATTCTGAGAGCTCCTGCATGAAGAAGCAAATAAACATGCTGACCCAACTCCTGGAGAAGAATGGCATCTACCTTCCAGACAGCTCAAAGAAGAGGGAAGGAGGATCAAGTTCAGAAGACAGAGAGAGAGTTCATGCATTGGTTGCTGGCACATCAAGCTCACCTAGTTTCATCATAGATTCTGGAGCTTCAATACATATGGTTTCAGCCAAGGAGGCATTCACCTCACTTGACATGTCGAAAGGTCCACCAATAGTACTAGGAGATGACTCTCTCACTGAAATTTTGGGCAAAGGGAGGATTGATCTTGATCATGGTAAGTTCAGCAATGTGTTGTATGTTCCAGGTCTTGCCTCTAACCTCTTATCAGTGTATTAGATGACCCACATAGGGTATCCAAAGAAGGTCATATTCCCCCTGATGAAGTTGAGATCACAGAGATCTCAAGTGGTAAAGTCATTGCAAAAGGAGTTGCAAATCATACTTCGAAGGTATACATGTTCTCACACTTCCTACCCTACTCAAACCCCTCTTCTCTTCTGATTCATGCTAATGAAGCAAGCAAGCTTTGTCATGAAATATTTGGCCACCTAAATTACAAGTATCTTTTATATCTTAGTGAAAAAGAGATGGTCATAGGGTTACCCAAGATAAAAAATTTCAAAGGAGTCTGTCAAGGTTGCATCCTAGGAAAACACCCAGAGCATAAATTTGATAGAGCTAGTCATGAGAGAACCTCTGCACCTCTTGATTTGAACCACAGTGATGTTGCTGCCCCATTCCCTCATATGTCCATGAGTCAGGCCAAATATGCATTGACTTTCATAGATGAATTTTCCAGGTATTGCTGGGTTTACTTCCTAAAACACAAGTCTGAAGTTTTTGGCCTCTTCAAAGTCTTTAAGGCTTTGGTTGAAAACCAGTCTGGGAGGAAACTCAAGGTCCTCAGATCTGACAATGGTGGTGAGTATTTCAAGTATGAGTTTATTCAATATTGTGTAGATGTAGGTATTCAGATGCAGCATTCTATCCCTTACACACCACAGCAGAATGGTGTTGCTGAGAGGAAGAACAGATCACTGAAGAAGATGGCAACATGCATGATGGAGGCTAAGAATTTGCCACCAAAGTACTGGGCCGAAGCTATAAACTGTGCAGCCTATATCCAGAATAGGGTGCCTCATCAACAGCTTGATTTTATGACTCCTTTCGAAGCATGGAGTGGGCACAAGCCAGATGTGACCCATTTCAGGATTTTTGGCTCAAGAGCTTGGGCTAGAATTCCAACAGAAAAGAGAAAGGCTTTGCAGCCCCAAAGCCAAGAGTGTCTATTTTTTGGGTACTATAAAGATTCAAAAGGGTACAAGCTGATAAATTTGAGCACAAACAAATCCTTCATTGAAAGGTGTGTTCATTTTCAAGAAGAACCCCTAGCAGCAGTGGAAATTGGAGAAGCCTCTTCACCACGAGAACCTCTGAATGTAAGTGAAGAGATAGTTGAACATGATGATTCTGATATGTCTGATAGTGATAAATTTATTGTAGATCCTAACATCTCTACAAGGCCAAAATGGGCATACAATACCATTCATGCAGCTGGAGAGCTAGCTGGAAATCCTAATGACCCTAGGAGGACTAGATCTCAATTTGAGAGTGCGTTGTGCATGAAGGATCCTATGTTTGCTGAGAAATTCTATCTGATGGTGGAATCAGATCCTTAGACATATGAAGATGTAGTATAATATCCAATATGGCAAGCATCCATGAAGGAAGAGTTCAGCTCACTCCAGAAGAGCAACACTTGGGAGCTTGTTGATCTTCCCCCAGGGAGGAAGCTAGTTCAATGTAAGTGGGTGTACAAGACCAAATTTGTTGCTGATGGTTCACCTATGAAGTACAAGGCCAGATTTGTATCCAAGGGCTACTCACAATTTCATGGCATAGATTACAATGAGACCTTTGCACCAGTGGCAAAGATGGACTCCATCAGGCTAGCCTTAGCCATTGTAGCTTCAAAGAAATGGGAGGTACACCACATGGATGTAAAGTGTGCCTTCCTGAATGGAGATCTCACTAAAGATATATACATGCAGCAGCCTCAAGGATTTTCTACTAACCCATCTCTTGTGTGTAGGCTAAATAAGTCATTGTATGGGCTTAAGCAAGCCCCCAGGGCTTGGTATGCCAAGATTGATAGCTTTCTGCTATCACTGAATTTTGTTCGATGCAAGTCAGATCCAAATGTCTATTAGAAGTTAATTAATGGTTCATTAATGATCATCGTGTTATATGTTGATGACCTTCTCATTACAGGAATCTCAAAGGATGAAATTGCTTCCTTGAAGGGTGCAATGAACCAAGCCTTCTCCACGACAGATTTGGGGCTCTTGAGCCAATTCTTAGGGCTTGAGATTGCTCAAACCAAAGCTGGAATCAAGGTGCACCAGTCCAAGTATGCCTTGGATTTGCTGAAAAAATTTAGAATGAAGTATTGCAAGCCAAGCAAGACTCCTTTCCTTTCAAGAGTGAAGCTTGAAGAAGTTGATTCTTCACCTATGGTAAACAATACACTGTATAGGCAATCGATTGGATCTTTGTTGTATCTTACACATACTAGACCTGATATTTATTATGTAGTAAGTGTGGCTTCTAGATACATGGATCAGCCTCATGAGATCCATTGAAAAGCATCCAAAAGGATCCTTAACTTTGTTCAGGGAACAAGGACACATGGGATCTTCTATAAAGCTAAATCTTATCTTGATTTGATTGGGTTTACTGATAGTGATTGGGAAGGTGATTGCACAGATAAAAATTCCACATCAGGATATGTGTTCATGCTTGCATAAGGGCCAATCAGCTGGTCAAGCATGAAACAGAGTGTCATTGCACTCTCATCTATAGAAGCAGAGTACAGAGGAGTTGTAAATGCAGCAACTCAATGTTTATGGTTGCAAGGATTACTTGGAGAGTGTGGCTTCGAATCAGAATACTCAACTACTATCTACTGTGATAATCAGAGTACCATTCAAATCTGCAATGATCCAGTTCAGAAGCAGAGAACCAAACACATTGAGATCCATATGCACTACATCAGAGAGCTTGTGCATGATGGCACCATTCACCTACTCTTCTGTTCATCTTCAGAACAAGTAGTTGATATCTTCACCAAAGAATTTTGTGAGAAGACATTCAGCAATCTCAAATCACTGCTGGGGATTGCTGATCATGCTGTGAAGCATGAGTGATGACAAGATTTCCAAATTTTGTTTTACAGTTCATGTTTAAGGGAGAATTTTCCCACTGGGTTTTTGCCTCTTTCCTTGGTTAAATGGACATGCAGTATGTAAAGGGTGACTAAGCCTTGTTGCTAGGCCCTATAATTTTCTGATATATTACTCATAAGTCAGGCTCAAGGAGGGGTGTTAGAATAATCAACCCATTGTTAGTTACCTTAGACATTAATTAATCCATTTTTGTCTTATTTGCCTAATTTCCATGTTCCACCTTATGCAAGTTGTCATGTACACATCCATAGTGGTCAAACTTGCTAATTTTGACTCATGGAGTGCTTGGGAAACCACCTGGAATCAAATCTGCTTTATTCCTGGCCTCCCTAGCGCCCTTCTGCTTTTTCTACTTTATTGCCTGCTTTTTCAGTGCTTTAAGGAAATTGGGAAAGTTTGACTAGGTGAGGTTAACTAGTTTTTTGTCCTCCACATCCTCCACTCTTTTCTCCTATGAAAAGCATGTATGAGTTGTCCTTCCATTACCTTTTCGCTTGCCTAATTGATTTTTCCAATTCGTGAGCTCCTTGACAGTTTTGGAAACTGCTTTATGCACCTATGGGGGATTTGCTTAGATTTAGTAAGCATGCTTTTGACTAGATTCGAATTGCCTCTTCATGCATTCGAATCCCTCATGTAATTATTTATTGTGGCAGCCTATGACTTCACATGGTTGGCTATTGTACACTTATTCAATACAGTTTAGTGTTCAGCTCCATATTCAGTCTCTTTTGTGAGTGATTTTGCATGTACAATTGATAATTGTTGTGAGTGTAATTGTTCTATCACTAGGTTCAATTTCCACACCTTGTGTTAATAGAAGAACAATCATCCTTACTTCAAAGATTATTTCATTTTATGCATTAAAATTAATTAATATTTCATATATGTTGTTTAATAGATTGATTGATAAGTACTATGTGTTGCATACCTAATAATTGAGTGACTTGATTGCTTGATGTTTGTTCTTTGCCTCTTTTACTTCTCATTGAATTGTTAATATTAAAATAATTCTTGTAGTATGTTATTTACTCGTACACTATGATTATTAATTGATAAGTAAATAATTGTCATTGTAATAGTATGTAGTATGTCCTAGTATTAGTTTAATGTTAAGTTATTAAGATTATATAGTTATATTATTATTAAATATTAATATGATTTATTAAGTGGCATTTATACCCTATATAGATTTTGTATTCTCTATGGATGGTATGAATTTATAGTCTTATTTATGCCACTTTCATGGTGGTGGTTACATGGATGAGTAACAACTATTTTAGGAATGGGACACTTGTCTAAATGGTGTTTCAATTCTCATTTTTCTTTTATGCAAGTAGTATGTTTCTATACTAATTATTAATTATTACTATCTTAACTTATCTAATGAGTTAGTGGTGGGATTTCCACTTGGAGGTAAGCATAGCTATGGGCCATTTTTGTATTCAATTATTTATTTTATTTATTTTGGGGTTAGTGGTGGCATTATTATTATCCTAGATATATTACTAATTTAATTTATTTATGAGTGGAGAAAATGAGCCACTTGTCCCTAATGGTTCATATTTTCTTTTATTTTATTTATTTTTCTTATGGAGATGTAACTCCTTATCTATTTTGGAGGAGAATGAGCCACTTGTCCCTAATGGTTCATATTCTCTTTTATTTTATTTATTTTTCTTATGGAGATGTAACTCCTTATCTATTTTGGAAGAGAACGAGCCACTTGTCTCTAATGGTGCATATTGTCTTTTATTTTATTTATTTTACTTATGGATATGTATTATATATATATGACATTGACATAAATGTGTATAATATGATACGTGTTATATGTATAATTGTTAAAATTATATATAAGAATAGATGCATTATTCTATATGAATGCTTGTATGTTTGTATATACTATAATATGTATTTTATTATATATAATAGTTATTAGTATTACATGTATGTAATATTGTGAATGTACTGAGGTGTTTAGAGGTAATTGGAAGTATATAGAAGTGTTTGGAAGTATTTGGGAATATTTTAAAGTGCTTGGAAGTATTTTGGAGTTTGGAAATATTATGAAGAATAGTGTGATCAAGAGTGTTGTGTTAGTATATATGTTATAATACGTATCTAACATGATAGTATGGGGTTATGCAATTATTGTTATAATTGTATTGATATTATGGTATAACATAATAATTATAGGAGTATATTAAATATGGAATATATAGGTTATATGACTAATATGTTGTGTATATGATTAAGAATAATATTATATATGATTGAAAAATTATAATATGTATGTAAAAAAAAATGGCGTATGTATGTAATAGATAGTAATAGTAGATGTGGTATATGGTATGAGTGTATGATAATGTGTTTTATAGCTAGTAATTATTTTATTGTAGAATATTAGAAGAGTTTGGTGGTAGGATGGTTGGTTGTTTGAGATGACTATATATTTACTTTGATTAATAAGTAGTGCACTACGTGTAAATAATTAGTAATGTATTGTATTATTATATATTCTCATGTGCTAATCATTCTATGTAATATTATGACAAATAGGAACTACTCGATATGATGTATATAGTTGATGTATGTTGTTTTATATTATTGGTTGCTATTGGATGTTATTCATTGACATTGGTTGATTAATGGTTGATACCTATATGACATTTTAAAATTGTATGTATGGCTATTATTGGTTGTCCTTGGTTGTTATGACTATTACGTGTATGATTGATGCATCTTGGTTGATGTGTTATGGATAATGTGTTTTGATTGATGTATTATGATCATTGTATTATGATTGATGAATCTTGGTTTATGTATTATGATTGTGTATTATGATTAATGTATTCCAATTGATGTATGTTGGTTGATGCATTCTGATTGATGTATTATGATAATTGTCTTTTGCTTGATGAATCCTAGTTAATGTATTATGATTGTATATTCTAATTGATGTATGATGGTTGATGTGTTATGGTTGATGCTCTTTTATTGATGTACTATGATTGATGCTCGTATGGTTAGTTGATGGATGTATGGTTTTCCTTGGTTGATATTACATGATCGATATATGATTGATATAGGTTTAGATATTATGAATTGATTATCTATGTTTAGATGGATGATGTATGCATGAGGGTTATTGTATGGTTGATATTAGTTAATGAATAATGTCTTTCTGAATGATATCTAAGCATAATTATGCTTTGTGTTGAGATGAAAAGTAATATGTTGTTATGCCCCTTTTTGGTTCTTAGTTAGATTAGAACTATTGCATATAACTTTGATTTGCTTGTTACATTAAAATGAAAAAGTATTTTAGTGATATTTGAAAATATTCATCCTTGTGATCTTCATTAGAAAAGTATCTTGTGTCATTATTGAAAGGTATGTTATTAATAACTTGGTGGTATTTTGTATATCTTTGTTGAAAAGTAGGTACTAACCATGTAACTGATTAGGTATGATACATATACCTTTATTGAAGATGAAATTCATATATCCTTATCTATATTCAATACTAATTGTGTAGAATGTGGTACTAGTATCTTTGTCAGGAAACTATCCACAAATCGTGTTGAAAGAAAATATATCCTTGTGATATTTCCTAAAAGTATCTTGCTTGGGTATCCTTGTTTTATATCAAATACCTTTTGTTGAAATGCATCTCTGTAAAATGTCATAGTGATAGTTCATGCATCTTGTTGGAAAAATATCTTGGTGACACTTCATGCATCCTTGTAGGAAATTATTTGAGTGATAAATCATGCAAAAGCATCTTGGTAATGCATATCATGTGATTGACTTATCTGAACACATTTCATGTATATTAGATGCATTTCATATGATTGAAGTATTTTTTTGAAGAAGTATTTATATCTCGAGTACCTTGCATATGATGAAGTATTACATGTAATTAATTAGAAAATTTATGTTTTGAAAGATGTATTTTAAGAATCTTGTTGAATAGTATATATGCTTATCGCTAACCATGTGTCCCTGGGAATGTGAAAAAGCATCCTTGTTAAAGAAGCACCTCTATTTCAAGTATCGTTGTTGAAGAATATGGTTTAGTTATTGGGACCGAGTTCCTGTATTCCCTCAGAGAGCATTGTAGTATCCATTTACAAAGAGGTAGTCTAGTGGATTGTCACCCCTTTGCTTTTTTCATACCACTCTACTAGTCCAATTTCTCACACAAGAAGTTGGGAAATGGGACAGTGGCCCCATAGGAAGTGGAGACGGACATGAAAGTAGTAGTGGGAATCATTGAGGTTCTCAGAAGAGGTAGTTATGAGAGTTGCTAAACTGATTGTGTTCTTCTTATGGCAGGAACATTGTCCCATTGAAGCTAGTTTCTCACATGTGTTATTCATGTTGTTTTATTTTATATAGGTTCCATAGTGATTGATTTATGCTATCTTTATGTTCACGGTTTAGTAGTTAAAAAATACTTTTATATCATGTATTGTACATTTTTATACCTAATGTTAATCATATGGTTGATTGAAATATGATTTTTAGGTGAATGTGTCTTTGTTGATATCTGAAAACCATGTATTGGGAATTGAATATTGACCCTTGCTACGAGTCTTGGTTCTTGCATAGTAAGCCAAAAAATGGGATGATGATATCTTGAGGAACAAGTTAAGTGAAGGGACTCACATCCTATAGGTAGTGGAGACAGACATAAAAGTAGTAATGGGAAGTATTGTGGTTTTTCGGAAGATGAGTTCCAATAAATACTACTTGAAAATTGAAGGTAATGATCCCTTTGAAATTTGTAAAAGATTGTATGTATTATGCATCAAGGACGATGCATGGTTTAAGGGGGAGGGAATGTAATACCCCGTTTGTTAAGACCCAGACATATGTAATTTGTAATTTTTTATTATTGTGGCACATGGTGCTAGAAAAAGGGTCTTTAAGGACCTATAGACATTATTATTATTTTGTAATTAATTAAATAATGAACACAACCGTCACATCAGTGACCACTAAAAGAGTATGGGAGGCCTAGATCAACAATGTGAGGGGGAATGGGAATAATCCTAGCACTTTAGAACTTGTTTGGTTGATATTGGTCCATATTTATTCCTTGGTGGCCTTATTAGTTGATGATCACCCAAACATTGTACAATAGACCCAACTTTTGATTATTTTAACCTATGTTGGTATTATTAATCATAATTCATGATTTAGTGGGCCTCCTTGGTGTTTGGGTGGGTGCCACTTGTTTATTGAGCCTCTTTGGTGGTTTTGTAACTCCTTTGTTGAGGTTACACTTGGTTTTGTAACTCCCATTTTCACAAGTGTTCCCTCACTAGCTATTTTTATCCTAACACCTCAAAAGTTGTGTAAATAATTATGTAACTCCCTGCACAAGTCCTTGTGTAACTTTTGTGTAATTCCTTTTGTAAATCCTTGTGTAACCCCCCAATTTCTATTTTGGGAAGATTCCTTAGCTTGTGTGAGACCTCCCCTCACTAATTTTGATTCCTCTTCATGGATGATGTGTCCACACTTGAATTTGATTAGGGTGGAGTGGTTTGGAGTCACTCTCATTGAAATTCAAATTTATTGGGTTGGATTAAAGTTAACCTCTTGTGGTTGAATTACCCCCATTGGATTCACTCAATTTGGCTTACCTTGGTTTGGTTGACCCCATTGAGTTAGGATTTCCTTCTTTGGTCTATAAATCCATGTTTCATATCCTTGGTTTGGTGTTTTTCTTTCATGGTTCTTTTGGATTGTTGTTGATTATGGTTGTTCATACCTTTGATGTTCTTCTATTTCCACTACTTGGCTTTGTACTGGACCTTCACATAAATATTGATAGTGAATGGTGATATCTCAATGGCCTAGGAGGGGGTTGGATTACCATTGCACATGATAGTAGGGTGGAAGAGGAATTATGTGGTGAGGAATAGAGTTTTGGATTCTCAAGATGATACTTGAGTTATTATTTAGTGCACCTGTATTAGGGATCTGTGGCCTTAGTTTGCAGGTGGCCTATCAAACTGAGATTTGGATTTGAAGTGCCAAAGGATGGGTGGAATGTGGTCTGGATGATGCTAGTTGTGCATTGATAATTTAAGTGATTTATCTCATATTTATTTAATTTGCTTGGCTATGATATGATTTATTTATGGATTCCCATGAAATGTTTGATGAAAGGTATGAGTTATTTGTGGAAGAAATTCTCATAGAATTCAATATATTTATGCAAGTAAATTTTATGAAGGAATTGGAAATTAGTTTTTGGGATTTTGTCCACAAATTGTTTGAGGAAATAATTATTCGGTAACTCTGCTACAAAATTGATATTTTTTCCCATGTTCAGTATATATTGTGTATTTTGAAAACTAGTTCTTTGATCGGACTATTTTGACATAGTTTGGAGAATTCTCACATAAAGAGTTTGAAAAAATTATTGAGTGTTAATTTTAAGCTCATGTATGATAAATAATGCTTAAATGTGTGTGATACTGTGAGGATAAATATTCTTAGCAGTGTTGGGGAAATGTCTACGGAAATTCTAGATCAATTTCCAATATCTAGCTCCTTCAATGGAATTGTCTTGAGTGGATTTGTGACTTTGCATATGAAGTGTTTGACAAAATGTTAGAATGATATATGCCTCTATTATTACTGATAAAAAATGCTATTTAGAGTTGTAATTTAATTTGAATTATTCTAGTGATTCCTAGAATTACTAGTCAATTCGTATGAGTAGAATTAACTTGTTTTGTTGATTGTTTAATGGACTATATATGGGTGGAAAGATACATCCATATGAATGAAAGTGATCCCTGATATTATTTCCATGAGCTACAATATTCATATATTTCTCTTTATTTGGAATTTGGAAAGCTCAATTGGAAACTAGGTACATCGTAGTGAAATTGACAAAAAGTTTTTGGATTCAAATCTCTGGTTTTGGTAAAAGATGAATGCAAAAAAATATGCTATGTTATTTATGCTTTACTTATGCTGTAGAATTATTTTTTCCATATATGCACCTTCACCTCTGTGTGCCTCGAAACTCGTTATAATTGGTTTGATTGAATTCATGGAAGTGTTTATTAACTAGTTGTACTGATTGAACTTGAAATATCCTATGTTTATGTACTCGGATCAGATCTGAAAAAGTACTTTATTTTGTTGTACATGCATGGATAAATATGTGTATAATGGTTATAGGTTCATGTTTTGGTTCATTGGCAGGGTTGCGTGTTGAAATTGAGCAAGACTAGTTGTTAGTATTGAATGACTAGTTAACTAGTTCTTGTGGAATCATTTTCATATTTATAATGTTTAGTTAATTGGAAAATGGTAATTAAACCTGATTTACATGTTATTAGGTGTTAATTAGCTATTGGAATTGATAAATATTGGTTAAGTGATAAACAAATGAAATTATAATAACTACCATCAATTGTGGGCTAATTGTCGTTAAGTATCGTAATTGGAACACTAATTACTAGTTAATCATGATTACAAGTAAATGTCCTGTAGAGGTGGAATTTATGTCTGAATTGGATTGGAATGGATACCTCATGTTTCTAGAAGGTGTTAGTAATCCTTCCCAGCCATTGGATCAAACGTTTGTATAATTATTGAATTTATTTTAATTTATTTGTAATTAAAGCGACTTTGTCATGAAACAAATATTGAAAAATGAATTTTAATATTTCTTTGACTAATCCATTGTGATAAAATTATCTAATTAGCCTTAGAGATCTAATGATATGCCCCTTAGACCCATTTATCCCCAGGGGACTTTACAAAGATATATTTAGGACTTTATATAAATCACAAGTATCGACTTGACATAAATCACAAGTCCGTAGAATGAGTCTTGATGCTATACAATCAACAAAAGAATCTCTAATCTGGACATCCTATGTTATTTATGTTCCATGGGTGGATCTGCATAATTATATTTCTTAGAGGCACTATTAAGATTGCAGAAATTGACACAAAGTCAAATATTTCCATTATTCTTTCGCACAAGTACTAAAGTTTCTATCGATTAGGTATTTGTCATACTGGAAAATAATCCTAGCTGCAAGAAGCTTACCTAGGTCCTTTTTTACCTATAGTTTCAAGTTGGGATTCATTTTCCTAAATTTCTATTGAAAGGGATTATATTGGGTTTTCATTGGGATGTTTTGTTGGATCACATTTGCGTCAAATGTTTTCAAATTTTCATAGGTCAAAGCAAATAATCCTTGTATTTGCTTAATAACTTGATGAAAGATGCTTTTTCAGCGGGTGTGCATCAATTCCAAGATCAATGTTACGGGTTTTCGCTCAATACCTTAGTTTATTATTTCATAATTCATGCAAGAACTATTTATTTTTCAATTTGTATATTTTATAAATTTATCTTACAAATCATATAATTTATCTAATCTAATGATTGTTTTTTGAGTAAAATTACAAGGGGTTTGCAGGTTCTATGTAATGTGGTCAGAATTAACTGAATTTTGAAAATATTGATCATGTGTAGCTTCCGTGATCACTATATCTTTTAATGTGTCCTCAGAAGTAAGAAAATCTATAATTTACTTATCATCATCAAAGACTTTCGAATTGGTGAGATTTTCTAGAATGGATGGTATGTACCTTAATTCAATAGAGAAGGAATCTAGAGCGAAACCTTTTGGCGGAATTAGTTTAAATGTAACGTTGTCTAGTGAATCTACATGAATTTTTTTGGATTGAGGTAAGTAGTTTGTGTTGAAGGATTGTAAAAAATTGATCAAATTTCATACTTCAAAGTGATCATTCTTAAAGTGCTTAGAAACAGAGTGAATTGAATTCCTAACCTATCTAATGATAGTTTTAGAATCTCCAAAAACTCTGATTACATCAAAATTCAAATCAGTTTCCTTCGTAAGGCCCTATATGAGTGTTTCACTCATCTATATTATTAGAGCACTCAAACTCTAACCTACAAGAAATAAAAAAATGTTGGTTCCTGATTGGTCAGTTAAAACACATCTAAATCCGACTCCTTTGGATCTTGAGCCATCAAAAAAAAGTCTAGCAATAATTATCTAACCTAAAACTAGTATTTACATTTTAAACATTATGTACAATTGATGAACATGATTATGCGTGTAACAAAGAATCTCATACTGGTTAAGAGGAATTAGAAAATGGTGATATATCTACAAAAATATCTCCAAAGAACATGTTAACATTATAATTACCCAAGGGTGTATCAACGAACAAAACATGCTTACTAGGATCATCGAGATTAGTTACTGTAAGCTTCAAATAAAGTTCTCTATCGACCCTAATGTTATTCTATTGCTCGTTATACATATGGTAACCATAAGTGTCACCAATCAGTAACAAAGTATCCCTTAAGTTTTGCATATCAATCTCTACTCACCATACCTCATAGGCCTCTAGAACATTGACCTCAATAATTTCAATAGTATGATGGATTCATGGGTTAGAGGACAGCTAAATAGTACACTTTTTAATTTGTGCACAACTTTAACTTTTGATCTATCTAATTGGACTATACATATAGGACAAGGGTTCATATCAGCATTCAATTTTTTGTAGACAAAAAGGGACATAGCATTAGATGATGCCCCGGAATCCACCATTCAATTCCATACAATCTTGTTAAGAAATTCCAAGGTAAGTAAGAATGGTGGGGTCCTGTTGACGGTTCAAAATGACCTGGGGTCAATGATAGGGGTTCTCCCTGGTAAGAATTCCCATTCATACCTCAAACCATTTGGAAACCAGTACTTATTGAGTATCACCAGTTGTGGATCAGTCCATCATTTAGGGTTTTGAAATTAAAAGATGAAATGCAAACTAATCTAATCTTAAATACAATTCCTAACTAACCTAACCTATCCCGAGAGTGAAACTAATAGAGGTGAGCAGTGAAACAATTATTGGACGCCTACATTTAGAATCCAGTTAGTTATTTTAGGAAGCAGAGAAACAACCAGTAGAATAAAACCATAAACATCATAGGCCTATGAGTTATGTCATTCTGATTTCACTACTCATAGGAAGCAACAGAACAAGATCAACAATGAAATAAGAAACTGAGAATTGTAGGAATAATCCATTCATAAAATGTGAAACAAAATTACATCATAATCGTGCATGAAATATAATGAAATAGTTTAAAGCATTCATCCACACACAACAACAGTGTTCCTATGCAAAAGATAATCCAAAGACTTCTCCTCATTCATAGTTTTAGCAATAGTACGTCAAATAGTTGTAGGTCTATTATCCCCAACTTGTGAAATGAAATTGCAATAAATAGGCCAAGGCTTTATCATACCCTTGGCCTTTGATATTCCTTTGAGACTTTGGGGATTCTTTGAACAATTTAGTTACAAAATTGATTTAATTCACCCTTGGGTGACCTTTAACATTCCATCAAATCGTTCTCTAGCGACCTTTTGTCACCTAGTAGAATTTGTCCTCAAAGGGTAATTTTTTCCTTATTACCATAGAGAACTCCTTCATTAGAGTTTTCATAACTTGATGGCTTGGCATTACTTGATTAAACATGACCTCCACTTGTCCATGGTTATGGTGCTTGCTTTTGAATAGTGATATTCATTAATCTTCTTTCATCTTCATCATGAGCACCTTAGTGTGTTATTAGTGAGCCTTGATTTTCTCCGTTGCAATGGTGGCGAGATTCAAGTTTCTCGCCAAAACGTCAACTGATTTTATCTTCTTGTCGCAACATCAATCATTTCACTATCTTCGCTGCAACATCAATATCCTTCTCCTATCTTTGCTCCAACATCACCGAGTTTCTCTAAACTCACTGCAACTACGACAACTTAGTTGAAACTACAGTGAGTTCTCGTTTTCTCACCACAACATCGTTGAGTTTTTATGTATGATAATGTCTATCAGTGAAAATAGAAACTTATACTTCCCTGCAATTACAATTTTGACCTTATTAATACTATCTTGAAATTTTATTAAAACAACACAAAGTTAAAATAAAATAAAACTAGACTCACCACAATAAAATTAAAGTAAAACAAAAATAATGCATAAACTACGATGAAACCTAATCTATACATAAAGACATCATTTTAATTATTTAATTCATATTAAAAGCAAAAGGAATAAACAAATCAAATACCATATTATCATAACCTACTTCTATTGTTTGAAATTTTATTAAAATAACACATTAAAGTAAATAAGAATTGATTAACAAAACTAAACAATAAAATATAAGCAAAATTATATAATATCCTAAGTAAGCTCTATGTTGCACCACACCTAGGATACATTCCTTATGCTAGAGCCTGTCCCATTGAACTTTACATACCCCTCATGCACCAAAGCAATCTTAATACTTCCCTCTTTTAAGCTATTATTAACACTAAACTTCTTCTCCCTAAGCTCTCTTTAAATCTTAGGCACCAAACCTTTAATTTAATATTTATCTTTATTTCTTATCCCCAAACTATCCCCAACCTTTAAATCTTAGGTACCCAACCTTTAAATCTTAGGCATCCAATGTTGCGGAGGATTATTCTGAGTTGGCCGCAATTGTGGCGAATTGAATTTTACTTACCGATACACATCCACCCATCTACCAGTTGGCGGATAGGACTGGCCAAATCAGCAATCGAGATAAGCTCAAGTGCTCGGATTCGCCGCAGATTCGGCCGGACTAGTTGATTTTTGGCCGGTCAAATTTGGGTTGTATATTAGTTCGAGCTAGTTTAAGTTTTATCAAAAAGGGATATCCACTAATTTAGTTTTATTATATATAAGATATATTCTATATAAAAAGCAAGTTTTCTTTTTATAATTTTATTTTTATTTATTTTTTATTTTTATTATACATATTTTTTAAATTCAATCTTTATTTAGATTTAGAGTGGAAAAGGGACTACTCTAAAATGAGGGTAATCCAACAAAGAGTGGAGATGCAAGGCTTACTGAAGGTATAGAACGTTACGACTTGATGAACTTCTCCGTAAAGGGGTTAGGTCTTCAAGCGATGTGGACCAAAGGTGAGTTTAGTCGAGGAATTGTAAGGATCATTTTGGCATTTCTAGGGCTTATAATCAAATTTCGATAATTGTGTTGGATTTGTGACAGAGATCTCATCCAAGATTGTCGAGTTTGATAACGAAATTCTCACTGTCAGTGAAGTCCAAAATTAATTTTGTCAACTTCCCCACTTCCTGTGTCATATAAGTTTCTAGTCCTTTAGTAGAGATTGGCATGAAACATCATCGTTTAAAATATTTTATTACTCGAGCTAGACCATTTGATCACTCAACGCACTCCACGCCTGATAGTGATCGAAAGATCAAGTTGCTCTCAGAAGCGGCTCTAAGTCAACCAAAGGGTGATAAACATTGCATAAAGTTGATCTAAGTTGATAGAGAGTATTAATATGAGGGAAATTCTCCTACGACTAAGTTACAAGGATCAAACCTATGGTTCACGGGGTTGTTGCTCACAATTTGAATGAAGTTGTGACGCACATTGATTTTCTCACGCAAGGCCTCAATGATTGATAAAATAAGCTTTTCAAAGATGTGATTGATCCTAAAGGGAAATTGACTAATCACGACATAGAGCGGCTTATCATGGCTCGACTATTTCCATATAATTGGGAATGTGAGGTCACAAGCAAAGATCAGGAAGTGGTGGCTAGCAATATGCACAGGAGGCCCGAGAACACCATGAAATTGAGACTCAAATCGGTCGCATCAGAGCAAGTTATCAATAAAACGGTTAAAACAACTAGGATCGCCAGTTACGATTACTCATTCAGGGATGATGATGATGATTGATAAAGATTATCGTGAAGGAAAAAACAAACAATCTGACATTCATACTTAATTTGGATCAGTCTTTATTCACAAACCTATTTCAATTGCACTCATGATGCCAAATTTTAGTTTAGGCCAAGGCCCCTGCTTTTCCATTTCTCAAAATAGAAAAGTAGAGAGGATGTTGGGCCCACAATACGTCCCTAATTTCTTACCTGTTGAACGAGTATTAGAAGTGGATTCCCTTGACCTTATATCAATATTTCTTATAGGTGTTTCAATGTTGTTGTTTTCAGCAACCTCGCCCTTCCTAAAATTGTTTGAAGAAAGTATTTGGATAAGCTTCTCTTGAATAAGAGGTAACTTTAAAAGTCCAAACATAGAAATATTAGCTTTGAGCTTCGTAAGGCCCTCTACATGATCTTATTCTATGTCAGACATGGATCTTGCTTTAAGGGCTTTAGGGATTGCTTTAGTATTCGGTGGAGAATTCCTGTTGGAATTAGATGAGTATGGAGGATCTTGGGATATATGTCACTTGCAACGAGTATTGTAAGGATGTTGAATAGCATAAATTGACATAAGATCTTCTTCTCCATAGATTCCATAAAGTTCTTAAAAATTGTTGATGTTTTTGGGATATTTATTGTTATTATCATCTGGTGCTTCTCTATCATCTCCCATTGATTTATTAAAGTTTCCCCTGGATCTGTTAGAAGGAGGTTGACGACCAGAAGTTAAGGCTCTCAAGATGTCAGTTAAATCATCAGCATTCATTCCTTTTGAAGGGGGATTCTACTAATTGGTGGGAGGTTGATAAGGTGTTCTTAAAGGGGTCTACAATAGCCTTGATTTGAGGGACCTTCCCCTAAATTATTGGTCAATTACTTCATTAGATATCTTCTTGATCACTATTTGCAAACTTTCAATATCAAGTGCATCTGATCTTTCTTGTCTACTGAAGGTATAGGAATTGATTCAGGTTTCTTACGAGAAGTACTAGGTTGACCATTTTTAGTAGTGGGATTTCCCTTCAAACTAAATATGTCTTTCTTGACAAGAATAGCCTCCTCAAATCATTTTAGAAAAGTTTCTTTATCAAATCTTTTAACCCACATGGCAATAGGAAGAGGCAAGTATTTAGCATAATATGCAATAATAAGGTTCTGAGCAGGTTTGGATGCAATAGGGATTTTATTTCTTAAAGTTAAAACCGTTTGATTAAAATTATTAACCTTTTATTTTCTATCCATTTTAGTTTTCGATAATTCCATTACTGGGACCTCATGGGTTTTATCATTACCAAATTTGTTAAGAACAAATTGATCCTATGATCTTATAGATTGAGGTTGTAATGCAAAATACCAAGTTGAATATTTTCCCTCAAAGGTATAAGGAAACAACTTATAGATGACATCTCCATGTTCAACATCTCTAAGCTTTATGAACAACATGAATTTCTTGGTGTGGTCATCTACAAGTTGTTAAGTATTGATATTAAAATTGGGAATAATTTTCTCAAGATGTTTCAATAAAGGATGTCGAGTCCAGGTATGGAAACTGCATCTTGGTCAAGCCACGACCTGTTTGGATTATTATCCATCCTTGGTAGGGTTCAAGTTCTATTTAACTGTGAAGATGCATAAGAGGAATGTCGTTCTGATGGTTCCTCATTCAAATAACTTCTATGAGAGGAATGTGGTGTTGAGTCAGGGGAAAGGGTGGTAGACCAGATTCTCTTGAAGAAAGACTAGTCAATATAGCATGTAGGTTATAGTTCGGAGAATCAATTACTAGATATGGATCACATCGAGGGGATTCTTCAATGCACTAATAAGCACACCAAGTCAGACAATTTTCTAATGGTGGTAAGTCAGTAACTATAGAATGTGCTCAAGTAAGAATCTCACAAGAAATTTGAATAATTTCGGTGAGTTGTGATGTACTCAATGGAGTGACCGAATCTAGAGTTTCACCTATAGTTAGTTTAGAATGAGGTGGTGGGGTGGTAATGAATTTAGGTTATGAAATATTAACAATTTCCAAGGGTGTTGATGGATTAATGCGGTCATGAGCTATGTTTGTGACATGGGAGCAGTTCATTAGTGGCCTACAATTTGTTTCTTCATCCATCTAAATCATTCATGGACCTTCTTCTAGCACCATTTATTGAAGGGAAAAATGGACCTACTCGTCAACATGGAAGTGACAACCCGATATAGGGATTTTCTAGGTCCCTGGTCATTTGGTGTATCTTCCTCTAACAAGATTATGTTGGCCCATTTCAAATAAAGGGTTTCTCTCCAGAAACGAGACTTAAGTGGATGATTTTAACTATTATCAAAGTGTATTCCTAACTAAATATGTAGATACAAACCTAAGGCTAATTTAATCTTAAAATATTAACATGAAAACCTACTAACAAACGGTTAACTACTGAGAGAAAAGGGTTGGTAAGAAATCTAAATAAAATTAACCTAAACAATTTATATAAAGATTAATTATGTTATAAGATAATAAGATAATAATGTTATAACATAATGAGATAAAACGAAGATCAAAGTATAAGATAATATAGACTTGGATTATGTAAATTCAACAAGATATTAATGAATGAACATGAACCATGTAATAAATTGTTTCTTTAAAAAATCTATGATATTTTCTTTTAAAATAAATCCCAAAATATTTAACATAAATAACCGTATGAAAAATTATATTAGTTCATCATTAATTATGTGCGACTCAATGAAAGTAGATTATCAAAAAAACCTATTCATAACATATTCAAAGGTGGATCAAAACTATATTTAATGAAAAATATTAAAATGAATATATAGTCATTGTAATGCAAGTAAAGAAATTATTTATATTCTTCCCATGAGGTGTAGAATAGATGGTGAATAGATGTACTGTTAAGGAACTCATTGTGTTATGCCATCGTTTTGAAACTAGGTGGGTACTAGATTACAAAAAAAAGGTAATGGTTTATAATCTAGAAAAATATTTCAAAAAAATTGATTCAAAATAGGATCACAAACATAATAAATGAAACATGAAACACATTCAAATTTTACTCATAATGATAAAACCATATTGTAGAATAACCTCCAAGATCCATTGATTAACTCCAAAAAAACATCACCAAGTTCTTGAAAATAAGTTACATGATGTTCAAGATTGTCTAATGCAGAATCATTTCACCAATGGTTCAATCCAAATCCAGGACCATTACATTAAAAATATTACAAAATAAATAGATATATGTGGGTAATATTGTTCCACATAACTAGCAATAGGACCTCCTAAATCCTTATAGAGGTATCTAATCACTATAATGACAAGAATTTGACACATTATTTCCACTTGTCATGAATTTAAATTGCATAGGTAATGTCTTCATAAAAAGTGTGATTTACCGAAGTTTTGCCTTACAAATGAGGGACCAAATATCCTTTTTCGTAATGTTACCCCAACTTTGTAAGAATTCAGTAAGATGTGATTTCATGGAATTTGGATGTGAAATAAATGCCTTCACAGCTGGAAAATCGGGTTAGTTGAGTGTGTTGACATGTACAACTCAGTCAAAATCAATCAACTTGGACTTACAAGGAATTTCATTGGCCAACGCTTGAATGTTTTCATTCTCATATCTTCTTGGAGCATGCTATCAGTTTCTACCCAAGATCTCCCACACATTTTTTCCCTTTCTCAATCTTCCTTGTAACTTTTTCAATATTTCAAGAAATATCTACCTTTTTACATAGGTTGGCATCCAATCTAAAAGTGGTTTGGGGGCATTTTTCATCAATGTAATATAGTTAACAAACTGCTCAAAATCCCTATCGAGAAGCTTATTTTCCTCCCTATGTTCATCCACTAAATAAGAAAAGTGAACAAATACATTAAAATCATCCTAAAGACCATTCATCTCATAAAAGAATTTGATTTGAATGTCATTATCCTCCGTGTCCACCTATAGTGCTTCAAGTTTAAACTCTTCTAAAGCGAGTTTACCAGACTGGACAGAAGTAGTTTGGTGAGAAGTTGGTGAATATTCTATTGCAATTCCTTGATTTAAATATTATGCTCAGGAAAAAAATATTTTTTTCTTTTCTTTTTCATCAGACAAAGAATTCCAATGTTCCCTCAAATTATCCAACTCATTTTGATGTTGGAGTTTGATATTGGAAAAGTCTACATGAATAGACATTTTTTCAAATTCCAAGGAAGCTACTATGTCCCTCTCTTCATCAATCATTCTATTCAAGGTGGAAATACTATGGTATTTTTCTCCTGCAAATGCTCTCACGGAATCTATTGTTTTGGTATCTTCCTTCTATACAACCAATGTTGTTTGTTTCCAGATAATTTGATGTGGTATCAATAGTATCTTCTAAGGCTCTATTTCTCTCCTTGAAGAGTAGGATCTTCTATGCTTTATGTGCTTCACGTATTAAGGTGCCTACGATTATTCACCTTACTTAACACTTCTTCGAATCTTAAAGCCCATTTGTAAATTGAATCATTGGGATTTGTTTCATGAATGTAGTTTGACTTGATTTGAGCTATAGAAAAATGGTTTTCCACAAAATCATGCATTCTCCCAACTTCCATGCCCATTTTTAATTTCTTGAACATAATAGGCGTTAGGTGTGCATGATGGGAATTCTAGATCACTACAATGTGTCCCAAATACAATGGAAACCTAAGCCATATCTTCCTTTTCAATGTGGTGCATATTTCATGAATACCTTAGAAAACAATGTGAAATGAAGCCTCCTCAAGAATCATTATATGTGGAACAAATATAGGAGGAAAAAATGAAATGAAACCTCCTCCAATAATTTGTTTGAATATTCTTCCATGGTCATCTACCCCAATTTCAGTTCATGGAACTCTTTGATCTTATCATCATAGTACCTGTTAGAGAGGTACTTCTGCTTGAAATACTTCTTGAACTGCTTCCACACAATCTTTCTGTCATTGATCTTCCTCACTTTCCTGAGGTGCTCCCACCATATAGATGCTCTTCCATTCAGATTGAATATGAATACCCTTGCCTTCATATTTCCAGAGTAGTCTTAGACTTGGAAATATTTCTTCATCCCAAGAAGCCAAGCTTTAGCTTCTTGACCAGTGTTTACCTCGCCATTAAAGGTAGGAGGCCTTTCCTTCTTAAATTCATCACGTGAACTATTCTGGTAGAGCCTATTCCTCTTTTCCCTATGAGATGAAGAGATTGAACCCCCAGTGGATCCTTCAGAGTCAGATGATCCACTAGGAGACCTTCTCCTTCTTCTGGAACTACTCTTACTTCCTTCTGGATTAACTTCATGATGCCCAGATTTCATTCGCCTTTGGATGTATGTCAAAATATGCATCATGGCTGCATTTAGCTGATTCTTCTCTTCATGAGATTTAATCATTCTTTCATTATCTTCTCTGTAAATCTACATCTCTCATGGTGGCGTCAATATCTAGGGAAGTATCTTGGTATCTCCTCCCATTAAACTCTATTTCAACATTTCCAACTCGAATATTTTCCCCCATGGAATCTTCCTCGTGGCCATAGGGATCATGTGCATCATCCATGCTATAGGTTCTCATGGCCGAGCCAAAACCAACTTTTCCAATTTGCACTATGACTCTGCAAAATGTCTTAAGAAACACCATTGCCAGCTGCATGATAATCTCAGAATTCAAAATCACTTACCGATTGTTCACTGCAGATGTGGACGGTTGAGATTGTGGTAGAACCAGATCTATGGCTGAGGAGAGATTTCGCAAGTAAAAGAGCAAGGAGCGTAAAATGGCGTTGAGTTACAAAATTGGAAACTAATCGCCATGAAGGAGATTTAAGATCAACGAATGAGGTTGATTGATTCAGCAACATTGTGGCATGCCAAAAATGTGATGAGTTAGTCACATGTTGTGGCATATTTTGGTTTGTTTGGTTTTGCTGATTCATAGTTTGTTAGCGCTGCAAGGAAGGAGTGCGGATCATGACTCCCTGCGTGGAAATCAAGCCGCCAATTGTATTTTTGAGATAGAGACATTTTCATCATGCTTTGTAGTTGTTTGTTTTTCAGTTGCAGGACCGCTCAATTTAGGAGGTTACAGTTTAGCTTAAATAGGAAGATTAGAGAAGTAATAAGGGTTCTGCTCTTCAGCATTAGAGTTATGAATTTGCAGAGAGACAGAAAAACCTGCATCTGGTTCCATTTGTAAATATTTTGAACAGACTAAAGGAGAGAGTCGACCTATGGGTTTTGTGTGTTTGCTTAATAGGAAGAGTAGTTGTGTGTTTGCAATTTTATTATCGTAGAGGCATTTACTGTTTGAATGATGAATCCATGAAGAGCCGACTTCGGTGGTTTTCTAAACATCTATGTATTTATGTGAAATTGTTGATTCCCACATGAAATTGTTTCTTGAATAGTTGAAATGGGTTGTAGATGCATGCATAGAAGGGGTAGGCTAATGAATATTAAAGAATAAAGGCTATATTGATTGATTCCATGATCAATTGATGCAGCACCCAGATTTTCTACCTTAATAAGTTCTTGCAAAGAATGGACGGTGGGGATTGAGTCTGTACACAAAGATCTAACGGTCCAGGAGAGATATGCAACGAAAGTTACGAGGGCGATAACAGATCTACAAATATCTATGAGATATGCATCCAAGGGTAAATCGATGGTTGTAGAGAAGGCCACAAAGATCCGACGGTTAGAAATTTTGCGAAAGAAAAGTTACGGAAGGAAAGTTGCGAGGAGGCAACTTTGGGAAGTTGGTCGAGCATCCTGCATCCCACATCACGCAAGGTTGCAGAAGGAAAGTTGGAGGGAGGAAACTTTGGAAAGTTGGTCAAGCATCCTGCATCCCGCATCTTGCAAGTTTGTGGAAGGAAAGTTGTGGGGAGGAAACTTCGGAAAGTTGGTTGAGCATTCTGCATCCTGCATCTTGCAACTCGTATGTAGAAAGTCTGTTGCGGAAATAGAGTTACGGGGAGGAATTTTTAGAGCCAAATTTGGATGAGGGATAAATTTGGTAATCCTGCTAAGTGTAGGATTGACCAAATCATGTAAGTGCTGGTAGGGTTGGCTGTGGTTGATCCTTCCTGCACCATTTTTGGTATTAGAGCGAGGTTGTAATAGTCTTTATTTCTGACTATTATGGATTGTTAGTCATTGGGATTGGAATTTTGTTTTTTTAAGTGAAAATCAAGATTGAGCTTACTCCTGTACTGCTAAAATATTCATAAAAGATATTACTGATAGTAGGATTGTGTCCAGAAGTGATTTCTTGTGCTAGGAGATGGATGTCAAAGTTGGAAGAGGTCAGGGCAGGTGAGGAAGACTTGTTACCAATGTAGACCTAAGAGAGGAGATAAAAACTATGAGAGAAAGGCTATAATCCTTAGAGACTTGCAGCCATCATGAGCACACTGGAGACACAAGTGATGAATAGGTACCTGAAGAGGAGGAGGAGACAATTGCTGAAAATCCTGAGGTAAAAATATTGAAATCAATATTTGGTGCAAGTTATAGCTCAAGACCAGATGTGTCATTCTATAGTGGAAGCTTGAATCGAGAAGAATTGATTGACTGGATCAATGCTATGAACAATCACTTCTATTTTGCTGAAGTGAAAGAGGACAAGCAAGTCAGTTTTGTTGTCACAAGGTTAAGAGGGCATGCATCCTTATGGTGGGATGGTGTGCAAGAGGAGAGAATCTTGAAGAACAAAACAAGGATCAATACCTAGAGCAGAATGACAGCTAAGTTGAGAGGTAAATTTCATCCTCAAGATTATAAGTTGGTTTTGTTTAGGCAACTGCAAAATTTTAAACAAAAATAAATGACAGTTAGGGAGTTTACTGAGGAATTTTATAAGGTGAATATTAGATCAAGTCATATAGAGGATACACCTGAGAAATTTTCTAGGTATGTAAAGAGTCTAAGGTTTGATATACAAGATGAACTAAGTTTGTTGTCATTAATATATGTTGAAGAAGGATATCAATTTTCTTTGAAGGCTAAGGAAAAGCTAATGAGGAAGCTGAATCAGAAAGCAAAGGTAAGAGGCTCTAGAGGAAAGGAGTAGCAGTAGAAGGGTTAAGCTAGCAGTTCAAACCAGAAAGTACAGCCTGATAGAAATAGTGAGAACAGAGGTGAAAGGAATGCTTCAAGAGGAAGACGAAGAGGAAGAGGTGGACCAGTGAGGTGTTATACAGGTGGACAGCTAGGTCACATGTCATGGGACTGTCTAGAAAATGTTTCTAGACAAAGAGGAGCACAAGTAGTGCAAGCTAAACCTGCAGCTAGAAAGGAATTAGAGGTGGCTAAGAATTACCCTGAACAAGGCAAATCCTTGTTGATGAGGAAATTAATTGAGGAGTCATTCCAAAGGAGGAGCATGTTTAAGACAGTTTGCAAGGTTGAAAGTAAGTTCTGTAAATTAATTGTTGATAGTGGTAGTACTGATAATTTGGTGTCTATGGAGATGGTGGACAAACTAAAGTTGAGGAAGACAATACATCCAGAACCCTATAGGGTTGCATGGTTACAGAAAGGTCGTCAAGTTCTTATGAGAGAACAATTCCAGGTAAAGTTTCAGATTGGAAGCTATGAGGATGAGGTAAGATGTGACATTATTGAGATGGATGCTTGTCATGTTTTATTAGGTAGACCTTGGCAGTTTGACAGGGAAGCAGTGCATGAGGGAAAGAGGAATGTATATTCCTTTCAAATGAATGGGAAGAAGTATAGTATTCATCCACTCAAGGGTAAGAAAGAAGAGGCTAATAATCAGTTGCTGATGATGACAGATAAGAAAGTGATGGCTGATTGGAAAGCTGAAGAAAATGATAATGAGGTTGAGTTGACAAACATGGTGTGCAATGGTTAGCTGAAGGACAAAACAAATCAGTAAGAAATGTCCAATGCAAGTATGGCATTAATGGAGGAAGCACAGCATGAAGCTATTAAAAATAATGGGGAGTGTATTGTTACTGAAATTACCAGGGATAGTCATGTGACAGTAACAAGCAAAAAGGAAGAAGGCCAAAGAATTCAAGTAGAGAATTTTTGGATATCATCCATGATTATGCTAATAAGTTTTATTTTTGATGTTGTAACAGGGGGGATGAATTATATATATGTATATGAAGTTGAACTTGTTGACAATTTGTTTACAAGTCAAAGGAAAGAGGATTCTGATTATTTAATGAAGTCTGAACATATGCTGGAACCAAAGGACCTGTTACCAACACAGTGCTGGAGAACATGGCTAAAGGGACTATTTAAAATGAGAACACTACCCAGGTTTATATCTTGGGTCTCTACTGCTATCCTATAGAAAAACAGTAGGAAGGAAGCTCATGGACAGGATCCCATGAAGTGTTTTAAGCTGGGGAGTCTGATGCAGGAGGATCATGGCATGCCAACAATGTGATGAATTGGTCACGTGCTGTGGAATATTTTGGTTTTTTTGGTTTTGTTGATTCATAGTTTGTTAGCGTTGCTAGGAAGGAGTGTGCATCATGACTCCCTGTGTGGATATCAAGCCACCGATTGTCTATTTGAGACAAAGATGTTTTCCTCATGCTTTGTAGTTGTTTGTTTTTCAGTTGTAGGACCGCTCATTGTAGGAGGTTACATTTTAGCTTAAATAGGTAGATTAAATAAGTAAGAAGGGTCACGCTCTTTAGCATTAGAGTTCCAAATTTGCATAGAGATGGGCACAGCTGCGTTTGGTTCCGTTCGTAAATATTTTGAACAGACTAAAGGAGAGAGTTGAGCTGTGTGTTTTTTTTGTTTTCTTAATAAGAAGAGTATCTTTGTGTTTGCAGTGTTATTATCCTAGAGGTATTTACCATTTGAATGATGAATCCACGAATTGCCGATTTCAACGTTTTTCTGAACATCTATGTATTTTTGTGAAATTGTTGATTCCCGCATGAAATTGTTGCTTGAATAGTTGAAATGGGTTGTAGATGCATGCATTGAAGGGGTAGGCCAATGAATCTTAAATATTACAAGTTGGATTCATCGATTCCATCATCAATTGGCGCAACACGTAGATTTTATGCCTTAATAAGTTCTTGTAGGGAATGGACGGTGGGGATTGAGTCCGCAGACGAAGATTTGATGGTCCAGGAGAGATCCACAATAGAAGTTACGAGGGCGATAATGAATCCACAAATATATGTGAGATCCACATCCAAGGGTAAATAGACAGTTGTGGAGAAGGTCGTAAATATCTGACGGTTGGAAAGCTTCTGGAAGAAAAGTTATGGAAGGAAAGTTACGGGGAGGCAAATTTGAGAAGTTGGTTGAGAAACCCGCATCCCACATCACGCAAGGTTGCAGAAGGAAATTTGCGGGGAGGAAAATTTGGGAAGTTGGTCGAGCATCCTACATCCCACAAGGTTGCCGAAGGAAAGTTGTGGGGAGGCAAATTTGGGAAGTTGGTTGAGAATTCTACATCCCACATTCCACAATTGGCATGTGGAAATTCTATTGCAGAAACAACATTGTGGAAACAGAGTTGCAGGGAGGAATGTTTAGAGCCAAATTTGGTTGAGAGCTAAATTTGGTAATCTTGCTAAGTGTAGGATTGACCAGATCCTGTAAAAGCTGGTAGGGTTGGCTATGGTTGATCTTGCATGGACCATTGATCCTCAAGAAGATCAACAGTTGACATCAAATTCACTGGGAGAACTAGCATAGATAAATAAAATTCTGTTGTGCGAGATAGGAAACGTTCGTAAGTGACGTGTCCCCTCCCCATTGGATGTTGCACTTGGAGATTGGAGGTATGAAAGTCACTTTATGGAGTGCTATGGTTTAAAATGGTCTGCATATTTCAATGATCGAGATTTGGGAGAAGAAATATCAATGGTTTTCAGTTCATTTCTCTAATTAACTAGCACGTAATTTAGTAGCATAGGTTGGGCACAAAACCTTTACATAATTGGGTTCATCGTCAATTTGAAGTCTGCTCTTTAACTTGCGTTGCCTGAGACATTTGGTCAGGTTAGTTAGATTTAGTGGTTCTTCTAAATAACACTTTGTCTTGCTACATCTTTCTCTCTGCAACTATTTAACTTGGCCCATTTAGGCCCAATGTTGTAACCAATATCTATGATACCACACATTGTAGTGTCCCCGCTAATCTGATACTGCCACAAAGTCATGTATCGAGTGCCCATACACCTGACTGATATGCATAATAATTTAAAACTTTTATTTCTTTATCTTTATCATAGTCATGGGTAATGAATCATCCTTTAATATTTATACTTAGGATGAAGAACCACTGTAATAGTTGTTCTACCTTTGACAAATCCATTCTGTAACCAGAAAGGTCATTTCTGCACTAAACCTATCCGTTTTGCACTTTTCCTTCTGCATTCCCCTTTTCACCTTCTGCTACGGAATTGGGAATCAAAAACACAATGTGCGAGGGAGTCATTCAAACCACTTTTTGCCTTTTACCTTCCGCCTTCAGAACTCAGGAATCAGAAAATCAACATATCAAACACTTTGTCTTTCGACTTTCTGACTTCCAACTTCTGCCTTTCCGCCTTCTGCACTCCACGGAAATCTGAAAACCAACTTTTCACCCTATCATTTTTCCCATTTTTTCACCTCCCTCCTTTCTCTTTATGCAGGCAGATTCTAGGGTGTGGAAAACACACTTTTTACTTGGAATTTCCAACTCTTCTTCCTCTTTTGACTTCTTCCTTCCCCAAACAGATCCCAGAGTGCATAAAACCAACATTCTTCCTTGTTTCAACTTCTCTCTTCCGCCTCCTGAATTTTGCCTTTCGCAGGCGGATTCTGAGGTGCGGAAACACTCAAGTCAGATGCCTTCTAAATCTTTAAGCAAGCTTCTAGCCTCCATGATCATTAGCAAAATACATTGAAACATATAAGGCATATACAGATGCAATTGTAGGAACATTTAACAACAATAAACTCTACTAAAATCATTAGCAATAATTCATCATATTCAATTCATTCATAAGAAAATACATTGCATAAATAAGAATAATAGAGAATACTTATCTTTGAAGATGAAGTTTTCCCGCAACTAGTTATGTCACTGCAACGTTCCACCCAATCATAAGCAAGTTGTATTCATTAATCTCTCAACACAACTACCACCCCTGAGCTAGACATGACTTCTAGAAGGAACTAGGGAACAACATACTCACACAAAACCAGATCAAATCATACACAGTCAAGCCAACCTTCAGTTGGGTTTATCATACTATCTAACCAAGACAACACACAGTTGAGTTTATCAGGCTGTAGGAAAACAAGCCAAACAGATGGATTTCACAAGCTACTTAGCCAAGCCATCTCACTGCTCGGTTTCACAGGATATTCAGCCAAGCTTGCTAATAGTTGGGTTTAACAGACTACACATAGTCAAACCATCATTTACATTAAGGACCAACCAAGCCAACAGATGGTTTTATCATTCTACACATCCAAGCCATCTCAGTACAGGGTTTATCAGGATATTTAGCCAAGCCAACATTCACAGTTGGGTTTATCAAGATGTCCAACCAAGGATTACACACATGGACAAAATGTACAACAAGACACAGCCAATCCAACTACCAGTTGGGTTTATCAAGCTGCTCACCCAAGACAATATTCAATTGGGTTTATTAGGCTTCCCAACTAAGCCAATATACAATTGGGTTTATTAGGCTATCAGCCAAGCCAATATCCTTTGGGTTTATCAAGATGCTAAGGAAGTGGAGAGGTAGAATGGCTAAGTTAGTGACCCATTCAATATTTAGAGATGACTCCACAAGATCTATCTGGCCTGGCATCCACATTACTTGCACCCCAAGACAAGGAAGTATCCCCTTCTATGCTACACAGTCCCTCAGTATGTACATTCCCTTTCAATTCTCTTCAGGAAATGTAGAGAAGATCCACCAGCCACTCTTATATTTTCCTAAGGTTCCTCTCTTCACTAGGTTTATCAAGCCCATTCAGCATCTCTTTCACTCCTAATTCTTGCATATAATTCAGAACCAAACCAGGGTGCACATCACAACAAACCATAAGGAGACACATCAACACAATACTCCACTCTGTAACATAGATGACCATGTTTGCATACCACTCTGTAGTTCAAAATAACACTGTAACGCATTGACCAGGGTCTTGGAAAAGGAAAATACTTGCATAAACATGTAGTGAAACTCTCTGAAAATTGGGATGGTGAACACACCAAATGCAATTGATAATGGATCGAAAAATGACCAACAACGTTTAAGTGAAACAAGGATGACATATTGGAAACACGTCCCCATGATTTCTTACTTCAGAAGCAAGAACGTGGCTTCCCAAACTGTAGGCTGTAGGTAGGCTCAGTTGCGAAAACCGAATTCCATGCCTTGCTCTGCCAATGGGCAATAATTTCCTCAGCTGCTCTTCTATAAGAATTGAATCATTGAGGACAAAGGACAAAAAGGTAGTTGAGGGTTAATGGGTCCCCCCATTGACGTTTTGTCTCACTCTATGGCTTAGGATATTGACTAACTCCCCTCCCTATTCCTTGTGAAATCATTCCCCCATCGCTTTTGCATTGCAGTGCATAGGTAGCTGTGGTATTTTATTGAATTGTGTATTTACAAAATATCATCAAAATATCTTGAGCCTGACTTACCACTATAACCTTAGCTATCAACCTTGATCACCTATAAAAAAAACACCAAATCAATGGCAGGGCCTTGGCCTTGAGCTCATTTCCATGATTTAAATACATTATATACATCATGTACAATTTCAATACCATGGGGTAAAAACCGGGGTGTTACATGATGGATCATGGATGGTTCAATTGGATATTGGAAAAAAAATATCAACGAATTAGTAAAGAGTTGTCCATTGGATATGAATGGAATGAACACTTTGTTGATTATATAGCAAGGTGCATTGAAATCCAAAGAGTAAAGGTTGAGCATAGAAATCCAATAAGATTGCTTCAACTATTGCCAATACCAGAGTGTAAATGGGATGTGGTGACCATTGACTTCATCGCTAAATTTACAAGGAAAAAAAAAACAACATGATTCTATCATGATAGTTGTGGATAAGTTAACAAAAGCAGCTCACTGTATACCAGTCAATTCAACTCATAAGGAAGATAATATAGCATATATTTATATGAAAGATATTGTCAGGTTATGTGGGATACTGAAGGAAATATTTTTAGATAGAGATCCAACATTTGCTTCAAAATTTTGGAAGGGATTATTCAAAGGTTTTGAATCAACTCTAAATTTAAGCACATCATTTCATCCATAGACAGATGGGCAGACTGATAGAGTCCACCAGGTTATTAAGGATATGTTAATGATGTATGTGATGGATAAACCAACAAAATGGGAAGACTACATGTATCTAGTAAAGTTTTCATATAATAATGGATATCATGTTTCCTTGCAAATGATTCCATTTGAAGAATCATATAGTAGAAAGTGAAATACACCAATCAGTTGGGACAATCCAATTGATAGGGTAATAATTGGGCCCAAACTACTCATATAAATGGAAGAGCATATGGTGAAAATCAGGCATAATTTGAAAGTGTCACAGGACAAACAAAAGAGTTACACAGACAAAGTAAGAGCACTAAGAGAATCTAAAGTGGGGGATCATGTGTATCTAAAATTTAGGCCAAATAAGTGTTCCCTAAAATTGGAAATTTGTCCAAAGCTTGCAACCCGATTTTATGGGTCATTTGAAATTTTGGATAGAATAGGGCATGTAGCTTATGCATTAGCATTTAATTCTTGTATGCGTGTGCATAAAGTGGTTAATGTGTCTTTATTAAAGAAATATGTTCCTAAAAATAACCATATAATTTATTGGGATGAGATACAGGTGGAACCAAGAGACAATATTCGGTTACATATATTGTTCATCTTAAGACAAGAGAGGTGCGTTGTCAAGGAAAAGGGACATCAAATAGGTAAAGGTCCAATGGAGCCATTACAGTCCTAAAGAAGTAGCATGAGATATTTGAAGATGTCATGTGGGAGGAATACCCACAACGATTTTGAAATTTTGATAAAAGATTTGTAAATGTACATACTGTTGATGATGAAGTGAGGACAATGCAGAAATTTAGGGAGATGGGAATGTAATACCCCAGTTTTGACCCTGTTCTGTAAATTTTGTAATATTGATGAAAAAAGATAGAAGCCATGTTATAAACAAATGGTTAGGATGACCAAGAATATGTAAATGTGTATAATTTTTATATTAATACAAAAAACTCTAAATGGTTGCAATGGAATATGGATGAAGAAGATATGGGGGCTTATAAATACACAGGAGGGGAAGTGATAGTGTTCTTATGTTATATCATTATCCTTATCCATTTTAACCAAGTGTTTAAAACTTGTCTAGGAGCCTTCTTTATTTAATTAAAGCATTATTTAATCATGCAAAGGGGGAATAAGAGTGGATTATCATGTAGATGGGCCACATGGAAATAATATGCATGTTTATAAAAGTAAGAAATATATATTGAGAGGGGTTCATTCCTTCCACTATTCCATCATTCTAATTTTCCTTCACCATTAGCCTTGCCATTACCATAGAAAATTGAATTTGATGATGGGAAAAAGGAGTGTGAATCCATTTTTATTCCTATGAATATTGCATGCCATTAACCCGATAGAGTGGTGAGAAAATGAACATGGCATGCAGCTTATCCCTGGAGTTCCCAATTCAAATACTTCTTATCCAACCTGTTCTGGAGAACTAGAAAAGGACAGGAGGTTACTTGAGGGACTGGAAACTCAGAGAAGGGGGATTATTCCTTGTGTTGAGCAGGTTGATGGGGAAGGAGATTTGTGGATTAGGATATATATGGAGGGGATTTAGCCACCAGTGGGTTACATGAGATATTGCTTTGTTTAGAAGTTATGGAAAAAACACTTACCCCTTGTGGATTGATATCCCCAACTCAGGGGTATCTTGTCATAGTAGGACTTGGATTCAAAGTTCCTACGATTGGGAAGAACATACTTATTCTAAATTCAATTGGAGAGAAATTGAATTAAAATATAAGTATCTAATTGTCTGAAATTGCTATGTTTAATTATGTGTTTCTTACTGTTAAATTATTATTAATCCTT
>LPNX010963520.1:322098-388146 GCA_001517045.1 Pseudotsuga menziesii | reverse complement strand
TATATTATTCCTTTATGTGAATAATTGAATGGATAAAAATTAAATTGGACATCCAAGTTTAAAAAATCCGGAAACATGTTTGAGTACCCCGTGGTCTTAATGGTGTAAATAGGATAATGGGTATGTTACAACCTTCATCTCCTCACCTATTCCAAGAGGAAATACAAGTGTTTTATAATTCCTCACATTATATCTCATACCATTTTCACTCTGCATAGTCTATTCTTCACATGACTGTAGAAGCAGGGGCAATATGCATATCCCTGCATAATGTATTCATTCATATTTCTCTACAGAATGTTTTCATTCATATTTCTCTAAAAAATGTATTATTCAACTTCTACATAATATATTTTCTCATATACCTCTGCATCATGTTCTCAAGGTTCTCATCTTTAATTTTGCAATATTGCCCAAAATTTTCCAACAATGTATGCCTAGTAACTCATTTATTGTTTCCATGGTAGGTCTAAAAATGACAACAACATTTTATGTTTTCAGAGTAATAATATCCTCCTTAAATACTCCTTCTAGAATTCCTATGGATATATCAAAATACCAAGGCATTTTGAGGGGAAACACTTGGCCCCATATGGCTTTTATCCCACTTCTAGGAAGGTGCAAGAGAATCCCTGATTTCTTCTATACCTTATAAAATGATATAAAAAGTGAGACGGAATGTGGCAAGATAGGTACAAACAATCATCCTCAAACCCCACATAACCATCCATTTTTTTTGTTTAAAACTTCTCAAAAATTACTTCACATAAAAAATCACAAGGAAAATGCCAAAGGGAGCATAAAATGAAACCTAGTCCTCACAAAGTTGAGTGTATCCTTATATTCTACTCTAATAGAGGAAATAGTTAATGATAGGTAACAAATAAAATAGCCAATGTAACCACCTTGGCATTTCATAATGTGCATGAGATGTCCTCTTCTATTTATATTAGTGCCAAATACAAGGACATGTCAAAAATTAGGCATCATGCTTGACTATGAATGGAAATGAGCTTATAAAAATTTGATAGAAGATCAAACTTACACTAAGAGTGGATTGCACCACTACAAGTGTGTCATATTCACTATTGGATACGACGAGTGTAATAGCCATCCATGTGATAGGTATACGGAAAACAGTCACTAACCTATCATGGGAAAACTCACCCAGTGTAATAATGGTGAAGTCATGCAAAGCGCCTCCCTTAAGTGTCATCATTATCATAGTGAGACTGGAATAGATAATACTCTAAACATAAATAATCAAACAAAAAAATAACTTCAATTTTAAATATTAAAATGGTTACAAAGGGATCTTGCTCTAGATCTGGTGCATGTATGCACCCTCTTCTACTTTACTAAAGGACAACCAAATCGCTTCTAAAAGGCTCACTAGTCTTCCCTCACGATGTTGCTACAAACTACTATAGGAACACCATATGTTGCTGCTACAGGTACATTTGGGAGGAACTTTCAAATCAACAAGTAGATATCTTAAGAGCCAAAACATTTTAGGTGCAAATTATATTAACTATAATGCATTGTCTCTCTTCTACATTGGAAAGGGGCTCTCTCTAGGGATAAATGGATCATTCTTAAGGAAGGTAAGACTATCTAGGATGTGATTCAAATGATATGGATATCTTTCTTATGGAAGTGATTTTGTTGGACAATTTTTTTCTATATGGAAGGTTTTGCATTTACATCATATTTAGCTGACCAAATTCAAACAACATAGATAATTTTAAGGAAAACTATAGGTGCTACAAAACTGTAAATTGTAGATGCTAAAAAATTCTTGGGAAAAGTATATAAAATTGTAGATGCTACCAAACAATCTAGTTTACCTATTGTATTAAATAAAGTTATAGATGTATCGTGACATGCAAGTTAGCAATTAAGGTACAAGAAAATGTTCGGTGTGTGAATTTTACAAATATCATGACTATAAGTTACCAAAATCTCCCAGGATACTATGTGTAACTACTACATCTAGGTTTACCACAAGATATATCTACATGAGAAACCTATTTTATTAGTCTAGCGGGATAGAGAAGGACCTCTCAAGTAGACACCTATTAAAAACACGATAACTAAAATTATAGCCACAATATTAAGAAAAAAATTAAATAAGTGGGCACAAGAAATTACCAATACATTACAAATATAAAATTCAAACACCCAATAAAATATCAATACCATTAGATTAGAAAATTATATTAAAATGTTGAAAGTTTTGTGTTACACAGTCATTTTATCCCTAAAAGAGGAGAGAAAGTTCCTTATATCAGATGTTGATTCTATTTTACAAAAAATTTACCATAATCCTGGTACCACATTAGTGACATGACCATGGTATCTGTAAGGGTTCATAACTATGTAATTCTCCGAAGGCTTCCTCCTTGCTACTCCCAGTTCAAAACAAGCATCATCATGTTCATCTCAGAGAAATATTTTCTAGAGATAGTACTCCATACCGTTTCCAAATTTTTTACATGTTTTCCTTGATTGTGTCTATCACATTTATCAATGAGCCAAACAAACTTCAATTCATCCATAAAATTGTTTTTTTCTTTTCCCAAAAAATTTACGAAGCAAGGGTGGTCCATCACTTTCTCTTTTGGTTGACCAGATTCCAAAATGAATTGTTCCCACACATAACTCCAATAATTTGAATGCATTTTCCTGCAATTGACATATTTTTTTAATGTTTAAAAGTAGGACTATTACCCTGGTATAAACTTAGAGCAACTTATTTTGTCCGAGTGGAGCCTGATTTGGAGGATTTTAAAGTAAATAAACAATCCTCAAAATCTAATATCAAGAATCCCTATTTTTTATTTGAATCTCCATGTCGAAAGCATTTGTCACGTCTTACATAATACTATGTTCTATAATTCATTGAGACCATACAAAGAAATGAAAATGGAGTTCCATATTTAACATTATACATTCTTTACAGTTTCTAATGCCCATATAAAGAATCATTAGCTTTCTCACCTATGGATGGATGAGGAACTAAAGTGGTTCCAACTTCTATTCCATACTTTCTTATTCCTTCATTTTCATATCTCTCTGTTGTCTCACTGATCCCTATAGAAAAATAAACAAAGAATAAAAAAAATAAATGTAAACATTAGAAGCCTAAGCCAAGCAATATACAAAATATCAATGAACTCTAAAGTATTATTTTTCTAATCATATACAACCTCCTTTTTTATCCTTTCCAATTTCTTTATCTTGATCTTGTAAACTTGAAATTTGGAGAGATTTTGCATCGCCACAAATTTATTGACCTTCATTTGAACTCTTAACTAAAGTTCTTTTTGTTGCATGTGTAAATAATAGTTACATTTGGTCAAACATATTAAAAACAATGTAAGAACTAGAAGGAAATAGGGAAAAATTATTTGGGAGTTAATTTTCCAAAAAAATATCACCACAAATTAAATACCATTTTTTTCACAAAGGAATCCATAATATGCATTCATGAAATTATCCCAGTGAATCGTCTCTTTAAATGAGACAAAAATTCTCTTATCAAAGTAGTGCAGTGAATGAATATACATCTAGTTTATAATGAAACAACAATTGTGCCCTTAGGTGAAGCAAACATATCCACAATTTGATCCCTGAATGTTGAAATCCATTCCTTCGCAAAAACATAATTTCGAGGATCTGATTTGGAGCCCATAAAATTTAAAATATCAATAATTAGATCATTATCTTCCTACCAGTCCATGCCCATATCTAAAATGGATTCCTTGTATCCTACACATCCAATTGCCCAACAATGTATAGGAAAGAACCCCATGTAACAACATTCTGAGTAATTTCTATAAACATTGTGAAATGGGTACTCTTTGTGAGGCCTTTTTGATTTCTTAGATAATTGAGAAAATTATCTACTGATTAAGTATGACTAGATGACATCAAATAAAAAGAGTAGGGTGCATGTTTCAACATTTGAATCAAGATAAGTCGACAAATCAAGAAAATCATTTTCCATCCACTCGTGAAGAAATTTACTTTTATCAACAAAAACAAGGTCATAGTAGAGTCTAGACTAAATAAATATGATGTTGTTCAGTGTTCATGATAAATAAAACAAAAAACAACAAAGACAAGTAAATTAGGGAATATATTGGGTAGATCCATATACCATATTTTCCTCCCTTTTCTGAATATAGGGATCCAAAATATTTTTGGCAATCGTAGGAATTTTAGGATCATATTCATATTCCTCTTCCTTTTCACGCTTGGCCTGAGATTTTGCTGAATTCTCTAGACATAAACAATAACGCAATTGTTGGAAATGATTTGGGGTAATTTTGTAGACCTCAACTACATCTATGTTTGTTACATTGTGATAAGTATAGAATTCTTTATCACTTGTCTATAATAATAATCATAAATGATATTTTTGAATCCTTTTCATATTTAATATGCCTAAAGTATTGTGCCAATGTCTCCTCTCAAGAAGATTGATCAACTTCCATGGATAACCAAATAGATCTTTCAAGTATTTTATCTTCAAATATATCTAATTCCCCTTCATTTAGGTCGCGTATTGACCTAAAAAACTTTGAAGTGTATTCCTTTATTTTATTCTATAGAAAATCATAGTGCATAATACTCTTAGATGAACATGCCAAGGAACCATTTTTATAAATCTCAAAAACATTCCACTATTTGTTCCACAAATCGTCAGATATCAAGACAGAGTCATCTTGTCTTTAAGATTGTATTTGCTTTTAACTTCAAAAATATATGTGCATTCATCCATGAAACTATGCATATGAATAAAGTATAATATTTTAAAAATTTTGAATTACCAATGAAGTTAATAAAAAATACTGATTTAAAATGGCAAAAAAAATAATTCATACCTATCACTGAGATGACAGAGTGTGCCCCTTCCCAAGGAGGGGTGGTTTGTCAGTATAAATCCATTTCTCCCTTGCTTTCATAACTTTATCAATGAAGGGAGAGTCCTCAATTTCCCTGTTGGAAGTGTTTTGTTGTCTAGCCAATTTCAAAATTATGGTTGTTGGAGCATCTCTATGCAACAAACGTGCCTTACAAAAATGATGTTTGGGATGAAGTGATAGATATTTGATATTTTCAAGTATTTTCTTCTTTGTCGATGTTGAATGTTGACCATATATGATATAAAATTTCATGGTAGGAATGTGAACTTCATGTTCATTTGTAACATAACAAGGATATCCAATCTCTTTGTCAAAGCGCATTAAGATATACTCCCTGCGTGTAGTTGTGAACGTCATGACAAGCGATAAAACAAGCTTAGCCACTTCTTGTTTGTTCAATTTTTGATATTGCAAATGTCGAGGGGTTATTTCACATAGAGAGATAACGATGGAGAAAATTTTATCATCAGAAGGAAAATGTTTAATTTTTTCCCGTTGAATTTCTTCAAATCTATTAAAAACTTTACCTTCCCTATGTATGACGGTCTTCGAAGGACTAGGTTTCAACATTTTCAAGGTCTAGATTTTGAAATATATTTTTCTAAGTCATATAAACAATCTCTTATGACATATGTTCACATACTTTCATCATTAATATTTTGTATATTGTCTATCATATTAGACAAATACAATACACAGGAGAATTTTTTTTAAACAAACAAGTTTTGTAAAACAACTAGAACGCCTTTTTCCAAATCTGTAGAGCTTCCTATAATTGAAATATTTGATCAATCATATGATGGAAAAATCCACCCCTAATTTGTGCATGATATGATGACATCAATTCTAACCCTTTCCATAAGATCTGGATGATAATTAGAAAATGAAAGATCATCTTGAAGAAAAAAAATGTGTTATTCTCAACAAACTTTGCCTGAACACGCACTATGTTATCACTGATAACATCCATGGAAGTGACTATTCCAATAAGTATTTTTTCCCCACCTCAAAAGAAAATAGATATAAGTTTTGATAAAAATTTGTTGGCTCGACCATCTTGAAAAACCATTCTTCTTTAAAATATTCAAGATTATGTTCTAGTGATACCAGTAGAAATGGAATTTCCTTGAACTTGTTGTGATATATAAATTTTGACATTTTTATCTGGATTAGACAATATTAATAGGTCAATACTCACAACAAGTAATAAAATAAAGAATACATATTGCAATGCAGTAAAACAATAGTATTTATGTAAATTTACATTAAAAATGTTTGACTAAACAATTGTTCCAATAATGACTATTCATCATCATTAATGTGTGAGGGAGAATAATCCATTTCAAAGAATAATGTATTTTGAGAAACTACAATATGAAAGGTAAGTGAGTCGATTGACTCATTTGCAACATTATTTGGAGAAGATCAATAGTCACTACAACAATATAAATCTCAAGATAAAATAAAAAATGCTATAAAAGTCCTATAATCGAGACATTGTCTATTCTCAACAGAAAATCCAAGATTCTCTAAAAGTACTCTCATTTAGGAACTGTTTATTTGAAGGAACAGGAGGCAAGACAATAAAATTTTGATAGACCTATTAGAGGATTTGTGGAGGGATAAGATTGTTATAAACTTAGAAAAAGTATCACTCGACCCTTCTAACTAATCAAAAACTATAGGAAGGTTCCAACAACATATAAAGAGAGGTATCGATACAATCAATTTCTTCGAATGCCAGCATGATCAAATCTTGGAAACTCAACAGACTATGGAATAAATGAATTAAATTGTATACCATTAGGGAAGGAGAGTGAAGTGACTTGAATAGGACCTGAATGCACATCTCCATGTTTTAGACTCTAATCTAACACATAGTATCAAGCTCGGAATCATCCATCGATGATAGATAATTATTATGTATTATAGAAGATGTATCATCCTACCCTTCCATCTATTTTGACTACAAACGAAGTCATGTACACTAATAACTTGTGTAAGTGACCTTCCGACCTTCCCTACATCAATACTAAACAATTTTCATTTTCTATGCAAAGAAATTTGAAATGTATTCTAGTGGTATTATTGGTCGACCCTTCTATCAAATTCACCTAAACGAGAATGCCCCAACTCGATAATTCCATACATTTTCTTAATGTATATCCTTTAGGTAGCATTGATTGATAGAACCATTTAGGTAGTGTCAGCTTATCCTTCCACCTCTCTTATCATAATCACTCATTGCACCATTATGCTTAGTGAAAATATTAGACTGGAACATTGAAATGGACTTTTATATTGGAGGTAGTTCCATCTGAACCTTTATGATCAATACCCTTTCGAATAAATTATCACTAAGAAAAAATATTTTTTATGCCACCAATGAATAGGAAGCGAGCAAAAGGATCGACCGACCCTTCAACCCTTTTTCTCTTGACAGTTCATCCATCATCAGATAAATTTTCAATGAACCCTTCAATATATTGTTTGATCCCTTGTCACCATTGTTTACAACAATTCATCCTTATATTCCTCCAATCTGTCTACCCACATGAGCAGTGTAGTGAATATATGTCAGTCATCCTTTAACAGAAAATTCTATGATCAAGAAAGGGTTGGTTGAATCTTCCATAAATCTCCACTTGGAGAATAATACGAGCAATGTAGTCAAGATATTTTAGTCGTCCCTTAACATTAAATTCCATAATCAACAAAAGGTTCAGCCGACTCTTCCAGAAATCCCCACTTTGAGAATAACAAAATGGATAATATAGTGTTGATTTCACAATGACATCAAGAAAATCATATAAAGTAAACTGATTTTATTTTCCTAAAAAATTATCCTCCACTAGCCTCTATCCAGGAAATGGCTAGTGTCTAATGCCTTTCATTTTCACATTGTTGAGAGCGTGTAAAGGAAAAACAATTACCTTCTTACTCTCCTTGTAGAAAATACACAGAAGGATTAATTTACTGAGAATGTTCTATATATATGTTTCATAATTAATTAAGTTGTGGGTTTTACACAAATATAGTTTAGGGTCATATCACCTGCTACACGTTTCACACAATTAAGTATTTTTGTTTGTCACTTGATCCCATTATTTAATAGTGGCATGTTTAATGAAAAAACATGGTGTACGAGGTGCATCCCTGCAATAGGCAGGTGTGTGTTGGTGACATTATCACTTTAGGAGGTGACCATACATTTGGAGAAGAGGGTGGAATTCTTGTCAAATTCAATTTGAATAATGTTCCATGCCAACCTAGGTACATCCTTCATCTTGTTAATGCAACGGAGGTGACAGACGATGTTATTGAAAGTGTTATCCAAACTAGGTTCAAACAAGACCCAATATGATGATTAATGAAACAATTAGCATCAAAGAAAAAGGATGGCCTACCTGTGTATTCATTTTTTAACAATAATGTTTTGGGATTTCAAAAACATGCACATTATAGACGATGGGTTGTAGGAACACTCTAAAGGTTCATGGTGCACTTTGCAATGGTATTTGGATTTCATTATATGAAAACATAACTAAGATATTAGATAAGTTGGAAACAAGTTTCTCAAAACTATTTCCACTTAGAATGTTTGGAAGGTTTCTTCCTTGACATCCCTTTCCATTCCATGAAGCTCAATACTCGACCTCAGGAACCATGGGGAGATAATTCCAAACATCAACCCATTGACACAAATTAATACTGACTATAAAAAATAATATTCCTACTACACAAGCAAAAAAAATAAGATACAAACCTTAGTCAAAACACGATGCTAATAGATTCCAATCAATGTCAAGGAATAAAATACTTCCAAAGTATCTGACAGCCAGTGTCATCACATCAAAGCTACAAGTCCTATCTGCTAGCTATTGGAGCCACTATTTTATTTAACTATGTGCCATAGTCATGGTACTCCATTTAGATCATGTGGAGGATTCTTAAGATGGGATCCATGCAGGGATAATACATGGACAGAAACATCATTATCTTGAATTGAATGTTAGCAAAAAAACACCCAAAAACATTGACAATGTATATTCAACTGGTGCTAATTTGGTTTCCTATCTAGTCATAGTTATTGTCAATAACTCCAGTTTTACGATGAATGTATGTAGACTATGGAAAAATGGAAGAATTCCTTATAATTTTTACAAGAAAAATGTCTGACAATAATATGGTCATATGGGAAACAACATATATGAAAAAAAGGGGCACTGATGTAGTGAGGCCCTTGATTTATTTTTAGGAAATTCTACTTGAAAGTATAAAACATAACCAATTCACATCAATGGTATTAATGCACATGTACAAAAAAAATATAGATACAATAAATTGGTACACGACTACATATGAAAAAGTGTCTTGGTGAAACCAGTGCATCATATGGTTCAATATTTGGTCAGTTTTTAAGGAGGCAATAAATCATTCCAAATGATATCCCTTGGATAGTCGTAAATGGAAGGATTTTGAGAGGAAAAAATTTATGGGAAGAATCCTTTCTCAAATTTAAATAAAATCAAAGAAATGAAATAGAGAATGAAGTTTATGGAATGTACTATCGTAGCATACTAATTGGACTCTACCTCATCACAATGTGGTCTTTGTCCAATGTTAAGTGAAAAAAGTGGAGAAATGATGTTATCAACCAAAATGGCACTTCTCCATCCGAGTAATGACATCTAATATGTCAGGACACAAAAGGAAAAATAAGATTGAAGTGGCCAGAACACTATAGATTGGCATGACCATTGATACATAAACAACTGACCAGCTGAATATATTTTCATTTGCAGATTAGGGATCCACACATCAGTATTTTCATTGCAACTCGTGTGTCACACACACGTATTTGCATTGTAACCCGCATGTACCTTAAACACGCAAGTTTCCTTAAAGAACGGAGTGTGTCACACGCGCGTTTCCTATAAAAATACTCTCGTGTACCTTAATTCAATGTTAAAAATTATAAATCATGATTAGTCGAGATCAATTGATCCTTAATCAATAACTATCTCAACTGTATCAAACATCCTAACCTTCAAAACCACTCTATTTTCCCATGTATAAATAGAGGCCTTGGGATGGGGCTAATCAATCAATTCTAAAGAGAGAAAAGTTGTGCTGGTGGCATGGATTTAGACATCTTGGAGCAGTAGAACTCATTGTCCTCGGTTTGCAGAGGAGTCCTTGTTTTAGAAGATGGGTTGTAATCTCACCATTCTCTATTTCTCAATAAAGAAAGTGCTTCTTCCAATCTTTGTATTGTTGCATTCTTGTATATGATGGATCATGAAGTTAATTATTTTATTATGAACATGTATTCCACTATCCATTAATATATATACAAGATATTGCTTGAATAATTTTTTCTTTGCAGGTGGAGTAGAGAATCCCTGGAAGATTTGGAGGAGATCGAAAGAGGATAAGACCAAGCTTGGATCAACCGTCATAAACAAGGTTTTCCAAAATTATTCGTTATTCCTATTTCCTCTTCTACATAAGCTAATTGTATGCAAGTGTCTTAGTAACTTGGTAACCCCACAGACCCTAGGTTATAAGGGTGCATTGTCCTGAACAACAAGAATTGGCGAATCCATGGGGGAGTCCATCCTGCTATGGGTCTGTTCTTTAGGTCCTGTTGATTCCTAGAAAATACTAGGTACTAACAGTAGGGATTCTCCCCAATAATCGTTCCCAATTATCTCATTTATTGTTTGGTATGTGGAATCCATCCGGTTAACGGCCCGACTACCGTAGAATTTAAGTGAAATTTAAATTTTTTTTACCGGTTGCAGCCTGGTCCATCGTTTATGTGATTTTATGTTTATAAATGAGATGTAAGTGCCTATATTAAGTGCAAGTGATCAAGGAACAAAGGGCTCAACATGTGATGCGTAGGTTCTTACCTCCTGTCTTATCCCCTTTGTTCCTAAATCACCGGAAATAAATAATAACTAACCTACTCTATCTAACCTATCCTTAGGGAAAAAAAAATTTATTTGTATGGGAAACGTACTGCATTTTCTGCACTAAGAATTTTACAGATAGCTGATAAATTCCGAATACATAAATACAACAGAAAAATAACATAGAGATAGCTCTATGGAGTTAAAACATTCATTACTCATATACTGCATAAGATTTATATCATGAACATGAAATCATTTATAACACATAAGTAGTTCAATAGTTAGAAGGATCTCATGAATTTGCATAGCAAGCTAAACAGAAGTGGTTCTTTATTCAGCAATCTACACAACATGCATTTGAAACTCAAGCAGCTCCTTCTCTAGCGAAAATTTCAGTCCTCTTATTATAACAAGAAATAGTTCTTCTTGCAACAACAATTCATACATTAGAGGAAATTTCAACTCAAAATGGGCCTCCTAAGGAAAATTAATAAAATAATAGTTAAAATAATAAAATAATATTTATTAATTTTGGTGGAAGAAAAGAAAAAACTACATTTTTTGTTCGTATTTTTGACATATATCCCCGTATTTTTACTCAAATTTCGATCAGGAGAGCTTACTAGATGAGGAATTAAATTCCGCATCCAAAGAGTACCCACTCGGCATACTTTTGATGGGCCCTGCTACCCCAAAAACAAGAAATACATGAAAAAACATTATGATGACATCATCATCACGTTTTTTCAGGTACTTCTTCTTTTTGGGGTAGGAGAGCCCATCAAAATTATGCTGAGTGGGTACTCGTTGGATGTGGAATTTAATTCTGCATCCAATGAGCTCTCCTGATCAAAATTTGAGTAAAAACAAAGGGATATATGTCGAAAAATACGAACAAAAAAAGTAGTATTTTTATGATACCAATCCCCAAATTTAGATTAAAAAATTGTTTAAGAGGTGCTCCATTTTTTAATTTTAAAGAATTTTGATTGGCTAATACGCGATGACATGGAATTTGTATTATTTTTGGAAGGCCCATTTTAAATTGAAATTTCCTCTAATGTGAGATCTAGAAAAGTCTCTTCTTCTATTCGATTATACCTATATTTATATATTTACAACAATAACTCTTGATCTTCCCTACCCTTTGGGATTCTTCATCTTTCAGTTACAAAATGTTTGTCTTCTAGTATTCTCATTAGTAAAATAGGATAAATACGCATTTTTATAATAAAAATTCCATGTGTGAATGAGACAAATCAGATCAAGTGGGTCCAATCGATGCACTCATGGACTGCTTCCATGCTGAGGATTCTGAAGCTATAGTCTCAAAAAAAATTGGTTCTAAGAATCTGACAGTGACTTCATGCTTGGACAGCTTAGATTTTATATCTGCCACTCTCGGTGGAGTCACTCTTACCTGATCCTCTAGCAAACAATTACTAACTGCAGCTTGAGTCAAAAAACTCTTTATTGCCTTTTCATTTAAGCCTTTGACCAACTGTATATTAATTGCATCTTCCTGAAGACCGTGCTGCAGATACTTCAAATGTTCTGCCCGAGCTGGAAACTCCTGCAACCTTTTTGTTAAATATGGCTCGCATCGATTATGTGTTGTCTACACCTTTTTGTAGAATTCTGCATATTTCTCCATGGACTTCTCAATTACCACTATTCATCTTTCAGCATCTTTGCTACTAAAATTTATAATATCATGTTCAATCTACAATTTCTCAACATCCTTCATAGGTGTGCTTTCTAGAATCTCTTTATTTGTCTCTAACCAGGTCAACTAGCCCTATATGGTTTCTGCAATCTCCTGGGTGCTTATCTTGAATTCAATAGTAGTCACTGAGATCTCCTGTAAGCAAGATTCTACTTGCTTGATCTCATAGACCTCTTCTGCTAACTTTACATGCACTTGATATATTTTATTCCTGAGTGAAAGAGCATGTTCTGTGAATGGTGTTATATCCATTTTTCTTTCATTTGTTGCTTTTAATAGCACCTCTAAGGATCTATTTTGCGCTTCAAGTTCATCAATTCAGACTTTAAATTATTCAGCATGCTTGTCATCTGTATACTTCTGTACTTCCATTTCCACCATATTAATTTCTAAATCCTTCCTCTCTCCATCAAGGACAATATTTGACCATTTCAAATCATCCCTTTCTTCCTCCAGAATCTGGTAGTCCTGCTGAAATTTCTCCAAGTCTAAAAGAGTATAATCGTACTTTCTATTTAATTCTCAGCCCACTCTTTCTTCCTTTCTCAAAGTCTCCTTCATCTGTGCCATCTTCTATTTATACTGATCAGTGGTTTCCTTCATCTTGCTAATGTTATATGCATTTACTTGTGCAGTTGCAACAACCCATGAGGCCATCTACATCGGATCTTCTTCTACATCCTTTACAATTGTTTTCTCCATCATTGTCTTAACTTCAGGTTGAGTGCCAATATTCAATGTTTTCTCAATCCTCCATACAATGGATTTCCTCTTGGGATGAAAATATATATCTTCTAATTTAGCAACTTCGTGATGCCTTGATGGAGTGAATGACACCAACCCCATCTCAACCATAGGGAGGTAACCTCCTGTCTATATAGTCTTTGAAGTGGAAGGAAAACCCTATGAATTGTCCTGAATAGGAATTTTCTCTTGGTTTTCTTCATCCAGGATTTCTTGATTCTTCTTTTCCCGTTCATCTCTATTCTCCTTTTCTTTTTATGCTTCTTCAGCTATTAAATTTTATGTTTCTTCAATATTTTTCTTAAGAGCTTCTTCTTTCTTCCTTTGATCCTCTTCATGTTCTCACTTTGCAGCTTCTGCCTCCTTCTTTTCTCACCTGGCCTCTTCAACCAATAAATTTCTTGCCCCTTCTGCTAGACTTCTTGTTGTTTCTTCCTTTTCTTTATTTGCATCATCTGCATCCCTCTCTTTCTGTTCTAGGTTACTACTGCTACTTCCCTTTCATCCAGATATTGTAATCTTTCTTTTGAGCCACTTGTTCAAAGCGGTCATGTTGCAAACATTCCGATATACTTCTTTGTCCTTATCAATATGATATGTGTACTCGAAATTCACCTTTAGGAGTGCAAGATGTGTTGCAACCTTACCTTGGGAATCATTCCTATGAAATCTCTTTTCACCGAAATGAAATATTTCTAGTTCCTTCACAAATTCAGGTGCACTCTTAACTTTAGAAAACTTATAGCTTCCCACATAGAAGGGTAGTGGAAGAAAAAAAACCTCTTTCAGGTCGAACAAATAACTCCCATAGCCATCCAAAAAGAGTTGTCTTACAGCTTCTTTATGTACTATATAATCAGTAGTGTATCTAGGAAGCAATGAGGGTGCTTTTGTTCCGCCATACATTCTTAGGTAGTTGCCTTCTTCAGAAAATAAGTAGTCTCCAAACTCTTTTATAGATTCCAAATAACCTTCAGATAGGATCTTACATTCCTCTAGGAAAACTAATTGGTATAGGGGCATTATAACTCTTCAGATATCATCTTACAATGGTTGTGGTATTTGTGACCCTAAAATATCTGATATGTTGTATAAATAGGGGCTTTTCCCTCTTTCTATTTGCAGTTGAGTTTCTCAAATGGATGAAAACAAAGTATGCAGACAACCAAAAAACATCCCATGTGAAACTTTGATTTTAATTGATGCAATCCTTCTTGGGTTGCAGTTATGCAAGAAGACATAATATTTGATATTATTTCATCCCAATTGAAAACTTCCCCCTTCATGGCTTCATGGTATATAAGTGGGATCCATCCAAACTTACAAAATATTTCGTCAGCTTGGCTGAAAATCCTATTTAACATCAGGACCACCATCCGGTATGGGGTATGCACATGGGCGGTCTCGTATTCCCCAGAGGCCTTATGCCAAAAAGTATTTCCTTCAAATACCATCCAAAATGGTGGAATGAAAATCAAACTTTACCAACTCTAAGCACTTGCAGCCAAATGTGGTAAATCTGGTACTAACCCTCCCCTCTCTATATATAAAACCAATGGGAAAAACATTAGTATTAGTAGGTGAGACACTAAACATCGCACGTGCGAAAGAAACACCGCTGCTGCCAAGAAAATGACACATTAGAGGATCAAAGGGTAAGTGAGCTTTGAAAACACCCAACATGGTGGCTCCGAGATTCAACATTCTACCACTGTTGCAGCTCATCTCTGACTAAAACACCCACTATATTTAAAATAAAAAACCCTCCGCAAGTTGTGGCCAGGGGTCACCAATTTGTTCCCAGTGTCAACGAAAACATTCATCGGATAACAAACGTGGAAAACATCCCCTGAGGTGGAAAAGAACTTCGAGAATCTTCCACTGAACCAGGCCAAAAACAAGTTAAAAGACCACAGTAAAATATTGGATGGGGAAATTGTAATGTTCCCACCACTGCAGCGAGATATTTGGAAATCACCCGATGTAGCGGGTCAAAGATAATCGAAATTTTTTTTGATAACCAATGCATAGAACCATGCACCGTTGCAGTCGGAAACTCAAAAACTTTTCAATGGAGCGAATAAAACAAGTCAAACAAAGCACTCGAAAAACCACCCACTGCGATGGTAAAGAACTTGAAAAATTTCCACTATAATGGGTCAAAAATGAAATCCATCGGCTACATTGGATCTATACTGATATTCAGTCACCGTTGCGGATCACACATGAAGATTCATCCGTTGTTGCGGATCAGAAAATTTTTCTCACTGAATGCAAAAACTAAATTTTCCAAACTTTTGAATTTTCCCAAGGTGGAAGCAAGTCATGGATGATGGATCTCAAAGGGAAAAAAGATTCTAAGTAACAAAAGATGAAAGTTAAAATGGGTCCCTATAAAATGTAAAAAAAAATTGGGGTAATAGTTGCAACAACAACAATTGGCAACTGGCTGGTGAACACAGATCTCTGGAAATACTATCTTTTGAAACCAAAATCTGCTTCATAGCATTCTTTTAGAGCAACTCATCCCACTTCTTTTCTAGATTTATTTAAATATCCATACCTTTCTAGGAATGTGAGATTTAGAACTTAACATTGAATGTAGTCCAATAGGGTAGGGTAACTGGGTTTCCAAAGTCCTGATAACTCTTTCGAGACCAAAATATGGAGTTATTTTAACTCTGTATTTGGTTGCTTTTAGCTTCAAACACAACAAGATCGTAACAAAGTGTGTACAAGCATATTCGTTTGTTCCTCATTCCCATGCCTTTTTCATTCTTTTGATGCTTTTCATACTTTTGTCTTCTGATTCTTCCCGAATTGCTTTTGTATTTGAAATTTGATTTAGGTTATTCCATCCATATTTTCCTTGTGTGAGTGAAAATTAGTTTCATCTCATGGACAGAGAAGAACCTTTGAGCAATCCCATCATTTACTGATTCATGTTTCCATTATATCTTTCTTTCAGGGAAATTCTGACTCTTTAAGTCTTTTGGCTTTGATTTGTGGCATGGGATCATTTTAAATACCATACATTTTTGCATCTTGCTTCCTTTCTGTGGGTCTTTTGCTGCAAGCTTCCTAGGACAGATATTAATGTGAAGTGGATGGAGCCTCAGAATAGTATTCTAGACCTTTCTAAACTCAGTTATTAGACCATTTTTATAATGTGAGACTTCAATGTGTTCATAAAATAACTTCCTTTCAATTATATATCAAATTAAAGAATCTCATCATCACAACTCAGGCCTAATGAGCAGTTCTTTGATTTACAAATATTTTCAGTTTGTCTAAATTCCAATGTCACCACAGCACCAAAGATTGAGCTGGCTTATTTTGAAGAGAAACTAAATAAATGAAGAACTGAAAATTAATCAAAAACAAAGAAATGAAAAAAAGAAAGCAAACAAATCAACATAAAAAATAAATAAAAAGGTTTTATTTATGTACAAAAGACTTCTAAGGAATTTAAGTGAAGTAAGTCTTGAGAACCAAACCATTGACTGGAATATTCTCTTCACACCCCTAAAGTCCCGTGACTTGTATGTAGAGGGGCCTAACTTTTCTGCAATCTGAAATGGGCCTATCCACAGATGTTGAAACTTAGTATGCTTGCCCTGTTCGTCATGAAGGTGATCCCACTTCAGAACCAAATCTCCTACTTCAAAATCTTTATTTCCATACTTGTGTTTGTCAAACCATATTTTCACACTCTCTTGTTGGTGCTTAAATCTCTCCTTAGACCTAGATCTAGATTCTTCTAACTTTGGAAAAGTATTGATTCGGGCTTGCAAAACCTCACTACTAGATCCTCTATGTGCTTGTTCCAACTGATAAGACGGCAACAAAATATTCGGAGGTAAAATGGCTTCCTTTCCATAAACTAAGGTGTAAGGTGACACACCTAAGGAATTCTTGGGTGTGACCCGATCAGCCCACACTGTATTAGGAAGAGCTATACTCTAGCTTCTTTGATTTTCTATAACCATTTTCTTTAAAATTTGAATGAGATTTTGATTAGTTGATTCGGCCAAACCATTACCTTGTGGATAATAGTTAGGGAAATAATGTAATTTCATCCTTTTCTCATTAGCAAATGCAGTAAGTTAATTGATGAAAAATAAGATGCATTATCAAAAACCTGGGAAATTGGAACCCCAAACCTGGTCTGGTAAGAAATCTGTGACTGCATCTTCGTTCACTTTTCATAATGGGATCACTTCAACCCATGTCATAAAATAGTCCATCATTGTGAGGATGTATTTGTGTTGCAATGAAGAGTTTGGATTTATTCCTCCAATAATATCAATTCCCCATTGCTCAAATGGTTCAGACATAATACTTGGTTGTAATGGCCCAGCTTCCTTTGCTTGTCTCCCGTCGCTCCTTTGACATGTCTCACACTTTCTTACATAAGCGTGGGAGTCTTTAAAAAAAGTCGTCAAATAGTATCCAGCCCTTAGAATCTTGTGTGTTGTAGTATCTCCTGAAAAATGACCTCCATCAGGGCCATAATGCAATTCTTTAACGACCTTGGATGCATATTCTTGTTCTAAACACCTTAGAAATACTCTGTCATAGTTATTCTCGAAAAGGACTCCATTAATGATCTGATACGATGCTGAATTTAAGCATAATTCTCTTATTTGTTTGGAATTCCAGTGTTTAGGAAAATATCCCTGTTTGAGATAGTGTACCAGATATATGTACCAAGATTCTGGGGCTGTAAATATAGGACACATATCAATCATATGGAGCTCAGCCTCATTTTCCCAATCATTATCTTCATTATATTTACTTTCCACCATCAACCTACAAATCCCTTATCCTTTAATGATAGTTGCTGGTTTGAATTACAGGTCATACTCTTTTAGAGTTGTTACCCAATTGCCTCTCCTCTCTCCTAATTCTTTTTGCACAAACAGAGTTTGAACTATAGGGTGAGGGACAATCACTTTAGTTTTGTTCTTGAGGATGTATGTTGTGAATTGTGTTACCGCTTTAAAAACTGTGTATACTTGTTTAGTGACAGTAGGGTAATTCAACTCAGCACCTTGTAAACCAGTGCTCATGAACGATATGGGGTACTCCTCTCCCCCTTCTTCTTTCTACGTAAGCACTGCTGCTAGTGAGTTCTGAAGTAAAAGTGTATTAAAGGAAATCCTTTTCAAAATAGGACTTTCGAGGGAAGGTGCATGAGCTATCCCTGCTTTGATTTTGTTAAATGCACCCTTTTTGATATCATTCTAGTTAAATGATACACTTTTCTTAACCATCTATTGCATAGGCTTAACTATTTGAGCAAAATCGAGCACAAACCTTCACACAAAAATTATTTTCCCTATGAAAGATTGCATGCCTTTCTTATTATGGGGTAAAGGGATCTGTGCTATAGCTTCAATTCTCTCTAGGTATGTGGAGATCTCCTTCTTCAAAATTATATGACCCAATATATTTCCTTATAACACTGCAAAAACATATTTCTTAGGATTCAAGGAAATACCATATTTCCGACAGCGATAAAAAATATGTTTTAGATGAAAAACGTGTTCTTCTCTCCTTTTGGAGAAAACTGTAACATCATGAAAATAGACCACCACACTGCAACCAATCAAACCGTAGAAAGCTATCTCCATCTCCCTTTGTAAAGTTCCTCCATCATTAATAAGACCAAAAGGCATTCTCCTATATGCAAAAGTCCCCCATTTTGTTCTAAAAGTGGTCTTTAGTCTATCTTGTTTTGCTACCAACACTTGGTTGTAGCTTGAAAACCTGTCTAATAAAGAGAACAACTTAGAGCCTAAAACTATTTCAAATATTTGATCCATGGGAGGGACTGGATATTTATCCTTGTCATAGGCATGGTTCAAGTTCCTAAAATCCACACAAAGTCTTATCTCACCAGAATTTTTACTTACTGGTACCAAGTTTGTGACCCATTCCGATTGTTTAGTTCGTAATATAATCTTGGCATCAAGCAACTTCTTTACTTCATTTTGAATCAGGGATTCTAATTTAGGATGCATCTTCCTTAATGGCTGCTGGAATGGTTTAACTCCCGCTTTAATAGGAATAACATGTTGTATAATGTGGGTGTTATAAGTTTTAAGATCTTTATAATTCCAAGAAAAGACATATTTGTATTGTTGAAACAAGATAATGAACTTGATTATCCCACCCAGTGAGAAACATCTCCCCAAGTTAACATACTTGGGTTCTGCTTCTGTCCCAAGCTTTACCATCTCAAACTGCATATATGAACTATGTGTTTTGACATTGGCTGGCTTCCTGAACTTGTTGTTCAGATCGAACATTCCTTCCAAAGTTCTAACCCTATTAGGTATGAAGTTTCCACTTTGGAGGTTTTCTTGATGTTCTTCATCATCTATTATGGAACCTTTGAAATTATCCTCATTGGTTAGAAACTCCAAAATCTGTGGATCATCATCGAATACTCTTAGATTTGTGATAGTGTCTGGTACAACAATCTTGAAAATCAATTCAATAGAGCATCTATTATTAGTAGGAACTAGTCTTGCAGCGGAGGTAGCTAACAAGTCAGCTGCTGCATTTTTCAATCTAGGAATAGACCTGATATTAAATGCATCAAAATTTGTTATGAGGTCCCATGCTTCGTTTTGATATCCCTTTAAATGTAGTGATAAATAATGAACTTGTATTTCAAACTTTTTTAACAATGATTTCAGAATCACCGTAAACCTTTATTTTTTTTACTTTGAATTCAATTGCCTTCTTCAAACCCTGGATTAATGCTTCATATTTTGTTGTATTATTAGTACATTCAAATTCTAATATACAAGAAATAAAATGTTCATTGTTGTCTGGATCAAACAAGATATATCCAGCTCCTGATCTCTCCTAAATTTTAGAACCGTCAAAGTATAACACCCAAAACCTATATGCTAAATCTACAGAACTAGTGCTACTTTCTACATTTAAGACCGATTTAACTATATTATAGTCAATATTTTCAACTAGTGAAAACTGAAGGAGTTATGATTGCGTGTCTGATTTATCACCGTCTTCTTCTATTTGATAGTTTCCCGATTCAAGCACAATGAAATAATTACCCAAAATCGAATGCAAAAAATTGGCAGGCGCATTTTTTCCTCTAGTTGTGTTACGTTGTATTTGATATGCGGCTCCCTCATTACTTTAATTTGATTCTGACAATTATTGTAAGGAAACCACAAGTGTGACCAATCTGACGTAAAATACCCATTGAGTTTCGTAGATCAGACCCTACTCAAAATCAAACCATACACCTCAGGTATATCAGCTACTATAATGTCTATAAATTGGCACACTCTTTTGTCTGCAGCAAGTCGTATCAATACATCATTCATCTCTCCCACCACCTTCACTGTTGTTCTATCCAGCTGAATGATTTTACCTGAAGAAGGCATGGGTTTCCCATTTATCTTTTTACAAACTGCAAGAGACATAACATTTGCAACTGTTCCAGAGTCTACCAAACAGTTGTGCATATTGTGATTAAAAATCTCAAAAGTAAGTAGAAATGGTTGTGTTCTGGATTTGGATTTCCCCCCAATAATTTCTTCACTGATCTCTTCTTCTAACTGAATATCTTGTTGGGGTTTACTGGTTGGTGCATGAAAGGCTTCCAAGAAAATTTTTCTCTGTTGGGGTAGGTTACACATTTTAAACAAAGAGATATTTTCCTTGGTTTTCTTGATATCCTATATTATATCATACCCCATCTCACACTCTACTGAAATTTTCTTATTATTTTCCACCTTATTTTCTACAACCTTAACAGTTTTACTAATTGTGGGAGCATTCTTCCTTGTTATGACTAAATCAGGAATAGGTAGAGTTTGTGGATTACGACAAAGTTTCTTCATCTTTTCCTGAATCCTCCTAATCTTGGGCAGTAATGTACTTTCATCTATTATGGGTCCATTGCTTCTTGTGGTGACATTTACTGCTGAAAGTGGTCTTTCCTCAGCAATTTATTCATCATTCAATCCTAGCATAGTCATACAATCCCACAAAACCATGGTAGTTTCTTCTATTGCTTCCTCTAGTCCATGGACCTTTTCCTCTCCAACTACGAGCTCTATTAATTTAGAATCTAGAAATTGATTCATAACCAAAGTCATGGAGTTAATCCATTGTGGGAAATTCCTCTCAGAGTGAGGTTGTTGATGAAATGTGCAAAAATTGTCCATTCCAACTTTAGTGAGATTCATAAGAGAAGGACTCTGCGTAGGTGGTTGGGATGGACCACTTTCATCTCTCTTCTTATAATAAGGCTTAAATTATTTCTTGGCTTCCTTTTCTTTCTCCAAGTCCACAATCTTATTTGATAATTTATGCACCATTTTGAATATACCTTCTAATTCATTGGAACGTTCATCTTTTGGTCTGGTCAACAACAAAGGTTTCCTGCTACCAAAATTTCTTATCTTTGGTTCCACAAAGTGTTTGTTTATACTCTCAAGTTCAGCTTCTATTTTTACAACTTCTTCAAAATTTTCTACCAAAGAAGGCCTCACTGACCTTTTAACAAACATTGCTAGGTCAGGGGAAAGTGTTGAAGTGTAATATTCGATTAGAGTTTCTTCAGCCAGTCTTATGGTAGCACTAAAAATGGACAACGAACCTTTGACTAAAATCATGCACTTTTTTCATCTTATCCATCCTTAGAGCAAGTAATTCCTTCATCAGAGTAGTAGTGGTTCTTTGGCTACCAAACATGCTTTTAAACAATCTTTCAAAAGTGTTCCAATATGTGATTGAATTGGCCTATAAACCAAAATACCATGATGTGGCCTTACCTTTAAGAGTATGTGGAAACAGTCTACATACTACATCCTCATGCTCCACTACTAATCCCTCTAAGGCCAAGAAAAAACTCTGTAAGTGATCGTCTACGGGAATGCCTTCTCCTGGATAAAATTTAGGTAATGACTTTTCATGATTTGGAGGAAAAGCATGCACCAAAGCAGCCAAGTTAAGTGTATTTCTATCCCTCCAAGCTGGTTGCATGGGTGGTTGATTAGCATTAGGATTCACAGGTTGATTTATGGCCATGATTCGAGGAGGTGATTGAGACAAATAACTAATAGGTGACTTAAAAGGCGAACAATACAGGGAATCTGGTCCCAATTGACCAAGTGGTTGAACAATTTCTTGCAAGGATAAATTTACCAACTCTTCCAAATCCCCTACCAGTGACTGAATCTTCAGGGTAGGTGGGTGTTCTTTTAGAATCTCCTCTTCTAGGTAGTTGAAGGATGTTCTAAAATCCCCCAATATTTTTAGCATACAACCTTGTCTATCTCCTAAAATGATCAACTACTTCAAATGGAACCTGGTAAAGGTGTTCTATAGTTTTCGGGTTTACTCATTCTTTAGAAAAACTAGTTTCAGGAATGTCACTGGTGGAATAGTTTCGGGAAAACAGATTTTCTTTTCCAACCATGCACTAGTGGCCCTCCTTCTAGCACCAAAAATGTTAATGCATGGAAAATCCCAGGTACCAACAATAGTTATTCTCCCCAATAATTGTTCCCAATTAGATCTCTTATTGTTTGGTATGGGGAATCCGTCCAGTTAGCGACCTGCCTACCGTAGAATTTAAGTGAAGTTTAAATTTGTTTTACCAGTTGCGGCACGGTCCACCATTTATGTTAATTTTATGTTTATAAATGAGATGCAAGTGCCTAGAATAAATGCAAGTGATCAGGGAACAAAGGCCTCAACATGTGATGCATAGGTTCTTACCTCCCGTCTTATCCCCTTTGTTCCTAAATCACTGAGAATAAAGAATAACTAACCTACTCTATCTAACCTATCCCCAAGGAGAAAATTTATTATTTGTATGAGCAATGTACTGCATTTTCTACACTAAGAACTTTACAGATAATTGATAAATTTAGAATACATAAATACAACAGAAAAATAACATAGAGATATCTCTATGGATTTAAAACATTCATTACTCATATATTGCATAATATTCATATCATGAACATGAAATCATTTATAACACAAAAGTAGTTCAGTAGTTAGAACGATCTCATGAATTTGCATAGCAAGCTAAATAGAAGTAGTTCTTTGGTCAACAATCTACACAACACGCATTTGAAACTCAAGCAGCTCCTTCTCCAACCAAAATTTCAGTCCTCTTATTATAATAAAAAATAGTTCTTCTTACAACAGCATTTCATATGATAGCTAGAAAAGTCTCTTCTTATATTCGACTATACCTATATTTATATATTTACAACAATAACTCTTGATCTTCACTACCCTTTGGGCATCCTCATCTTTCGATTAAAAAATGTTTGTCTTCTAGTATGATCATTAGTAAAATAGGATAAATACACAATATTACTATAAAAATGCCATGTGTGAATAAGACAAATTAGATCAAGTGGGTCCAATCGATGCACTCATGGACTGCTTCCATGCCGAGGCTTTTGAAGCTATAGTCTCAAAATATGCTGGCTCTAAGAATCTGACAGTGACTTCATTCTTGGATAGCTAGGTTTTTATATCTACCACTCTCGGTAGAGTCACTCTTAGATTATCCTCTATCAAACAATTACTAACTGCATCTTGAGTAAAAAAACTCTTTATCACCTTTTCATTTAAGCCTTTGACCAATTGTATATTAATTTCATCTTCCTGAATATCGTCTTGCAGATACTTCAAATATTCTTCCCGAGCTGGAAACTCCTGCAACCTTTTGGAGATGTCTGGCATTGATTGTGTCATCAACACCTTCTTGTAGAATTCTACACATTTCTCCATGGAATTGTCGACTGCCACTATTAATCCTTCAACAAATTTGCCACTAAAATTTATAATATCATGTTCAATATACAATTTATAGGGATTCTTCATAGGTGTGCTTTCTGGAAGCTCTTTATTTGTATATAACCTGGTCAAATTCCCCTATATGGTTTCTCCAATCTCTTGGGTCCTTGTCTTGAATTCAGTAGCAGTCACTAAGATCTCTTGTAAGAGAGATTCTACTTGCTTGATCCCGTAGACCTCTTCTGCTAACTTTACCTGTACTTGATATATTTTATTCTTGAGTGAAAGATCATGTTCTTTGAGCGGTGTTATATCCATTTCTTTCATTTGCTTCTTTCCTAATAAAAGAAATGAATAAAATATAAAACCAAATGAAATAAATTCACTTCCCTTTCCTCCATGTCATTGTAATATTTCTTCTGAGCTGCTTGTTCAAAGCGGTCATGTTGCAAACATTCTGATATAATTCTTTGTCCTTATCAATATGATTTGTGTACTCGAAATTCACCTTTAGGAGTGCACGATGTGTTGCAACCTTACATTAGGAATCATTCCTGTGAAATATATTTTCACCAAAATGAAATATTTCTAGTTCCTTCACAAATTCAGGTGCACTCTTCACTTTAGAAAACTTATAGTTTCCTACAGAGAAGGGTAGTGGCAGAAAAAAAAACCTTTTTTAGGTCGAACAAATAACTCCCATAGCCATCCAAAAAGAGTTGTCTTACAACTTCTTTATGTAATATATAATCGATAGCGTATCTAGGAAGCAATGAGGGTGCTTTTGTTCCCCCATACATCCTCAAGTAGGTGCCTTCTTAAGAAAAGAAGTAGTATTCAAACTCTTGTATAGATTCCAAACCACCTTCGGATAGGCACTTACATTCCTCCAGGAAAAATAATTGGTATAGGGGCATTATAAACTCTACACGGGTCAACTTATAATGGTTGTGGTATTTGAGACCCTATAATATTTGATATGTAGTATAAATAGGGGATTTTCCCTCTTTCCATTTGTAGTTGAGTTTCTCAAAAGGATGAAAACAAAGTATGTAGTCAACCAAAAAAGATCCCATGCGAAACTCTGATTTTCATTTATCCAATCCTTCTTGGGTTGCAGTTATGCAAGAAGGCATACTATTTGCTACTATGTCAGTCCAATTGAAAATTGTCCCTACATGGTATATAAGTGGGATCCATCCAAATTTATAAAATCTTCCGTCAACTCGGCAAATATTCCTATTTAACATCAGGACCACTATCATGTATGGGGTACACAGGTGGGCGGCCTCATATTACCCAGAGGACTTATGCTAGAAAGTCTTTCCTTCAACTACCATCATCTTTTCCACTGCACTTTAGTCAAGATTCGGGCCCTTTACCCAGTCGGTTGTCATGCTGACCTCTGTAGGTGGCAAGATGTATGCTTTTTCTATGAACGCAGGGGTGAAGGAGGAAAATCCCTTATCCTCCATGTTGTTCATGATCATATCCCTTGCATCAACTTTGGGGAAAATCCATCCTAGAACCTGACGGCAAGGAAAATTTTTTGGCCTTGTCGACACTTTAGTGATCCCTAATTTCAAAATATTATCATACAAAACTAGGTCTTCCAATCCCACCTCTGGAACCTTTTTCTCCTTGAGCATGTAATAGATCCAGTCCCATTTAAATTCAGTTTCATCCCTAGTGGCAAGATTGGTATCTTTGTATATTATCTACACCCTTGGTGTGAGTGTGATTTTGACATCAGAATCCTCATCAGCGATCTTGGCCTTCTTCTTGCTGACAATTTACTTAGGCATGATGTCTGGTTCAAACTGAGCCTGCAACAAACGATAAACTGTCTTAGTACCTTTAGTAAAAATGCATGTCATACATATCAGAAAATAAAAAATGCACATTAGAGGAAATTTCAACTCAAAATGGGACTCCTAAGGAAAATTAATAAAATAATAGTTAAAATAATAAAATAATATCTAATAATTTTGGAGGAAGAAAAGAAAAAACTACTTTTTTGTTCGTATTTTCCACATATCTCCCTGTGTTTTTACTCAAATTTCGATCGGGAGAGCTCATTGGATGCGGAATTAAACTACGCATCTAATGAGTACCCACTCGACATAATTTTGATGGGCCCCACTACCCCAAAAGCAAGAAATTCCTGAAAAAACATGATGATGATGTCATCATTACGTTTTTCAGGTATTTCTTATTTTTGGGGTAATGGGGCCCATCAAAATTATTCCAAGTCGGTACTCGTTGGATGTGTAATTTAATTCCGCATCCAAGGATCTCTCCCAATTGAAATTTGAGTAAAAACATAGGGAGATATGTCAAAAATACGAACAAAATTTATATTAAAAAAGTGTTTAAGAGGTGCTCCCTTTTTGAATTTTAAACAATTTTGATTGGATAATACATGATGACATGGAATTTGTATTATTTTTGGAATGCCCATTTTAAATTGAAATTTTCTCTAATGACAAAATCTTCAATGCATATAAGGAAATATTTGTGTCTATTAGTGGAACAAGCTCAGCCGTATGTTTACCATATTGGTTCCACCTTACGACTCTGTATTGTAAAAATACTCTGCACACCATCGGCATACACCCAAGGACAACTTGAAAGGAGGAAAAAAACCATAGGGAGACTAGAACCCAAAATAAACTGAGCCTACAAGAAAACGTGGTTCACATTACTTCGGCTGTAACCACCTCCCCCGCACATAACCACCATTGAAAAACCTACAAGGATTATGGTCTAAGGGTAGCAAAGCAGAGGAAAAAACCGGCGCTGCCATAACTTCAACCATCAAGGCCAACGTCCTTCTGCAATATGATAAGGTTGAATACACCCATAGATCTCAAGGATCGGATGCATGCAACGTTCGTCATCACTTAGAAACCAACACTAGGTTAGGAAAAGGCCGGCGACAAACTAGGGACACTTAGGATCCATCATTACAAAATAATGTTATGGAAAAAATGTATAGAAATGATTAGGTAGCTCACGGCTCGGGAAGGGTCAGACGGAATCAGGTAAAGAGAAAAACCCAGTGATCTAGGTTAAACTGGTGAGCGCAAAAACACATGAGGGTTGGGGACGCTCTCTTTAAAATAAAAATAATACAGCCGGCCCTAAAATACTCAACTCAATCAGATGGCGACAGGTCATAATCTCTACCGATCCAAAGAAAGCAACAGTTTGGATCCTACTTAGAAGGGTGACCTTGAAATTTGTTGTAGATGTTGTGACTATACATCTGTGAGGGCTCTAAATGGCATCTTCCCAAAAGCAACGTGTATCCAATGTGGGTAAAGGTCGTCCAAAACGATGGAATGAAAATCAAACTTTACCAACTCTAAGAACTTGTAGAAAAATGTGGTAAATCCATTAATAACCCTCCCCTCTATATATATAAAACCAATGGGAAAAAACATTAATATCGGTAGGTGAGACACTAAACATCCACTGAGGCAGCAAAGAACTTCGAGAATCTTCCATCAAAGCGGGCTGAAAAGAAGTGAAAAGACCATGGTAAAATATCAGATGGGGAAATTGTAACATTCCTGCCATTGTGGCTAGAATTTTGGAAATCACTCGACGTAGAGGGTCGAAGAGAATCAAAAAAAGTTCTGATAACCAATGCGGATAACCATCCGTCGTTGTAGCTGGCAACTCAAAAAAAATTCGATGGAGTGGATTAAACAAATCAAACAAAGCACTTGAAAAAACCACCCGCTGCGGCGGCAAATAACTTGAAAATTTTTCGTCGCAGCTGGTCAAAAATGAAATTCTTCCACCGCATCAGATCTATACTGATATTCATCTTCCGTTGCGGATCACACATGAAGATTCGTCTGTCATTGTGTATTGGAAATTTTTTCTCACTCAGTGCAAAAACCAAATTTTCCAAACTTTTGAATTTTCCCAAGGTGGAAGCAAGTCATGGATGATGGATCTCAAAGGGAAAAAATATTCTAACTAAAAAAAGCTGAAAGTTAAAATGGGGGCCCTAAAAAATGTAAAACAAAATTTAGGGTAATAGTTGAAGCAGTAATAGGTCCCCTTACCAGCCTTTGCTTGTTCTTTATTATGGGTATGATTTACTTGTTTTTTTCCTTTGATTTGTAGTTTGGCTTGTTCAGAACCTTGTTTCTAGCCATTTTTCTTTGAAAAAAAATTTAGCAGCACATGCGGGTTATCTATATAGATAATCATGCGTTCCACTATGCACATGCAGGTTTCCTTCTAGACAAAGTCATGTCATACGTAGATTGTTTGCATAGACAGTCGAGTGTTTCCTGTAGCAACCTTTGGGTTTGGTAGGGTTTGCTTGTCCCTATATTTTGGACTTTCGATTGCTTTTGAGGGTTCTATTTATGACATGACTCTGTGAGTCTGAGGTCTATACATCACATCATTCACTTGATTTCATCAAGTCCTTCATCTTTTGTATTTGATTTTCTTTCATTGCTGAGTGTTGGTGATCCTCCCGCTTGGTTTGTAAAGTTGGGTGCTTTTGTTCTTTGTCAGTGATCAGGTCCTTTGAATAAATTATGCTTGAGCCTTGGTACTATTTTTTGTAGTCTAAGTTGTCACTTTTCCTTTTGTGGATCTACCAAGATTTGTTTTGTAGTTACTACAAGTAAGGTTTTGTTCCTTTTCCTTCCTTTTGGTTGGATTGGGTTACTGTGGTGTCTTTTTCCTCATTTCATTTCTGTATGCTTAGATTAGTCATATTTTCTCAAGTTTGCATTAGTATGCATTATAATTTTTGAAGTTATCTGAAAAGAAAAGACAAAATTATTTTGCATTAGGTTGCATGTAGTATTTCTTTTCGCTATTTTTCAAAGAAAATTTCAAAAAATTCTTAAAAAGTCTTGTAGTTTCTCATGCTTAGTTTTTAAGTGCATTAGCTTATATTTACAAGAAAAGAAAAAGTTGGCTTAGTAGTTGTCATTTGCTTTGAAAATTTACTTTTATGCCTCATTTTCACTTTCTTTTGTCAATTTTAATAACACCACATAAGTTTCACACCATTGCCTCTTGACTAAAAACATCCTATTAAAAAGAATGACATAATTAAAAATTATTAGTAAGTTTCTCTTTTTTAGGTTTATTCACCAACTAGCTTAGGCTAGACTTGTGGACTAGGGAGTTTTAACTGTCCATAAGTGTTTAAATTCAGACATAGTGGGCCAATCACTAGGTAAATCCTCCTCTATATAGAGTGCATCCGGAAGCTCCTCTCACACAAGAGTTAAGCACGAGGCCACGCGAGAACCTAGACTGAGGAGATAACCCTCGGACTCCTTGTTCAAGCGTATACCAGTATTTTTACACATCTGGGGACTTTTCTCAATACCACCTCTTGGGCCCCATGCGGTGGCGATGTTGACAGGTTTTCGGGCTTTGCTACCCTGCCCATGCGTACGAATCAGGATTGTAGCTTCCCCCCCATACTCTTAGTGTATTTGTGGTAGCATTTAGTCTCTTTGAGATTAGGGTTCATACGCAGGTATATCGAAAGGCTATTTCTGGTATACCTTGGAAAGGCTTGGAAGGTAACCCCGGTAGAAGGTGTGGGAAGGAATTTGGGTGATTCCTCTGCTTGTTCCTAAGAGCAACTATAGGGACACCAAGTAACCATTTATCAGCTTTCTTTCAGGAAGCATATCTTATACCCATTTGTCTGTTGGGATTTAGGAAAAAAATTAGTGAGTGCTGTGTGGTTTGTCTGTATTTTAGTCTGCCTTTAGATGTTTGCGAGTCAAATCTTTAACCATGGAGGACCAACCTCTCTGAAGTTAAAGAAGGTTGCAAAATCTTACTCCACCAGATACAATGGAGACTCCATCTCCCCCTCAAAGGCGTAGATTAGATACCGATGGTTTATTTGAACCGGTTGGAGTAAGCAAAGTTCCAAGTGAACCGAAACTTAGCACTAGTCAGGTTGATATAACAATAGTAGAGATCAAATACTTGCAGGGTGACCAATTTGCAAGAAAATTTAACCCACCTCTTACTAATTTAAGCGATCCTGTGATCATCCAGGTTCTTCCATTTACTTCACCTGTTGTTGGTGTTCCTCTGAGCGGAACTATGACTAGTTCTTGAGAGGGTATGTCCACCCCCATTTCAGCCATTTTGGATGGAGGAGTGCCACCTCCCCCGATTAGTGCTCCTAGACCTAGTGCATCTACTATACCTTTATGACCAATTAGTCGAGTGGTCCAACCACCGCCTTCCTCCCATGCAGTAGGTCCTTCTAGTGGGGTAGTCACTAGGATTCCTAGTGTACCTTTTGCTTCATCCTCTTTTATGCATACTAATCAGAGTGGTCCTATCGGATCCTCTTCATTTGTCTAGGGATTCTTGTGCAATGGGAGACACATTCCCCTATCCACTCCTTATGTGGGACCTACACCTGCATATGCTAGTGTGTAGTTCAGAAGCACAAACAATTTCGGTCAGGGTTTCCAAACCCCAATTTCATATTCATTCACGATCTCTCCCTTTTCTCTTTTTAGCAGAGGGATACCTGCTCCGATTTTCCAGAATCTAGTCTCATCTGGAGCGGCTCAAACCACATATACCGCACCACACATAGGAAATCCGCCACCTTATGGGTGGAATCCGTTTCAAGGTAGTCCAACTACTTCACAACCGGCGTCTGGGGGAAACCCCACCTTTACATTCGGGAACTAGGGGGCAGGTCCCTCTACTTCCCAGACTCATGTTTATCAAGCTCTGATTAGGCCCAAACTTCCTTTCCTAAAAATTTTAAAATTGCCATATTTGTCCAAGTTAATGAATGACCCGGTGAGGCATAATGCTGCATGGCCACCTGTTCCAAGCAAGTTACCCTCAAGTATTCCTAAGTTTGAGGGAAAAACTGGTGAATATCCAGGTTCCCATATCACCACTTTTCACTTGTTTTTCTCTTCTAACTCACTAAAGGATGACACCGTTCGGTTGAGGCTGTACCAAAGAAATTTGAGTAGTGTCACAGCAAAGTGGTATATTGAACTACCCTCTGCTAAATTTGACAATTTTTGGGACTTAGAAAATGTGTTTCTTAATCACTTCTAACTTCCTGTCCGGTATGATGTCGGTACAGACTTATTGTCTACCTTTCGACAAGACAAATCCATGGACATCTCGGATCACATCCAAGAGTGGCGAAGACGGAAGAGGCTGATCAAAGCCACTATCCCCCCAAGTTTTTGTTGGAGTGGTTCCTGAAATCCTTATTGTGATATATATCTAAGGATGTATCCACCTCTGGGGTAACCACGGAAGAAGAGGCCATCCTTAGGGCCCGGCAGATGGATTTGATATATGCTCAGCCTAGTATTTTATATGAAATCATACTTGAGGCACCTCGGTCTTCTCATAGTGTTGAGAAACCCAAGCCTAGACCCCATGTCGATGGTGTGGTTGGTTCAGTTAATTCTCACACTATAGAGTCATTAGCCAAACAAATCCATGCTTTTTCAGTGAAGTAGTCTACAGTGAATGAAGAAAAGGCCACCCCCTCACCTCAAAATGAAAATGTTTTTGTACAATCTTCTCAAAAGAGAAATCAACGTCCCAATGGGAAAAAGAAGAAAGGCAAGATAGGTGATGGAAATCAAAACAATCCTAAACCCACTAACAATGCTAATGGGGGTAATAAATATAAGAAGAAGGTGAAATTTCCATATAAGTTGTGCTAGGGAGATCACTTGACTCATCAAGGCCCTCTTATTTACCAAGCCCAGAAGTTGTTCAAGAACCAACAAGCGGCTGTCCTGAAGGATCAATTTCCCCAAGGGAAAAACATAGCTTATGTTTCTAACATAGCTGGGGGAAATGCTAATACTCCCCCTAGCCAAAATTATATCAAGATGGTGCGATCTAGTACCCTGCTCCAAACAAGAAACAAAAAATATGAGACAGAGACTTCAAAGAGAGGCAAGTCTGTTGGTGAAACTTCTAATCCTCTCATGATTGAGAAACTGGTAGACCTGTTGGCAGCCAGCAACAACCCCTTCATTTCTCATTAAGATGAAGGGAGATCAGCTCTATCTATGATTTACCAATTTAAAATTATAAAAGAGCACCTTCAGAATCTTTGATTCTGAAGGTACTCTCAATCAAAGAAGAGTAAAATGATATTTTAGAAGTTGGTCAAAACGTGTTCGTAAACTTGGCAATTAGCAGTTGTCAGTTAGTTTCATAAATTTTCATGTAATCAATTCAATCATTAAGTTTAATTTATTTGATTATATATGATTTAAGAAACTTGAAAGGATAGTATGCCAAGGGAAAATCAACAAAAACACATCTTATGTTTATTTAAAAGCTGGATATGGTAAGGTATTATGAGTTCTAAACTCTTAGAACTAAAGGTAACTAATTCAATCAAAACTCTTATTAAACCTAATGTTCATATTCCATATATAATGCCTAATCATTACTTTGTGAAAAATTGTATATATGTAGTTAGTGAATAAAATGACGATCATATGGGAATTTTCATATATTATAGTTTTACCACTTAGTTTCCCATCAAGTTTGATTTCGGATATTAATTGATGGGATTTTGGAAAAATTTAAAACTAAAATATATGAAATTTTATGTATATACATGATAGTCATATTAAATCAAGTCATTAGCTAGATGACATGCTAAACATTAGGGTATATGATTTTGTTCCTATATCGCCTTGAATGCTACCACCTTTCACACTAAAACTAGAAAAGACCATTAATTGACAGAGTTTCCGAGAGCCATGTGTCAAACTGATAACGCTTGTCACTTGGATCGCTAAGTTGGCATAGAGATGTGGCTTGCACCTCATAATTAGCTAACAGCTGTGAACATATGGATGATTCGTATCATCAAGATTTAATATTGATAGTCATTCCATTTCCTAACAATGTACGTGCTCATTATGACCACTGTAAGTAATCAATGTTTGAATTTATGATCCGTCAATCACAAGATTCCTGGTATGTCGATTTAGTTAAATTTCACTACTAGTCATGGCTGAGTCGTGGTTAAACATGCATGTATTATAATATAACATTGGCTGTACCATTCATCATTGCTAAGGTTCTGCTAAAATGGATGAGTCCAAAGATCTCTTATCTGTCAGATCCAAAGCATGAGAAGTTTGCACATCACTTCATACACTTGGATACCTATTCCCTCCCTATTCACATCACCATTTAGTCCATTCCGAAACCAGGGTAGTGTTGAGGAGGTTATGGCTCCGTTGAACCACTTCAAAATCTCTAGTTCAGAGCTCATAGAAGCAGACGAGAAGATAGCCTTGCGTTTTGAAAAAATTGGGTGGGGGCATTTCTTTAAGTGTTTTGACGGCCACAATGCAGAGGTGACCAAACTATTCGCCATGAGTTTAAAAGACGACGTTGTGCAGATAAGGAGTTTTAAGTTTGTTATTAACGAAGATTAGATCGTAGAGGCAACTAAACTTCCGCAAGTTGGAGAACGTTGGTTCAAAGGTAGTAGGGTTAATAAGAAAAAGTGTTTATCTCTGCTACTGCCATTGCCAGATAATACTAAACTGAAGATAGGTGTCGCTTTCAAGTTCTTGAATCCTAAATGGAGAGCCTTTTATGAAATTCTGGTCAGGTATGTGTCCTATGATGGACGTTTCTCCCATTTACACTATTACCATTTAAGACTCCTATTAGCATTACAGGGTTGTAGGCTTAATCTTTCATTTTATCTATGGCAAAGTTTAAAGAAGATGTCACAGGCGGTTCGAAGTTTTAATAACCATGATAGAAGTATTTTTCACCATGGATTAGTCAAAATTATAGTGCAACATCAATTGTCTTTAAATGTCAAGACATGGGATGAATTTTTAACTGAGTGTGATTTAGGGCCAACCCAATATTGGTCGAATCCCTCTCCAAAAACCCGTAAGAAAAGAAAGGCTGCTAAGTTTGAGGTTAATAACACTCCTGAAACTGAATTAGAGGGAAAAGGGATCGGTGAAGCCAATCTATCTATAAATGCTGGGGTTAGTAATGACAATGTCGATAATTCAGTTCCCTGTTGCTTTGAAGCAGTCTTGAATCAGCCCCCATCTGATAGATGTCCTTGTACTCCTGTTAAAATAGAGGAAAGGTTAACTGAAAGCAAAACTATTAGCCTTGCTGATTGTAAAAATCTCTCCGAACTAGCTAGTCCTCATAAACATGTCAGAGAGTCTATGTATAAGCTAGATCATCTAGCTCAAGTATGCTGCGATAAAGGAGGGTTTGAGTCAGACAATCTTGTGTTTTCAAGGAGGGTTACTAGGAGTATGAAACCTTCAATTTTGACTCCTATGGCTAATCGACAGAATACTCAGCCTGCCGTCGTCCATATTGAGGACAATATTACATCATCGATCCCTGATACTAATCAGGTAAATAATCCCACTTTTATAAAGGATAATGGTGCGAAATTGGGTAAGGCCGAGGTCGCTCAATCATGTATGAACACTTGCATTGCAGACCCTGAACCATCTTTTATCAGTCCCCAGTCATCTGGTCAAAACATTGATGACTCTAATTCTCCTTAGGTAGCCAATAATGAAGAAACTCTTTAGCAAGTACTAGACAAGACATACCAGAACAAGATTACAGAGTTAAAGGATGAACTTAAGCATTGCCAGTCTAATGCAGCATTTATAGAAGAAGAAAATAGAACATTTAGAGAGGAGTTGCTAAATTGGATTAGCAGGTGGAAAGAAATGAGTACCAAAAAGAATCAGTATAAAAAAGCAAAGAGATCAATAATAGGTACGAATTAGCACCTACTTGAACGAATAGAAAAACAAAATTTAAAGATTATCAGGCTGAAGGCCAAATTAGCAGAAGCACGAAGAGTAGTTCATCTTCAGAGTAGAACTTGATGATTATGCTCATTTCTTGTGTCACTGTCAAACAGGTAATAAAATATTTTGTTATGCATGCCTGTAAAATCGCAGATTTTACAGACATACATTTAAATTTTAGTTTATTTTGTTACATCTGTTTTAATTGGTTTTAATGATATGCTTCGTTTGTTTAAACACGGGTGGATATGTCATCACTCTTCTCCAAAGTTTCAGGATGTTGTTTATGTGTTGGCTGGGAGATGTGGCTGTTTGTTGAAGGCTGGAGTTTCAACAATGGCCATGAATTTACCAAGTATATTTAAATCAACAAACATTCAGGCTAGTCGTTTTTCTGTTTATAGTGACAGGTGTTTAATAAAAGAGATTTGATTCTCTTTATAGTTATAGGAACCCTATAATGTTGCATGTAACATTAATGGGGAAAACTGAATCATAGTATTATATAAGTTAGGAATTTTGATGAATGAGAGGATGGATTGTTTGAAGAAAACATACTTGAAATATATTTTGTTGCTGGTGTTGTTTCATTCCTGAAGTTGAATCTTTGGATGTGAGATACAACTGGACATCTAAAGACTGATATCATTACTGGTATTATTGTTTTGGATATAAAATATATATTTCAGCATCTTATCTTCTATCTTAATATTAATACAGTATACTGTGCTATACTTGTGTTCAATTACAATTTTCACTTTGTCAACTCAATATCGCATTTTGAACAAATATATCGTTATGATTGTGTTTATTAGTATTTTTACTATAAACTTAAGCTATAATGATATACATTTCTGTCTGTTAAAAATATCTTTTGTATTTTTACAGTGATTTTATATTAGACATCATCTTTGGATTCAAATAGCTATGTTGATCATTAATTATTAATTAATTTCAGAAAACTAAAATAGTTGTTTATTTTCAGTTTTTCTGTTTAGTTATTGTCCAACAGAGTGACTTATTATGTATAATTTAAATGTTTCTATTTAAATTGTGCACTTTGTCTTTCTGTTCATCTTTTATTAATTAATAATTAATCTAGTATTTAGAAATTCTCTCAGCTGAGATAGGATAGATAGGATAGTTAGGGTTAAGTTTTATTTTAGTATATTCCAGTTAACAGCTGTTAAATCAATTCGTATAATTTTAGCATACTTTTTACAAGTCTTTATATTTAGAAAACTCTTCAAAAAATGGAGTCTTTCCTTAAGAAAGCAAACATAAGACAGTTTAGATAGTTGAAACTAATGATAGGATTCATTTAAGTAGAAATAACATTAGGATAGTTTAGATTTTGCTGATTTTAATTTCTCCTTAAGAGAAAAATTAGCTGGTAGCAGGACCATAACCTGCGAGGTTTTGTTAACTTAAACACACCGGACGCTACTTTAAGCTGATTGTGTGGGTAAAACCTCCTTGTTGGCCTAGGTCAGAAAATCAGGCCAACAAATGGTGCTAGAAGGAGGGCATGTTAATGAGTAATGTAAGGTAAAACTAATGAAACATTTCCAACCAGCCAACAACTTCCAGAAGTCAATAGATCACCATTTTTAGAAACTGTTAGAAACATTCTCGAGCGTGATCCTGTCACCTCTCCCTTTACTCCTGCACAAAGCACTCAAACTTTAGAAGAATCAAGACGTATTCTTACACGAGCATACGCTAATCAGCTTGGTATATCTCCAATAGATTATGGTCTACCTAGACAGCAACGACATAATCCACAATTGACCATAGTTACGCAAGATTTGGAAATAGCTGATAGTACACCCCATCATCAGGTTGAAAGACATCAAAGGCAGACTACTCAAACCAATATTGTTAGAAGACTAATTGCAGGAGGCGGTTTTGATCAACCACCTTCTCCTCCTGAATCACCACCTAATAGTCCAAGACCTTCCAACTCAGGAAGTTCCTCAAGTTTTGAAAGAAGTCTAATGGCAGGAAATGTACCTGTAGGAGGAGGAGGCAATCCTCCACCTAATCCACCAAATCCTTAACTCCCTTGGCTAAGAACAGCTGCTGTAGAAGTCCCTGGCATACAACATCCTTTGCCTAAACACTCAAATAAACTTCTCCCTAAGTTTAACCCAGATGACAAAGAACCTGTCGAGGTGCATGTTGACAAATTCATGTTGGCTGTTCAAACTTTGAACGTTTAGCATGAAGATGTAGTTTGTCGATTGTTTCCTCTAACTTTCAAAGGATGAGATTCTGCCTGGTATTTTTCCTTAGTACAAGGATCATTCACAAACTAGGGGGGAATTTAATAAATCCTTTCTAGATAAATTCGGGGAAGATAAAATACCCGCTCTTTTAGCTCTAGAGTTATCTAGGATTAAAATGGAGCCCAAATAAAGAATCAACGATTTCAGTCAAATGTTTCTAACATTAAAAAATAAAATCCCAATTGCCTCTCAACCCCCGAAAGACATAATTATTGAAAATTATACGTCAGCCTTACCCAAATATTCTGGGATGTTCATGAAGAGAGCTAGAAAAACAACATTAATAGAAACATTTGAGGAAGCCATTAAAGTCAAGAAAGATTCTATGTCCTATGAACCAAATAGAAGCGGGAAATATGATTCTTTTCCTCGTAGGAAGACCGAAAAACCCAATTCAGACAAAGACAAAGCATTCGATATAGAACAACTACAGAACGTTATTCAAACATTAACCAATGAATTTGTAGGGTTAAAGAAAACCAATTCTGAAGCTTCTGCTTCTAGGGGATATTTCAGAAATCAGTATAGACAAAACCCGAATTCAAATAATAAGAATACACCACCTGACATAGCAGCAAATGAAGAGATTTTTAATACAATTTGAGCTGTTTTATCTTTGTTTGAAACTTCTTCTAGTCAAGAAATAACTGAAAACGAAGAAGAAGAGGAACCAGAAAATGATGAAGAATCAGAAGAACCTCAACAAGTTAACGGTCATTTTTGGGACAGTCTTGTGAAAGAACATGAGAGTAGAAGTCCGCCTGCAGGACAACATGCCTATAATACTCGTAGTAGGGCATTTTCAAACACTCCTAGTGCTTCAAGTTATACTACAAATAATGACAACAGTAACTCACAACCCAATAAACAAGCTCAATCCAGCAAGCAGACTCAATCAACCAAAATTACCCAGCCTATTCAAAATGCTCCTAAATTAGATTTACAATATGATATCATTGAATATTTAAAGAAGACTCGTGCAAACATCAGTATGTATGACCTCCTTCAAATATACCCAATGCCTAATAGTCACGTTATAAATCTTGCAGTAAGTTCAATTATTCCTAATACAAAACAAAATGTTGTTGCAAATAGTTCTAATAATGATCCAACAACAACTAAAAAATGGAAAGCAACGGCTGACAAAGCTTCGCTGATAGGTAAGAATTCTAAATCAACCACACCTCCATTCTTACTTACCTTTGAAATTTTCAATAGGAATGTTCATAACTGCTTGGTAGATTCCAGAGCATCCTCCAATGTGATGCCTTTATCAGTATGCAAGAAATTGAATGGGAAATATGTTCCATCTAATTCACAAATAACTCAATTGGGAAGGACAAATGTAAAGGTTGTAGGGGAAATGAAAGATGTCTTAGTCAGGATTGCTTGTAACCCTTCGATTTATCAAATTATAGATATTGTTGTTGCTGATATTCCAGATGCATATGGGCTGTTCTTAAGTAGGGATTGGTCTCAACAATTAAATGGTTTCTTTTCCACTGATTGGTCAACATTGTGGTTACCTAAGAACGGAAAGTCAAATCAGATAAAGATAAATAGAGAAAGATATATGAAACATACTATCACAGAAATGCATGATCCTAGCGAACCTGTTTTATTTTTAGATTGTATTATGGGGAATTACATGTATGAATTAGGATTTGGTAATTTTAAAGCTGAAAATTCTGCCTTATCTGAAAATAAACAACAATCTGAAATTTGTAATGTGACATCTGTTTCTCCTAAATCTTCATTTAAGGAAATCATTAATGATGTAGATAATCTGAATATTGTGAATATTATAGAAAGTAAAGTGGTTGTGCATAGTTCTATCTAGACTTTATATTTTGATGGTGCAATATCTAAAGAAGGAGCAGGAGCTGGTTGCCTATTGGTGGACCCTCAGGGAAATAAAACATGTATAGCTTGTAGGATGGAATTTAATTGTACAAACAATATAGTGGAATATGAAGCTTTAATACAAGGTCTGAAAAAAGCAATTGATTTGGGCATCAAAGAATTAATTGTATACGGCGACTCCGAGATCATTGTCAGACAGGTTCGTAACTCCATTCACTGCCTATCTGAACATTTACAGAGTTATCAATGGGAGGTATGGAACCTTATCTCACATTTTTATGCATTTAACATTAATTCTGTTCCTAGAATTCAAAATCAAGAAGCATATTTGTTGGCAAACGTAGCATCAAAGTTAATTCCTTCATAAACTCTTACACCATATTTCTTTTCTGTTGAATTGATTTTTAGAACTTCCATACCTGATAATATTTTTAACTAGCGTGTATTTGACAATGATGTGCAGGTATTGAATTTTCTGATGAATGAGGATACCTTTAAATATTCAGCGATAGATGAAGTCACTCATGACGAAAATCTGCGGGATTTTTTGGTAATAAATGATTTTTGTTCAGTTGAAAAAGATTTTGAACAGGTAAAACCAGTCCCTAATTCAGTACTAAGATTAGAAAAGTTATTTGATTTGCAGGATAAGTTTAGTTATGTTCCTAATTGTAAAACTAATAGCTCTTGAATGAGGTATGAAACCATCAATTTAGGAACATAACAAAATAACTATAAATCTTGGAATAGATTGCAACCCTATAGAAAAAACAGCATTTATAAAATTATTTAAGGAGTTTAAAGATGTCTTTGCTTGGACATATGACGACTTGAAAACCTTCAACACACAAGTCATGCAACATATAATTCCAATTAAACAGGAGTCAAAACCTTTCCAACAGAAGTTAAGGAAATATCACCCGTCGTTAGAACCAACAATAAAAAAGGAACTGAATAAATTGTTAGCTGCCAAGATCATTTTCCCCATCAGACGTACTCAATGGGTAGCAAACTTAGTTCCAGTTAGAAAGAAAAACGGGGATATTAGATTATGCGTAGATTTTAGAAATTTGAATAAGGCTTCTGAGAAGGATAATTACCCAGTTCCTCCCATGGAACAAATTCTTCAAAAGGTGTCTGGCTCTGAGATATTGTCTCTCCTTGATGGTTTCTTAGGATACAACCAAATATTGGTTTCCCCAGATGATCAATTAAAAACTGCTTTTAGAACTCCATGGGGAACATATGCCTACCGCAAGATTCCCTTTGGGTTAATCAATGCGGGAGCAACCTTTCAACGGGCAATGGATATTGCTTTTAGAGGTGTAATTAACCATTCAGTTGTCGTATACTTGGATGACGTTACTGTATATTCTAAACATCGACCTGATCATCTTAATCATCTTAGAAAAGTGTTTGAACGATGTAGAAAATTTGGAATATCCTTGAATCCTAAAAAAACAATATTTTCCATTTCAGAAGGTATCTTATTAGGTTGTGTGGTTTCAAAGCATGGAATCATGATTGATCCTGAAAGAACCCAAGCCATTTCCAAAATAACATACCCTTCTAGCAAGAAAAAAATGCAGTCATTTCTCGGCAAAATAAACTTTGTTAGGAAATTCATTCCCAGTTTCTCCGAAATCATTCGTCCTTTGCAGAAAATGATTAAGAAAGATGTTGTTTTTAAGTGGGGACAAACTGAAAAAGAATCGTTTCGGAAAATTTTAGAAGCCACTTCAGAAGCTCCTAGCCTTCTAAGTCCAGATTTTAATAAAGATTTCATATTGTATACTTTTTCTTCTGATATTTCATATGCAGCAGTTTTAACCCAATTAAATCAGCAAAATAACGAAGTCCCAATCTCCTTCATGAGTTCAAATTTCAAAGGTGATGAACTTAATTACCATGAATTCGATAAGCAAGCCTTTGCCGTTTTTAAAGCTGTTAAACATTTTCGTCCATATTTACTGAAATCTAAAACAAAAATCATTGTCCCTTATTCTTCAGTCAGAAACTTGTTAGTACAGAAAGACTTAGGTGAAAAGAGGGCGCCTTGGATGACGGCTCTTCAAGAATATGACTTAGAAATTAAACCCTCAAAGATAGCAAAGTCCAAGGGCTATGTAAATTAGCTGCTGAAGCTGCTCACTTACCTGATGATAAAGCTGAAACTGTCATTGATGAGGCTTTACTTACCAGGGAAATTTATTTTTATCCACCACCTCAGGATTCCTGGTATACAGACATACGGATACTTTTGGAAACAGGAGCTGCCCCTGATTACTTAGAACCAAAGAAGAAAAGAGCACTCAGATTGAAGTCTGCTCCTTATTTATTAATTGATAATATCCTCTTTCGGAGAAATTCAGATGGAGTATACCTTCGATGTCTAGATAAAGACGAAACAGAAGTAATTCTGAAAGAATTACATTCTGGACCAGCAGGAGGTCATTTTGTTGGAGAGACCACTGTGCATAAAATTATTAGGGCTGGTTATTATTGGCCCACCTTGTTTCGAGATTCCTATACCTTTGTCAGAAAATGCCAAGAATGTCAACTTGCTGCGGGAATGGTTAAAAAACCTGCTTTTCCCTTACAACCTGTTTCAGCTGAAAGACCCTTTAAGCAATGGGGTATTGATATAGTAGGTCAAATAAATCCTCCCTCATCTATGCAACACAAATATATAATAACTACGACCGATTATTTCACTCGTTGGGCAGAAGCTGCACCACTAAGAGTTGTAAATACCAATCAGGTTATATTATTTTTGGAATTCTTTATCATAACAAGATTTGGTATTCCCGATTCCCTCGTCTTTGATAATGCTTCATATTTTTCATCAATTGAGTTAACCCAATTTGCTTTAGAGAAGGGAATAAGAATTAGATATTCAACTAACTATCATCCCCATGGGAATGGTCTAGCTGAATCAAGAAACAAAAATTTATTGAAAATTCTCAAAAGAACTATTTCAGTTCACCATCGTAATGGGCATACAGAATTGGTCAATGCTCTTTGGGCAGACAGAGTAACTCCTAAGGCTGCGATAGGTAACTCACCATTCTTCTTAGTATATGGAACTGAAGCTATTTTACCACCTAATTTGTTCTTACCTTCATTACATCTAGCTTAGTCTGTCCAAGATGAAGAGTGTCCAGCAATGGAAAAGAGAATTAATACACTACTAAAACCTGAGGAAGAAAAAGAAAAGTCAAAACAACACTTTACAAAACATCAACAGATCGTGAAATCATGGTTTGACCAATCCTTCAGTTCCAATCGAGAATTTCAGGTGGGAGACTTAGTTTTAAAATGGGATAAATTTCACAAGGAGAAGGGAGATCATACTAAGTTTCAGAAACTGTGGTTAGGTCCCTTTGTTATTTCTGAGAAAATAGGTCCCAGTACCTTTCGATTGCAAACACTCGCAGGTCAGTCCGAAACATTCCAAGTGAATGGACTGATTCTGAAAAAATATTTCTGTTAATATTTTTTCTGATTTAGAATGTATATAATTTGTTTACTGTTTGTAAATAAATTTATATATTTGTACATAACTTATGTTTGTTGTTTATAAATTAATTTATATTTTTTGTATATAAATTGAGTTTTAATACAGAAAATTAAGGATGATGAGAAATTCATAAAACTTTTATAACCTTCAAACATCATTCTGTTATTTTTAGTTTTAATTCTGTTAAGTCAAAACATTTTAGACTATCAAATTTTTGTATATAATCAGTCAGTAATTTTTAGCAGTTGTAGAAATAAATGTAAATAAATAAAATCAGTTTGCTCATAAGCCTGAAAATTATGATACTAGATAGAAATCTTTTAAAATTTGTTCAGGATGATCAAATTTTCTTAAATATGCAAAAGACCTTCAGTGTTTTTATTTGTAAGTGCTTCTCAGATTATTCATTATCTTGTTATTTTCCTTATAAAAGTGGGGATAGCTTATTTAATATCTTCTTCGAAGCTTGTACTTTTGAAAAACTCTTACAAACCTCTACCATCAGTCTTAGAAAAGTATTTATCATCTGAAAACTATTTTAGGATTTGTTCCAATCAATAAAATGCTGAAATGAGAGACGGAAGGTCTTAGTAATAAGCCGGTCCGATCAGAATCACAAATATCACTAGTATGACATTAGTAGGAAACTAATAATGGCTTTTAGTTTAAAAACTAAAAGATAAGGGGTCTCATCACGAGCCAGCTGATTCATTTTCTGGTGATATTAATGAATGACATTACCATTTGGTCAACATGCTAGGTAATGATCTCTCATTTTATGAAAGTTAAATGAAGAAATTGAAATAAAAATATAACTTTTGACTAAAGAATAGGAGGTCTCATCATGAGCCAGCCTAATCATGATCATCAGTGCTGTCTGGAATAACTTCATTTCTGATCAGCAGGGTGATGGCTTTTGATTTTAAAATTAAAAGACAAGAGGTCTCATCACGAGCTGGCTTGCTTATTTCAGACAGCTCTCGTGAATGATACTATCACATTGGGATACCATACCCAGATAGTAGTCTTCAGGCAGAATTATTGTTTTAAAAGAAAAGAAAAGGAAACAAAATAAAATTATTATGTTACGGAACAGATTCTGGAAAGGTTTCAGAGAAGTAGATTTCTATACTCTATGCTGATGGTATAGGTTATCCTTACTATGAAGTACTTTGTTTCGACCAAGATATTTTAAGTTTCTCCCTAATCAAATTTTTGTTTCAAAAGATGGAATATTTCTGAGTTATACTTATAAGTATGAATAAATAATGGTTTATGTAGATAAAGAATTCTTGATTGTTTTTTAACAGGTTTTAAGATTTCATTTTTATCATTTTCTATGAGCAGAGATAACTGGTTCACCCAGGTTGTCGCCATTTGTTGGCAGCCAGCAACAACCCCTTCATTTCTCATTAAGATGAAGGGAGATCAGCTCTGTCTATGATTTACCAATTTAAAATTATAAAAGAGCACCTTCAGAATCTTTGATTCTGAAGGTACTCTCAATCAAAGAAGAGTAAAATGATATTTTAGAAGTTGGTGAAAAGATGTTCGTAAACTTGGAAATTAGCAGCTCGCAGTTAGTTTCATAAATTTTCATGTAATCAATTCAATCATTAAGTTTAATTTATTTGATTATATATGATTTAAGAAACTTGAAAGGATAGTATGCCACGGGAAAATCAACAAAAACACATCTTATGTTTATTTAAAAGCTGGATATGGTAAGGTATTATGAGTTCTAAACTCTTAGAACTAAAGGTAACTAATTCAATCAAAACTCTTATTAAACCTAATGTTCATATTCCATATATAATGCCTAATCATTACTTTGTGAAAAATTGTATATATGTAGTTAGTGAATAAAATGACGATCATATGGGAATTTTCATATATTATAGTTTTACCACTTAGTTTCCTATCAAATTTGATTTCAGATATTAATCGATGGGATTTTGGAAAAATTTAAAACTAAAATATATGAAATTTTATGTATATACATGATAGTCATATTAAATCAAGTCATTAGCTAGTTGACATGATGATCATTAGGGTATATGATTTCGTTACTATATCGCCTTGAATGCTACCACCTTTCACGCTAAAACTAGAAAAGATCATAGAGCCATGTGCCAAATTGATAACGCTTGTCACTTGGATCACTAAGTTGGCATAGAGATGTGGCTTGCACCTCATAATTAGCTAACAGATGTGAACATATGGATGATTCGTATCATCAAGATTTAATATTGATAGTCATTCTGTTTCCTAACAATGTACATGCTCATTATGACCACTGTAAGTAATCAATGTTTGAATTTATGATCCGTCAATCACAAGATCCCTGGTATGTTCATTTAGTTAAATTTCACTACTAGTCATGGCTGAGTTGTGGTTAAACACGCATGTATTATAATATAACGTTGGCTGTAGCGTTCATCATTGCTAAGGTTCTGCTAAAATGGCCGAGTCCAAAGATCTCTTATCTGTTAGATCCAAAGCATGCGAAGTTTGCACATCATGTCATACACTTGGATACCTATTCCCTCCCTATTCACATCGCCATTCAGTCCATTATGAATCCAGGGTAGTGTTGAGGAGGTTATGGTTCTGTTGAACCGCTTCGAAATATCTAGTTCAGAGCTCATAGAAGCAGACGTGAAGATAGCCTTGTGTTTTGAGAAAATTGGGTGGGGGCATTTCTTTAAGTGTTTTGACGGCCACAATGCAGAGGTGACCAAACTGTTTTCCATGAGTTTAAAAGACAACGTTGTGCAGATAAGGAGTTTTAAGTTTTTTATTAACAAAGATAAGATCGCAGAGGAAACTAAACTTCCACAAGTTGGAGAACGTTGGTTCAAATGTAGTAGGGTTAATAAGAAAAAGTGTTTATCTCTTCTACTGCCATTGCCAGATAATACTAAACTGAAGATAGGTGTCCCTGTCAAGTTCTTGAAGCCCAAATGGAGAGCCTTCTACAAAATTCTGGTCAGGTATGTGTCCTGTGATGAACTTTTCTCCCATTTACACTATTACCATTTAAGACTCCTATTAGCATTACAAGGTTGTAGGCTTAATCTGCCATTTTATCTATGGCAAAGTTGAAAGAAGATGTCACAGGTGGTTCGAAGTTTTAATAACCCTGATAGATAGAAGTATTTTTCACCACGGATTAGTCAAAATTATAGTGCAACATCAATTGTCTTTAAATGGCAAGACATGGGATGAATTTTTAACTGAGTGTGATTTAGGGCCAACCCAATATTGGCCGAATCCCTCTGCAAAATCCCGCAGGAAAAGAAAGGATGCTAAGTCTGAGGTTAATAACGCTCCTGAAACTAAATTAGAGGGAGAAGGGCTCGGTGAAGCCAATCTATCTATAAATGCTGGTGTTAGTAATGACAAAGTCAATAATTCAGTTCCCTGTTGCTTTGAAGCAGTCTTGAATCAGCCCCCATCTGATAGATGTCCTTGTACTCCTGCAAAAACAGAGGAAAGGTTAACTGAAAGAAAAACTATTAGCCTTGTTGATTGTAAAAATCTCTCCGAACTAGCTAGTCCTCGTAAACATGTCAGAGAGTCTATGTATAATCTAGATCATCTAGCTCAAGTATGCTGTGATAAAGGAGGGTTTGAGTTAGACAATCTTGTGTTTTCAAGGAGGGTTACTAGGAGTATGAAACCTTCAATTTCGACTCCTATCGCTAATCGACAGAATACTCAGCCTGCAGTCGTCCATATTGAAGACGATATTACATCATCGATCTCTGATACTACTCAGGTAAATAATCCCACTTTTATAAAGGATAATGGTGTGAAATTGGGTAAGGCCGAGGTTGCTCAATCATGTATGAACACCTGCATTGCAGACCCTGAACCATCTTTTATCAGTCCCTAGTCATCTAGTCAAAACATTGATGACTATAATTCTCCTTAGGTAGCCAATAATGAAGAAACTCTTCAGCAAGTACTAGACAAGACATACCAGAATAAGATTACAGAGTCAAAGGATGAACTTAAGCATTGTCAGTCTAATGCAGCATTTATAGAAGAAGAAAATAGAACATTTAGAGAGGAGTTGCTAAAGTGGATTAGCAGGTGGAAAGAAATGAGTATAAAAAAGAATCAGTATAAAAAAGCAAAGAGATCAATAATAGGTACGAATCAGCACCTACTTGAACGAATAGAAAAACAAAATTTAAAGATTATCAGGCTGAAGGCCAAATTAGCAGAAGCACGAAGAGTAGTTCATCTTCAGAGTAGAACTTGATGATTATGCTCATTTCTTGTGTCACTGTCAAACAGGTAATAAAATATTTTGTTATGCATGCCTGTAAAATCGCATATTTTACAGACATACATTTAAATTTTAGTTTATTTTGTTACATCTGTTTTAATTGGTTTTAATGATATGCTTCGTTTGTTTAAACAAGGGTGGATATGTCATCACTCTTCTCCAAAGTTTCAGGATGTTGTTTATGTGTTGGCTGGGAGATGTGGCTATTTGTTGAAGGCTGGAGTTTCAACAATGGCCATGAATTTACCAAGTATCTTTAAATCAGCAAACATTCAGGCTAGTCGTTTTTCTGTTTATAGTGACAGGTGTTTAATAAAAGAGATTCGATTCTCTTTATAGTTATAGGAACCCTATAATGTTGCATGTAACATTAATGGGGAAAACTGAATCATAGTATTATATAAGTTAGGAATTTTGATGAACGAGAGGATGGAGTGTTTGAAGAAAACATACTTGAAATATATGTTGTTGTTGGTGTTGTTTCATTCCTGAAGTTGAATCTTTGGATGTGAGATACAACTGGACATCTACAAACTGATATCATTATTGGTATTATTGTTTTGGATATATAATATATATTTCAGCATCGTATCTTCTATCTTAATATTAATACAGTATACTATGCTATACTTGTGTTCAATTACAATTTTCACTTTGTCAACTCAATATCACATTTTGAACAAATATATCGTTATGATTGTGTTTATTAGTATTTTTACTATAAACTTAAGCTATAATGATATACATTTCTGTCTGTTAAAAATATCATTTGTATTTTTACAGTGATTTTATATTAGACATCATCTTTGGATTCAAATAGCTATGTTGATCATTAATTATTAATTAATTTCAGAAAACTAAAATAGTTGTTTATTTTCAAGTTTTTATGTTCAGTTATTGTCCAACAGAGTGACTTATTATGTATAATTTAAATGTTTCTATTTAAATTGTGCACTTTGTATTTTTTTCATCTTTTATTAATTAATAATTAATCTAGTATTTAGAAACGCTCTCAGCTGAGATAGGATAGATAGGATAGATAGGATAGTTAGGGTTAAGTTTTATTTTAGTATATTTCAGTTAACAGCTATTAAATCAATTCGTATAATTTTAGCATACTTTTTACAAGTCTTTATATTCAGAAAACTCTTCAAAAATCAGAGTCTTTCCTTAAGAAAGCAAATATAAGATAGCTTAGATCATTGAAACTAATGATAGGATTCATTTAGGTAGAAATAATATTAGGATAGGTTAGATTTTGCTGATTTTAATTTCTCCTTGAGAGAAAAATCAGCTGGTAGCAGGACCATAACCTGCGAGGTTTTGTTAACTTAAACACACCGGACGCTGCTTTAAGCTGATTGTGTGGGAAAAACCTCCTTGTTGGCCTAGGTCAGAAAATCAGGCCAACAAGACCCAATGCCTAAAATACCAAAAGGTGTCTTTAAAATGGAATTTCACAAGCCAAACTCTCGAGTTGATGCTAACTATTCCATAGTAGAAGATTTAGTCCAAACTCATTGTGCAATGTTTGCATTGGAAGTGCTCTAGAGATGTTCTTCTTAGCGGGATGCCCTCTTAGAAGCTTTATGCGCCATGGATTCCTTGAACTTGTTGGAATTTTTCAATATTGCAGATGTTAAGATGCGCCTGCCGTATCATGTGGCTTTGTCTGTAGATGTCGTTCATGGTAGTAAAAAAATTGGATGAATAGTTTTGGATGAAGGTGCTTCCACATCTGTTATGTCTCTTTCTTTCTAGAAGGCTTTGGGTTCCCTTGAGATAGTTCCGTCAAACACCTTGCTTACTACTTTTGACAGGAGGTCTTTCTTCCCGCATGGTATCCTACCAAATTTTGAGATTAAGTTGGAAGGGAAAGCGATATCTATTGAAGTAGAGGTGATTGACTCTCCTCTAGAATATAACTTGCTCTTAGGGAGGAGTTGGAATTACACTATGTGTGTGATTTCCTTGGTTGTTCTTCGATTTGTGGTATTTCCACATGAAGGGAAGTTAGTCACTGTTGACCAACTTAATTTCACTTGAAGGGGTCATTTGGAAATGAATGAATCCACGATACCATTGGTTGAATAGGTCAAAATGACTATGGAGAGCTTGGTGGATGGAGTGTATTCATCATTGATGGGCACATTTGATATCCCAGCCCCAATAAATTATCTAGGTTCTACCTCTGTAGGGAAGTCTATCACAATGGTTTTTGATAGAACTAATCCTTGGGTCCTTACTTCATGTTACGAACATGAAGTTCCCTTATCTGTAGTGGAAGTGGCTTATCAAGCTATTGTAAACACCACTGTTGATTCTGTTACGACTCCTTTCAGAGTCTCAGAGGATTCAGAAGAATCCTACCTGCCTGCTTACGAAGAAAACTCTTTATATTCCAATGACTACTTAGACATGGTTTTTCCTTCAGATGAATCCATTTTGGAAGCTATGAGTGGGAGAGATCAGATTTGCGAAGATATTCACCATAAATTCTACTTTCTTCCAGAGCTTAGTAGAATAAAAAAGTTAGAGTTTCATGTGAGACTGGCAGAAGATGTTGATATACCAATCAATCCTTTGCCTAAGGAGGGAATTTTCGCCGAGGGGAATATGGAAAATATTTCTGGTACTATCCCTATCAACATCTCTATGAACCCCGACATCGTAAAAAACGTGAATATCGGTGCAAACTGCTCTCCAGAGGAGATTTCTATATATACTTACTTATTTAAGGAGTTTCATGACATGTTTTCCTAGTCATATGAGGAGATGTCGAGAATCAATCCATCGATCGTAGATCATGAAATCCAAACTTATCCTGATGCTAAACCAGTGTGGCAGAACCTTAGACCTGTCAATCTGTGTAAAGCAGCAACTATTAAAGCTGAGGTGGAAAAATTGTTGAAAGTTGGGTTTATATACCCGATTGATCTGACAAAATGGGTGTCCAATCCTATTCCTGAGGATAAGAAAAAATGGACAATAGGTGTGTGCATGAACTTTCATGACTTGAACAAGGAATGCCCCTAGGACAATTACCCCACACCTTTCATAGATCAAGGAGTGAAGTATTTTCGTTTATGGAAGGTTTTTACGAGTACAATCATATTCAAATCAAGTCGGAAGAACAACACAAAATGACTTTTATTTGTCCATGGGGTACCTTTGCATAAAAGAAAATGCCCTTTGGTCTGAAAAATGCAGGGGCTACCTTTCAACGGGAAATGAATTTTTCCTTCCATGATATTAAGAACATTGTTGAACCATACATCGATGATCTACCTACTCATTCTCGCAACAAGATTGACCATCCAGATCACCTGTGCTTAATTTTTGAACGATGCATACATTAAAAAATACACTTGAATCCACACAAATGTGTTTTTGCGTTGATTCAGGAAGGTTACTCATGTTCATAGTTTCAAACAAAGGTATTCAGGTGGATCCTTTGAAAGTTGAGGCCATTGTAAATCTTTCTCCTCCTCGTTCTATCAGGAAACTTCAAAGCCTGCAAGTAAATTCCAATTTCCTTCGATGTTTTATTGTTAACTGTGCCAAGATCATGAAAATTTTCATGCACATACTAAAACAGGACACTCCATTTGTATGGGATGAAACCACACAACTTGCTTTCGAGGCATTGAAAAAAGCTTTGTTGTCAGCTCTTTTGTTATGTCCTCTGAATTACTCTATGGATTTTATATTTTATATGGTGGCATCACAGTTGACCATTGGAGTTGTATTGGTTCAGGAAGATGACAAGCTCCAGGAGCATGTTGTTTATCATGCATTAGATGGTCGTGAACTTCTATACTCTCATGTCGATAAGTGGGCTTTAGCAGCTGTTTATGTTGTGTAGAGCTTACGTCACTACATTTTGCTGAGGACCACTATAGTAGTGGCAGATGTAAATCCCTTTTAGTATGTTTTGTCCTGATGCATAATAGGGGGGAAATTCAATAAATGGAAATTCATTATCTAGGATTTTGACTTGGATTTTCAGTCTGCCAAATCAAAAAATTCCTTAGTTTTTGCAGAAATTATTGCAAAATTTCCTTCGGAAGGGAATGAAGCGATTGAGGAAGACTCATTCCTAGAGGAGTACATTTTCCTGATTTCCACCTTTGATCCTTGGTACAAATATATACTTATCTATCTCTATACTTTGAAGTGTCCTACATCCTCCTCGAGGGAAGAGTTGATCCGTAGGACCTCAACTTTAGTGCATTAAAAGTTTGTTGTAAAAGAATGCGTGCAACAGGTTAATTAAAGTAACAACATTAATAGAAATTAAATGTTCAGAATAGGAATGAAAAACAAGACTGATAAACAAATGCTAAGCACAAAACACAGAACCCAAAGTCACAAACAGAAATTGATAACGGAGTTCACCCCCTCCACTGGGCTACGTCTTCGGGCCCCTCTCTAATGGGAACCGATCCAATTAATTTCTTAAAATGGTACAAATGGTTCTAGACTAATCACAGAAACTGGACATCAACAGTAAAGTCTTCAAGACCTCCTCTCTAATGTTACCAAACTGGACTTCAATGGTCAAAAGAAGCCAAGTATAACTGAGAATGGTCGACTTCAAAAAGGAACAGCATAATGCGCTCTGAAGCTTCTCATCACAGAGAAAATGTTGCACTGTGCTCCCAACAAACTGATTCCCCCCAATCGTCCTCCTCTTATGGTCCCCAGCTTCCTCTATTTAAGCCTCATAAGTAACGGATTTGCCTTCTTTCACACAGCTGTTACCAAGGAGACAAAACGTAAAAGAAATGCGACTGTTCACATCCCCTACCAAATGCCCACTTGTTATCATAGCAGGCTGTTCATCTCCGTAACTAAACCAAAGAACCTGTTACCAATGCGTGGGTTCCATTTCCTGAAGCGTGGCATCAAAACTGTGTAAGAAAGCCGTTTTAAAAATGTCCCCGGGCGAATGCATTGCAATGTTTGGGTTGGAAGTTTTATTATCTAGGCTTCTACCATTGCGGAAGAGTGATACGCAATGAGCTCCAGTGTTTCACTTCGCTGATCTCTGTCTCAATCGGCTGTCGGCTATTTTTCGAGTCGGAATTCTTGTTACTTTGGTTTCCATAGTTGCGGATGGCGCACCACTTCTTTTTCTGATTTCGTCGAGTTATTTCCCCAATATTTTAAGTTTTGGGCTTCCGCTGTTGTAGCTGCCGAAAGCATTGTTCTTCCGATAAATCTTGTGGCCGTTATTGCGGACTACTTATCGCTCTGACTTCCAATCTGTCCGAACGTCTTTAAGATTTCACTGTTGCGGAAAGGAGAAGTCTTTTATCTATCCGCCGTTGCGGTTCCCGAATTGCTCCGACTTCCGATCCGTCCGAACGTCCACTAAGCTTCCACCGTTGCAGAAGGGGAAAGGCTTCCGAGCCCCGACATTGTGGAAGGGAAAAGCTTCCCGACCTCCGATGTTGCGGAAGGAGATCTCTTCCAACCTACGATCTGTGTATTTTTTTTTTGCAGTCCATTTGTTTTCACGCACGGCTTCTAGGAACCATTGTACCATATTGGATCGTTAACAAGGAATGATCCACCGGATCAATCCTCCCCATTGGAGAGCTTTTGGACCACCAAAATCCTGAATTATTTTGCAAGTAAGTGAGGGTACAGCTCCCTCACTTTACCAATCTCCATCCATTTTGCTTTGCTAGGATGCATTCCTTTCAGCCCCACTCGAACGTACTCATCATTCCCCCTTCATGAAGTCCTTACATTCCTGTCAAGAATAACATCATCCTGCAACTCTCTCATATATTCAGGTACCAAATCATCTATTGAAGGAATCTATATGTTAATTTCCTCATCCATGATCATAGGAGGCTCATACAATTTAAGATTCTCAACATTGATAACTAAATAAATTTGCATGTATGGAGGTAAATTCAAGTGAAAAGAATTAGTACCGATCTTTTCCAAGATCTCAAAAGGACCATACCTGATAGGTTTAATCTTTTTACCTTCACCTTTCATCCTTTCTTTGGTGATATGTAACCAAACTCTGTCACCTACCTGAAATTGATGATCAATTCGATGCTTATCATGCATGGCCTTGTACTTTGCCTGTCTCTTCTCCAACTGTTCTTGAACGGCCTGCTGCACTTCTTGGATTCTCTAAATGAACTTTAAAGCTTTATCTGCATCATGATGTCCATCCACTGCATCTTTGCCAAAAGAGAAGTCCATCAGTGTTTTTGGAAGATAACCAAAACAAGTTTCAAAAGGAGATTTTTTCGTGGAAGAATGAACTACATGATTGTAAGCATGCTGTATATACTGCAACTGCTCATCCCAAAGTTTAGGATGTTTGCCACAATATCCTTGAGCAGCTGAATTACTATTCTGTTTACTACCTCTGTTTTCCCATCAGTCTGTGGATGAAAAGCTGTACTTTTCTTAAGTTTGGTATCCATGAGCTCCCATAAAGTTGACCAGAATTTTCCCAAGAACCGGGAATCTCGATCAGATATAATAGACATGGGCAGCCCAAAATGTACCCAAACATTTTGAAAGAATAAAAGAGTCATTTGTTCAGTAGTGATCTGCTTGTTACATGGCATTAAGATACACATTTTGCTGAACCTATCCACAACAACATATAGGTAATCATGCCCTTTTCTAGACATAGGTAGTCCTCCTACAAAGTCCATAGAAATGCTTTCCCAAGGACGAGAAGAAACTAGAAGAGGAGTGTACAAACCCAATTTCCTATTGCTAGTCTTACTTGCTGCACACATAACACAACCTCTTATATATTTAGCTACAGTTTCTTGCATTTGAGGCCAATAACAGTGATTCTACAATATAGACAACGTTTTACTTACACCAAAATGTCCTGCAATCAATGAACTATGTGCTTCTCGAACCACATGCACTCTCTCTTTTTCTAGAATACAAAGTTTACCAAGATGATACAAGAGTTGATTATGAACATAATAGTTCTCTTCCTATTTACCATGTATTAGTGATGCATATACTTTCTTAAAATCTTTATCTTCTACATACTGTTCAATATAACTTTCATGTGTTAATGAACTGTTTTGAAGAATGATTGAAGCATTTGTAGGTGGCCTTGACAACATGTTTGCTACCTTATTATGAATTCCCTTTTTGTACTTAATTACGAGTTAAAACTGTTGTAAGAACCCCATCCATATTAAATGCCTACTTTGTTGTATTTTAGTTTGAGATTGTAAATATTGAAGCGGCTGATGATCAGTATGTATGACTGTCTCTTTTCCCATGATATAATGTTTCCACTTCTTCACACTCTGTACTAAAGCATACAATTCTTTGTCATAGGTCGGATAGTTACTTATCGCAGTAGAGAATGTTTCTGAATGGTAACAGACTGGCTTCCTTCCTTGCATCAAACCTGCTCCCATGGCAAACCCACTAGCATTGGTTTTGATCTCAAATGGCTGCTGCAAATCTAGCAATGTCAGAACTGGTGCTATGCTAATATTTTCCTTCAAAGTGTCGAAGGCTCTCTGATGCTTGCCTCCCCACTGAAAATTTTCTTTAACACTTGTTAATGCATGCAAAGGCGCAGCAATGGAGGAAAACCCAGAGATGAATTTCCTCCAATACTGAACCACACCCAGAAAACTTTTGATCTCAATAACGGTGTTAGGCCGTGACCAGTTTACAATGAAAGCAACCTTGGCTAGGTCCACTCGCAGGTGGCCTCCACCAATAATATGGCCTAGATATACTAAAGAAGTTTTAGCAAATTCACATTTAGAAATTTTTACATAAAGCTTTTCCTTTCTCAGTACATCTAAAATCTTTTTCACATGTACAACATGCTCTTCCCAAGTTTTGCTAAACACAAGGATATCATCTAGATATATAATTACAAAATCATCAATGAATGAACGAAAAACGTCATTCATGACCCGCATGAAAGTAGCCGGTGCGTTACAAAGCCCAAAAGGCATTACAAGCCATTCATACAAACCATGTTTCGTCTTAAAAGTTGTTTTCCAAGCATCATGCTCAGCAACACGGATTTTATGATACCCACTACGCAAATCCAATTTTGTAAAGTAAGTTGCATGTTTCAATTGATCAAGCAAATCATCAATACGAGGAAGAGGATACCTATTTTTAATGGTGATTTTGTTAAGGGCCCTGTAGTCGATACACATCCTCCATGACCCATCCTTCTTTGGAACCAATACTATGGGAGAGCCACAAGGAGAAGTGTTGGGCCGGATGACCCCCTTCTCAATCAGCTCCTGAACCTACTTCTTGATCTTGATCTCCTCATTCTGCATTACAGACATCTAGTACATGGCTATGTTCGGGAGTGGCACGTCCTACTGCAAATGTATCTCATGCTGAATCTCTCTCTTCAGTGGTAACCCCTTCGGATCTTGAAACAAATCATCATACTCAAAAATGATGTCAATCAGTTCATATTTATGCTTAGGGTCACATTCTTCAAAATATTTAGAGACTTCATCATTTTTCATCTTAACCATCATCAACACAAAGTTCTTACTAGCATTTACCAACCTCTTCATTTGTCCTATAGAGACTATTGCTAGATTGGTTTTTATCTTATGTGCTCGTACAATATATTCCAGACCTTCTTTAAAAAGATGATACTTATTCTTCTCTCTATAAAAGACTACTTTCCGGTCATACAAATATGGAATCCCAAGTACAATTCCACAAATGTCAAGTGGCACTACATCTAGTTCTACCTCATCCCTAAACTTTTCAGTAATTGCAAATTTTAATACACATTTCCTTGTAACTTACAATCGTGTATCATTAGTAACCCAACCTAGAGGATAGGGATTTTCATGAGGCACAGTAACTAAATGCAATTTCTTAACCACTTCTTTTGATATCATATTTACTTGTGAACCACTATCAAACAATGAATCAATCTTTGTGTGATTTGCAATGACACGAACATGAAATAGTGCACTTCTATCTTTATCATTTTGCTTAGAAGTAGATGGCAGACTTGTACTTGCACTAGAACTTGATTTTGCATCAATGGGAAGTGAGATACTTTTATCCTTACCTTGGATTCCGACAGCTGTAACCTTTGTTTCATCACCTGAGTTGGATCCCAAGTCTTGAATAACTGCTGCAGTAGCTTTTGCTTTTCCTTTGTCTTTGTTTCCTCTGTACTTCTTTGGCCTTAACTCTAGATGAAGCTTCCAACACTTCCCTTCTGACAATGCGAACATGTAGGCTTTTCACCCTCTTTCTTAACAGTAGTCATCTTCTTTTTCCCCTTATCTTTACCTTTTGATTTGCTGTCAAATTTAAATGAATTCTTCACAAAAGTATCATTAGCATGCTTACCCCTGGCTTCTAAATGGGTAGCTTGAACACATACATCATCCAAATTACTGGGATTAAACTTCAACAAGGTATGTTTCAAATAAGAATGCATGCCACCAATGTACTTAAGAAGAGTTTCTTGTGTATCTAATGAAACATTCAATGCAATAGCCCTCTTTTTGAATTCATGAGTATAATCTTGAATGCTTTGTCCTTTAGCTTGTCTAAACATTTGCCAATTCATGGTTAATTGCTGCATGTGACCTAAAGGATTGTAGGAATATATTAAACCCACGCACAACTTAGGATAAAATAATTAATCATTATTTGATTAATTATTCACCCACTAGCTTAATTAGTTGGCACCTTAAAGTCAATGCATGCCATCTATATCCTAGGAATGATTTATTTCTGATTCTGGGTTCATCTAGAATTAGTATACAGGACCTTATAGCAGATTCTTCTTTTTTCTGCTTTTTCTTCTTTTTCTGCTTTTCCCTGCTTTTCTATGGATAAGATAAAAGCTAGTCAACTAGGAAACTGGGAGCTTTTGTTTCCAACCCATCCTCCATTAGTTTTTCTCCATTTTCTAGGATTAGCATGTTATTTCTGTCTCCTTGACAACTCACTCATGCTTTTTCCAACTCGTGAGGTCCTTGATTGATTTAGCAAGTGCTTTATCCACCTATGGGGGTTTGCTATATTTGGGTAAGTCAGCCTTTTTGAGCTTTATGAGTTGCTTCCATACAATTCGACTTTCCTATGAGGGAAGATATATTTATGTACTCTATTATTCATAATTATTCAATGGAAGGATACACACCAATATTCATCTCTTCATTCATGTGAATCAGTCTCTTTTCTTCTCTCTTATTTTCCTGTGTATGCTTGTGAGAATTCTTAGTAGCAAGATCTATTTCATGTGCTTCTTCTTAGAATCATTGCACATAGCATTGATATATTATTTATACATGGTATCAGAGCTACAAGGTTGATCTATTATTTCTACAGAGTTGAGGAGTGCTTCCAGTCTCCTATCCCTCTCTGAAGAAGAGCTTCAAGATTCTCTCCTAGTTTGTTTTGCAGGTTGCAGAGATTTTATTCTTGAGCACATCAATTCAGCAATATGGATTCTTCATCAGCTATAATTCTTACTTCCTTCAACTACCACGAATGGAAAGAAAAAATCTCCATTCTATTGTGCAGTAGAGGATTATATAGAGTTACACTAGCTTTAGAGAATGAGCGGCAATGCTGTGATTGAGAAATCTAAGTGGCATAATAGGTTGGATGAAGCCTATGGATTGCTTTGCCTCTCTATTTCTCCTGATCTAATCTTTCATCTAGATGGTTTGACCACTCCAAACCAAGTATGGACTCAATTGGAGTCTCTCTTTGGAGTTCAAGATGAGCTAAGAGCGCATCAATTGGAGATTGAGTTATTCTCACTGAGTCCAAGCAATTTCAAATCTCTTGAGGGTTTCTTCACCAAGTTTAAGTCACTTGTTCTAATTCTCAAGCAATGTGAGATTGAGAAAGAATATCATCAATTAATCCTTTCCATTCTTTCAAAATTGGGTCCTGATTACTCAGTTTTTGTGTCTACTTTTCATGCTACTAGGCTTGTTGTTCCTAAGTGGAAAATGCCTTCTTTAAATCATTTTCTTGATTCACTAACAAAGGAGCAAGATAAATTGATCCATATGGGTGTCCTTAATTCTTTAAAGGGCAAGGATCATGCTCTCTTGGTTCAAGGAAGCAAGAAATTCAAATCAAAAGAGAAGCAAATTGTGAAGAAGCCAAAGTCAAAAAGTGAAGATGAAGATTCATATGAAGATTTAATGAAGAAAGTTAAGAAGAAATGGAGCACATCCAAGTGTTATTATTGCAGAAAGGATTTTCATTCAAAGTATAAGTGTTTCAAGAATAATATGGACATCATGTCTCAGCTTCTTGAGAAGCACAAGATCGAAGTTCCAGAAGAACTAGAGAAGCCTGCTGATTCCTCAGAACAATGTCATACTGCGCAGTTCCAAGGTGATATAACTTATGCTTTGAGTGCCATATTTCTCTCCTTTTCTCATGTCTCTGATATAGATTTATTCTCTGATATATCAGAATCAGAAATATCAGAACCTTTCTTTGATGATCCTCCTCTCAGTCTACTAGATTCATCTCCCAAAAATTGTGATTTTTCACTAGATATTGACTTACCCTTGAGCAGCTCTTCCTCACAAGCTTGTATATATGATTTAGAAGATTGTTTGCAGGATGATATGCATGTCATGACACATATAATATCACCATCCATACCATCTACCATACCTCTGAATAATCCAAAGACTATACAAATCCCAAGATCACCTGTTGATTCCTCATTGGTCTCTTATGCAGTGATATTTATCTTGCATGGTTTGAAGTATTTCCTATCTTTCATTGGCTGGTTATTCATGTCCTTAGTCATATTTGAAGTGATATTAAACATGTTTGGATCTGTTCTAAACACTTATGGTTCAGATCTTATGCCCATCCATCATTCAGATTTTTACACCTATCAGTTTTCCCCAGTTGTTCATAATTTTCCTAGTCTAGCCCTATATGCTCATGAAGCCAGTGAAGCCTTTGTCTTTGCTGTTCCATATGCTAATGTTTCTGATATATCAGTGTTTTATCAGTCTCACATCAGATCTATACAGGTGCTACAGCAGATTGGAATATGTACATGTGATTCACATCACAATTTTGCAGCTATTCAGGGAATAGGGTGTGAAATAAATTGCCTTATTTTTTGTACTCTTTGGGAAGGAGTATGCACAGATCTCTTTTCCATTTCAGGTTATGTCTACAGATCAGAGTTTTACAGCAGAAACAAGCATTCAGATAACGCTCCTACTTCATCAGATGATGAGATACAAGGAGTCTCTTCTCTTCCTTCTTGCAGGTTCTACACTCCAGCACATGATCATGGAGTTCATGATTTCTTCAACAAGTCTTCCATCCAGAAGAAGTTCACTCATCTAATTCAAGGGAAGATAAGGATATGTTGAAGACATACATATTTCAAATTTTGTGCCTTGTCCTATCTTGAGGGAGGATTTTCCCCATGTGGTTTTGCCTCTTTCCTCACTTTTCTGGACATAATAATTGTAAAAGGGTGACCATAGCCTTGTTGCCCCTATATGCATCTATATGCATCTATATTTTTTTTCATACCATCATAAAGTCAGACTTATAGGGGGGTGTAGGAATATATTAAACCCACTCACAACTTAGGATAAAATAATTAATCATTATTTGATTAATTATTCACCCACTAGCTTAATTAGTTGGCACCTTAAAGTCAATGCATGCCATCTATATCCTAGGAATGATTTATTTCTGATTCTGGGTTCATATAGAATTAGTATACAGGACCTTATAGCAGATTCTTCTTTTTTCTGCTTTTTCTGCTTTTTCTGCTTTTTCCTGCTTTTCTATGGATAAGATAAAAGCTAGTCAACTAGGAAACTGGGAGCTTTTGTTTCCAACCCATCCTCCATTAGTTTTTCTCCATTTTCTAGGATTAGCATGTTATTTCCATCTCCTTGAAAACTCACTCATGCTTTTGCGAACTCGTGAGGTCCTTGATAGATTTAGCAAGTGCTTTATCCACCTATGGGGGTTTGCTATATTTGGGTAAGTCAGCCTTTTTGAGCTTTATGAGTTGCTTCCATACAATTCGACTTTCCTATGAGGGAAGATCTATTTATGTACTCTATTATTCATAATTATTCAATGGTAGGATACACACCAATATTCATCTCTTCATTCATGTGATTCAGTCTCTTTTCTTCTCTCTTATTTTCATGTGTATGCTTGTGAGAATTCTTAGTAGCAAGATCTATTTCCTGTGCTTCTTATTAGCATCATTGCACATAGCATTGATCTATTATTTCTACAAGGATAAAATTGCTTTCTTAATACTTCGATGAATTCATTCCAAACTGAAACAATTTTACCATTCTTTCGAAGATCTTGCTGAATCTTGCTCTCCCACCAAGTAAGAGCCATTCCACTCATTCTCAACATGGCCAATTGGATATTGGAAGGGTCATCATTAATGCCCTACACCCTGCAATATACTTCAAGCTGCTTGATCCAATTGTCTAATTTTTCAGCATCTACATCTCCATTATAAATAGGTAATTCAAATTTTACATCCAATTTGAAATAAGGCATATTAGGACTTGCATTATGAGAAGTATGAGAAGAAGAAAAAGTCTGTTTAGTATCAAGAGGATCACCATCACCTCCTACTCCTTTACCCTTTTCTTTCGGCTTCATTTCTGTATCTCTGGATGAAGATACTTCTTCTTTCTTTTTCCTTTATGCTCGCTCTTCGAGTAGAAGTTTCATCATGGCTTTCATGCTCATAAAAGCCTCTAGAAACTCAGTTTTAGACATAACAGGTTTTTCCTGTTCGGTGTGTCCTTCTTCTTCCCTTCATGGAGAAGACATGGTTCTTGAGAATGTTCTCTTGGAGCCAATCTCAGGATCTCCTTCAACTAATTCTCCTTCACCAAGCTTTAACCTGGACCTGGTAAGCATTCACAAATTTACACAATAGTCAACCAGCTCTAATACCAAATATGATTTGTAGGACCTCAAGTTTAGTGCATTAAAAGTTTGTTGTAAAAGAATGCATGCAGCAGGTTAATTAAAGGAACAACATTAACATAAATTAAATGCTCAGAACAAGAATGAAAAACAAGATTGATAAACAAATGCCAAGCAGAAAACACAGAACCCAAAGTCACAGACAGAAATTGATAACGGAGTTCACCCCCTCCACTGGGCTACATCTCCGGGCCCCTCTCTAATGGGAACCGATCCAATTAATTTCTTAAAATGGTACAAATGGTTCTAGACTAATCATAGAAATTGGACATCAATAGTAAAGTCTTCAAGACCTCCTCTCTAATGTTACCAAACTAGACTTCAACGGTCACAAGAAGGCAAGTATAACTAAGAATGGTCGACTTCAAAAAGGAACAGCATAATGCGCTCTGAAGCTTCTCATCACAGAGAAAACGTTGCACTGTACTCCCAACGAACTGAGTCCCCCCAATCATCCTCCTCTTCTGGTCCCCAAATTCCTCTATTTAAGCCTCATAAGTAACAGATTTTCCCTCTTTCACACAGCTGTTACCAAGGAGACAAAACGTAAAAGAAATGCGACTGTTCACATCCCCTACCAAATGCCCACTCGTTATCATAGTAGGCTGTTCATCTCCGTAACTGAACCAAAGAACCCGTTACCAATGCGTGGGTTCCATTCCCTGAAGCGTTGCATCAAAACTGTGTAAGAAAACCATTTTGAAAATGTCCCCACGCGAACGCATTGTAGTGTTTGGGTCGGAAGTTTTATTATCTGGGATTCCGCCGTTGCAGAAGAGTGATACGCAACAGACTCCAGTGTTTCACTCCGCTGATCTCTGTCTCAATTGGCTGTCGGCTGGTTTTCGAGTCAAAAGTCTTGGTACTTTGGTTTCTGCAATTGTGGATGGCGCACCACTTATTTTTTCGATTCCATCTAGTTATTTCATCGATCTTTTAAGTTTTGGGCTTCTGCCGTTGCGGCTGCCGGAAGCATTGTTCTTCCGATCAAGCTTGTGGCCATCATTGCAGACTACTTATCGCTCCAAATTCTCGATCCGTCTGAACGTCTTTAAGCTTCCACTGTTGCGGAAGGGAAAAGTCTTTTATCTATCCGCCATTGTAGCTCCCGAATTGCTTCGACTTTCGATCCGTCCGAACGTCCGCTAAGCTTCCGCCGTTGCGAAAGGGGAAAGGCTTCTGAGCCCCGACATTGCGGAAGGGAAAAGCTTCCCGACCTCCGATGTTGCGGAAGGAGATCTCTTCCAACCTCCAATCTGTGTATTTTTTTTTTGTTGTCCGTTTGTTTTCACGCGCGGCTTCTAGAAATCATTTTACCATATTGGATCGTTAACAAGGAATGATCCGCCGGATCAAGAGCAACGTAAAATGCACTTACATGTGAAAAACTACCGTATCATCGGGGATACCTTGTACCGTAGAGGGGTATTTTCTATTTTGCGTCAGTTCCTCACCCAAAAGGATACTGAGCATGTCCTAAATGATTCCCATAGTAGAGCATGCAGGGGTCATTTATTTGGGTTAGCAATAGCCCAGAATATTTTATGTGCTAGTTATTTCTGGCCCACGATCTTTAAAGATTGTGTGGAAGCCATGAAGCATTGTCATCCTTATCAGCTTTACACCAGGAAAATATGGTCACATCGTGCTCCTCTATTTCCCAGCATCACAGTAGGACCCTTCACTAAGTGGGGGGTGGATTATGTGACGTGCAACCCAGTCTCAGATGGGGGGCACACATATATCGTTGTCGTTTTTTCTTACTTCACCAAGTGGGCAGAGGCAATGCCTACCTTTAAGGATGACGGGGAAGTTGCAGCTTTCTTTGTATTCAATCAGATCATTACTCATTTTGGAATTCCTAAAGAGATTTCCACTGACCATGGCAATAAATTTCCGAATAGCATGATGATCGAGTTGGCTACTATGGTAGGGTTTAAGCAAGACCATTCATCTTCCTTCTACCCGCAAGCGAATGGTCAAGTAGAGGCAGTCAATAAGACCTTGAAAACCATTCTTAAGCATACTATCAATGTAGCCTGGTCAAATTGGCACATTATGTTGTATCCTACACTTTGGGCATACCGAACCAATATCAAGACTGCCATGGGGTTTTCACCTTTCCAACTTGTTCACGGGGCGGAAGAAGTCACTTCGATTGAATGTGAGATTCCATCGCTTAAAATTTCCATTCATGTACTTCCTGACATGACAGAGTTGGAAGAACATTTTCTACATTTGGAAAATCTAGATGAATGACATAGAGATGTGTTAACAGCAAATGAAGCTCATATAAATAGGGTTAAAAACCAGTATGATAAAGCTATCAAACCTAGGATTTTTTCTGAGGGGGAGCTTGTATTACTTTGGGATCAAGACAAAGAACCCCTGGGGCAGGAAAGTTCAAATCTATATGGCTAGGTCCCTATATCCTGTCAAAGTTTTTTAAGAAAGGAGCATATGAATTAATAGATTTGGATGGAAAAAAGCTTCTTGAGCCTAGGAATGGGCTCTACCTGAAGAAGTACTATGCCTAGGCTTAGTGATTTTTCTTGTATTTTTATTGTATGTATTTTTATGTACAATAGTTTGATGGTTAGTGTTCTTATACAATCTAGTGGTTGTTACAAATGTCAGCAGAGTGGTTCGTAGGTTTTGCGAATGTCACTAGTTGTCATACTTGTAACCTGGCTTCAGCCGCATGGGTCATCTATTCACCCTCAGGACAACGAGTGGACTTTGGAGTCACTTCCTTAGCTCCTGCTACCAATAATGTGCTTGAATACAGGGTTGTTATTGAGTTATTGTGGGATGCCTTGTCACGTGGAATCACCTAGTTGGAAGTCATACGTTATTCTCAACTGGTGGTTTCCCAGCTCAATGGAGCTTATTAGGTGCAAAACTCTACCTTGTTATGTCAGTTTTTGTAGGTTAGATTACTTGAAAGAAATTTCAATTACATTTTATTTAACCACATTCCATGAAATGTAAATTCATTAACTGATGCATATGCGAATTACATTCTAGATTGGCACTTAACACATATTTNCACTCATGCTTTCACAGCATGATCAGCAATCCCCAGCAGTGATTTGAGATTGCTGAAGTTCTTCTCACAAAATGCTTTGGTGAAGATATCAGCTACTTGTTATGAAGATGAGCAGAAGAGTAGGTGAATGGTGCCATCATGCACAAGTTCTCTGATGTAGTGCATATGGATCTCAATGTGTCTGGTTCTCTGCTTCTGAACTGGATCTTTGCAGATTCAAATGGTACTATGGTTATCACAGTAGATGGTAGTTGAGTACTCTGGTTCGAAGCCACACTCTCCAAGTAAACCCTACAACCATAAACATTGAGTCGTTGCATTAACAACTCCTCTGTACTCTGCTTCTGTAGATGAGAGTGCAATGGCTCTCTGTTTCTTGCTTGACCAGCTGATTGGCCCTTCTGCAAGCATGAACACATATCCTAATGTGGACTTTCTATCTATGCTATCACCTGCCCAATCACTGTCAGTAAATCCAATCAAATCAAGATCAGATTTTGCTTTATTGAAGATCCCATGTGTCCTTGTTCCCTGAACAAAGTTAAGGATCCTTTTGGCTTCTTTCCAATGGATCTCTTGAGGCTGATCCATGTATCTAGAAGCCACACTTACTGCATAACAAATATCAGTTCTAGTATGTGTCAGATACAACAAACATCCAATCAATTGCCTATACAGTGTATTGTTTACCATAGGTGAAGAATCAGCTTCTTCTAGCTTCACTCCTGAAAGGAAAGGAGTTTTGTTTTCTTTGCAATCCTTCATTCTGAATTTTTTCAGCAAGTCCAAGGCATATTTGGACTGGTGCACCTTGATTCCAGCTTTGGTTTGAGCAATCTCAAGCCCCAAAAATTGACTTAAGAGCCCCAAGTCTGTCATGGAGAAGGCTTGGTTCATAGCTCCTTTTAAGGAATCAATCTCAACCTTTGAGCTTCTTGTAATGAGGAGGTCATAAACATATAACACAATGATCATTAATGNTTGTAAAATACATACAACAAATACATTTAGAACACATGTAAATAACCAGATAATATATATATATATATATATATATATATATATGTAAAACTTTTTCCATAGATAGGTCGAGTTCTGATCCTAAGATCTAGTCACAACTGTATAAATATACAAAAAATTTGAATCATAGTCCAATAAAATGCATATGGATCTAGGCTTGATCACCACCATCACTGGAATCATCAACGTCGCTAGCCTCATCAGCCTCTTCAGCTTCCTTGTAGACTAGGAAGGCTCTAGCTACCCTCCTCATGAGGCGTATCTAGATATGTGGAATCCCTACCGTGAAATCCTGCATAACAACAGGAATCTACCCAATCTGTATAGTTGGCACTCTTTGGGTCATCCTGGCCATCTTTCCTTCAAGTACTCTCAGCAAACCCTGGTATCCACCTAGTACAGGTCACACATATATCTTGGGGTGCCCATTGGGGTGGATAGGTACAATATCTACATTTTAACAACATTAAAATGGATTAAAAACTCTTATACATATGTATATACCTTATGATAAAAATTCATAAAAAATTCAAAACATAAAAATCAAAATACCTAGATCTCCCCAAATTCCTCTGGGAGGGAGGATGAGATCATTATCTCCTCCAACATCTAAACATGATTAGGAAAACTACTCAAGTGTTGGCAACTATCGTTCCCACCATACGTAGAAATCATCATCATACATACCCTGAACTAATCCTTTGCCACCTTGGCGAAGGAAGACTTCTCCCCACCTGGTCAGTTTCGGCTGATGAGGAGAGAAGGCAAGAAGTGGTACCGCAGGGCTGATAGCAGGCACTTTCTCAAAGAATAATGCTACCAATATACTCGAATACCCAAAATTATTGTGGTGTCCTCTCTTACAATCATAGAGTTGTCTTCTCATGATCGGGATTATACTCAAGCACCAATCGAACACAGTTCCCTGTATACACTCTATGGAAATCCTCATTTGGTTCCAAGTGGCGAGATTAAGTGAAGAAGATCCTACAACCTATACTATTGTTCTCACCATCACCTGTAACATGA
>LPNX010963520.1:250821-322085 GCA_001517045.1 Pseudotsuga menziesii | reverse complement strand
AAGAAGCTATCGATCTTGGCATACCAAGCCCTGGGGGCTTGCTTTAGCCCATACAATGACTTTCTCAACCTGCACACAAGAGAAGAGTTAGTAGAAAAACCTTGAGTTTGCTGCATATATATCTCTTCAGTGAGATCTCCATTCAGGAAGGCACANGCTGAACACTAAACTGTATTAAATCAGTGTACAATAGCCAACCCTATAATAACATAGGTTTCTAAATAAATAACATACATCAGGGATTCAAATGCATGAGAAGCAATTCGAATCTAGCATAAAGCAGGCTTACTAAAAATAAGCAAATCCCCCATAGGTGTAAAAAGTTGATCCCAAATCTATCATGGAGCCCACGAATTAGAAAAATGGATTAGGCAAGCTAAAGAGTGGTGGAATGGTAGCTTATACATTCTTTTTCATGGAGAAAAGAGTGGAGGATGAAGAGGACAAAAAACTAGTTCACCTCACCTAGTCTAGCTTTTCTATTTGCCTTAAAACACTGAAAAACCAGGGAATAAAGCAGAAAAAGAAGAAGGGCGCCTAGGAGGCCAGGAATAAAGTAGATTTTANATCCATGTGATGTACCTCTCATTGCCTTGAGGCTGCAATGGCTAGAGCTAGCCTGATGGAATCCATCTTTGCCACTGGGGCAAAGGTCTCATTGTAATCTATTCCATGAACCTGTGAGTAGCCCTTTGCTACCAATATGGCCTTGTACTTCAGTGGTGAACCATCAGCAGCAAATTTGGTCTTATAGACCCACTTACACTGTACTAGTTTTCTCTTTGGGGGAAGATCCACTAGCTCCCATGTGTTGCTCTTCTAGAGTGAGCTGAACTCCTCCTTCATGGTTGTTTGCCATCTTGGATCTCCTGATGCTTCTTTATATGTTTTAGGATCAGACTCCACCATCAAATATCATTTTTCAGCAAACATAGGATCCTTCATGCACAGACCACTCTCAAACTGAGATCTAGTCCTCCTTGGGTCATTGGGATCCCCAGCTAGCTCTCCTGCTGCATGTAGTGTCTTGGATGCCCATTTTATCCTTGTAGGGCTGTTAGGGTCTGCAATAAACTCATCTCCATCAGAAAAATCAGAATCAGCATGTTCAACAAACTCTTTACTTACTTCTTGAGGTTCAGGTGGTGAAGAGGCTTCACCAACTTCCACTGCTGCAAGGGGTTCTTCTTCAAACTGAACACACCTTTCGATGAAGGATTTATTTGTGCTCAAATTTATCAGTTTGTACCCTTTTGAATTTTTAGAGTATCCAACAAAAATACACTCTTGGCTTTGGGGCTGCAAAGCCTTCCTCTTCTCTTTTGGAAATCTAGTCCAAGCCTTTGAGCCAAAAATCCTGAAATGGGTCACATCTGGCTTGTGCCCACTCCATGCTTCGAAGGGAGTCATGCCATCAAGATATTTTTGAGGAACCCTATTCTGAATATATTCTGCACAGTTGATAGCTTTGGCCCAGTACTTTGGTGACAAATTTTTGGCCTCCATCATGCATGTTGCCATCTCCTTCAGTGATCTGTTCTTCCTCTCAGCAACACCATTTTGCTGTGGTGTGTAAGGGATAGAATGCTGCATTTGAATACCTGCATCTACACAATAATTAATAAACTCGGACTTGACATACTCACCACCATTGTCATATCTGAGGGCCTTGAGTTTCCTTCCAGACTGGTTTTCAACCAAATCCTTAAAGACTTTGAATAGGCCAAAAAATTCAGACTTGTGTTTCAGGAAGTGAACCCAGCAATACCTGGAAAAGTCATCAATGAAATTCAATGCATATTTGGCCTGACTCATGGACATATAAGGGAATGGGCCAGCAACATCACTGTGGATCAGCTCGAGGGGTGCAGAGGTTCTCTCATGACTAGCTCTCTCAAATTTGTGCTCTGGGTGTTTTCCTAGGATACAACCTTGGCAGACTCCTTTGGAAAATTTTATCTTGGGCAACCCTATGACCATCTCTTTTTCACCAAAATCAGAAAGATATTTGTAGTTTAGGTGGCCAAATCTTTCATGCCAAAGCTTTCTTGCTTCATTAGCATGAATCAGAAGAGCAGAGGGGTTTGAGTAAGGTAGGAAGTGTGAGAACATGTATACCTTTTGAGCATGATTCGCAAATCCTTTTGCAATGAATCTACCAGTTGAGATCTCTGTGATCTCAACTTCATTAGGTGAGAATATGAATTTCTTAGGAGACCCAGTGTGGTTCATCTGGTACACTGATAGGAGGTTGGAGGCAAGACCAGGCACATACAGCACATTGTTGAACTGACCATGATCAAGATCTATTCTTCCTTTACCCAAACTTTCAGTGAGAGATTCATCTCCCAGTACTATAGATGGTCCTTTCAACTTTTCCAGTTAGGAGAAGGCCTCCTTAGTCGAAACCATGTGTCTTCAAGCTCCAGAATCAATGATAAAACTGGGTGAGCTTGATGTGCCAGCAACCAAGGCATGAACTCTCTCTCTGCCATCTGAACTTGATCCTCCTTCTCTCTTCTTTGAGCTTTCTGGAAGGGAGATGCCATTCTTCTCCAGGAGTTGGGTGAGCATATCAATTTGCTTTTTCATACAAGAGCTTTCAGAGTGATTTCCCTTATTGCAGTATGCGCACTTGTTCATTTCACCTTTGTTTTTCTTCTTCTGGTAGTTCTTCTTGGGACCTTGTAGATCCTTCGGAGACTGTTTCTTGTCTCTCTTTTGCTCAGGTGGATTTTTAGCTTTATTTTTGCATTTTGAATCCACCTTCGAATCTCCAGCAATCAAAGCTTGATCTTTGGATGGTTTGATGGTGCCCATCATCACCAGCTTGTCTTGTTCTTGTGTGAGAGATTCCATGAAATATGCAAGGCTAGGCATCTTCCAGGCTCGAGCTGTCAGTTTTGTGGCATAGAAGGTCGAAAAAAACATTGAATAGTTAGGGCCTAGCTTCGAGAGGATGGCCAGTATGATCTGATCATCTTTCTTTTTGATCCCACACTGTTTCAGCTGCAAAACTAGTGCTTTGAACTTGGAGAAATATAGCTGCAGGGATTCAAAGCTATTTGGACTCAGAGAAATCAGCTCATTTTCAATTTGATGTCCCCTTATCTCATCTGTCTTTCCAAAAATATCAGAAATCTTCTCCCATACTTCATTCGGTGATGTCAATCCATCAAGATGGAAAAGGAGGTCTTTGGAAATACTCAGACACAGGAGACCATAGGCCTCATCCCTCCTATTGTGCCATTTTATCTTCTTTGCAGCTGCATTGGGTTCTACTTCTGTTTCCATAGTCACGCTGTAGAGGCCTTTCACTCTCAACAGTATCTCCATCTCTACTTTCCATTCAAAAAAATTGAAGGGAGTCAAGATAGTTTTCTGTGATTGATCCATAGCTTAGAAAGTCTGTCCCAGTCACTGATGTTGAACCTGCAAAACAATTTTTGAAGGAGAGAAACAATCTACAATGGCTCTGATACCATGTGGAAATTGAACCAGGTGATAGATTAATTTTACTCACAATAATTAACAATTGATCATGCAAAATCACTCACAAAGAGACTGAAAATTGGAGCTGAACACTAAACTGTATTAAATCAGTGTACAATATCCAACCCTGTAATAAGATAGGTTTATAAATAAATAACATACATCAGGGATTCGAATGCATAAGGAGCAATTCGAATCTAGCATAAAGCAGGCTTACTAAAAATAAGCAAATCCCCCATAGGTGTAAAAAGCTGATCCCAAATCTGTCATGGAGCTCACGAATTAGAAAAATGGCTTAGGCAAGCTAAAGAGTGGTGGAATGGTAGCTCATACATGCTTTTGCATGGAGAAAAGAGTGGAGGATGAAGAAGACAAAAAACTAGTTCACCTCACCTAGTATAGCTTTTCTATTTGCCTTAAAACACTGAAAAAGCAGGGAATAAAGCAGAAAAAGCAGAAGGGTGCCTAGGAGGCTAGGAATAAACCAGATTTGATTCCTTGGGATTTCCCATGTGCTACATGAGTCAAATGAGGCAAGTTTGACCACTATGGATAGGTAAAACACAACTTGCATAAGCTGGGACACATGAACTAGGATAATAAGACAGAAATAATTAAATTAATGTCTAAATGGGTAAACTATGGGTTGATTGTTCTAACATAATTTGGAAATATGAACAATCAAGATGCATGATCCCTTTTTCTGACTATCGGGCGTCTAGTAGGTGTCCACGTAGTCTTAGACACTCAAGGGGTCACCTCCCCTTCCAATACCTTCATGATTCACATGGATAACCCTACGAGACAATCTCATGATGAATTACATATCTTCCACAGCTATCTCCAAGATCTCACCTTGAAGATCGAAAGCGCCAAGGTCATGATCCCAATAACTAATCAATTTTTCAAGCAAGCGTACATTGGCCTGCATTGGAGAAGAGAAAAAGAACTTTAATAACCCGCTTTGTTGTAACACATGCATAGTAGGGGAATCGCGGAGAGCATATTGGTCCATATCCTCATGCTCTCATTCCCTCCATTCTAAAACCATGATTAAACCTTCCCATTTGACCACCATTGACTATTAAAAACTATCAATTTCTTTTAATTTTGGTCAAAAGTTAACATTTCCTATGTTGCGCAGTACACACCAATGTCTTTTAGATAGCTCGCATTTCACACACGAGTTGCCTTTGGGTAGGTCGCATGTATAACACGTGTACTCGACTGTATAAGTTACCTACCTATTTGTACTACGCAACCTCCCTAGGGCAGGCCCAAAACATTAAAAATTTGCATAAAATTAAAAATTAGAACAGATGGAATGAAAGAGAAGGGAAAGTTATCCAACCTGACACTTGCGGATTTGAAGATTGAGTCAGAGGTGAAATATTTCCATATTGGGGAAAAAAATGGTATGTTTTATTTCTATTTCTGAACTATATATAGAAATTTTCAAAATTTTCAACCTATAGTCTATAGTTTAAAATTTTATTTTTATCAATGAAAAAATACCACTCCTTTTGTCCTAATACAACAAGTTCAAATTCATTAAAAGGTCGATATCCATTCATTTAGGGTTGGATTTGGGTCTTTCACATGCACTTTTGCAACTATACCTTAAGATAAGTCTAGTTGTCCTATCTACAAGTTAAAATCTTCCTTCAGTCATCTCTGTGTCATGCTCACTTTTCAAGGATCTATCCCTTAATCTGATTTTCATCGTGAGTCCATCATTATCCTATCTGATATCACTTATGTCTACCTTCCCATATTCGTTTCCTAGTCACTCTTGTGATCTGTTGGAGGTTCCATTACCTTCCTTATCATAGTACGGTTTCTCATCAGCACTTCCTGGAGACGAAGACATAGAGTTTTGATGATGGTACCCTAGGAATCATTACCATTATTGATGAATTCATTTGCTTCAGTTGTCAATTTCACTCATTATCTGAAATTTTGTTGAGTTTCTTCCATGTTCGACTTCAGCACATCTATTCACATGGTAGAAATTGTATTGGTTTTTTTGTATTCTGACGAAGACCTTAGGTTCACATATATAACCTAAGTTTCACAAGATTATGTTATGTTCAGCTACACAGTTTCCAGATTTTCAAGACTCATCATTGTATATTATGGCTTCAATCCACATTTGTAATATACGTGGTCTTGTACCTATAACATATGATGTAATCAATTATTGTAAAGGAGCTAGTGTTCTAGTAAATTGAACATGGCATCCTCATATATGATTTTTTATATGACATTGATATGTATTTGTTTTAGGTACTTCCTTTGTTTCCTTGGAAAATGTAGATGTGCATGAACATTGATACATAAACACCTGACCAGCTGAATATATTTTCATTTGGAGATTAGGGATGCACACGAGAGTATTTTCATTGCAACTCGTGTGTTGCATATTTGCATTGCAACCCGCATGTACCTTGACCACGCGAGTTTCCTTAAAACAAGGAGTGTGTCACACACTCATTTCCTATATACATACTCGTGTGTACCTTAATTCAATGTTAAAAAATATAAATCACGATTAGTCGAGATCATCTGAGCCTTATTCAATAACTATCTCAACTATCTCAATCATCCTAACCTTCGAAACCACTCTATTTTCCCATGTATAGATAGAGGCCTTGGGATGGGGCTAATCAATAAATTCTAAATAGAGAAAATTTATGTTGGTGTCACACCTTTAGACATCTTGGAGTAGAATAACTCAATGTCCTCAGTTTGTAGAGGAGTCCTTGTTTTAGAATTCTCTTTTGTCAATAACGAAAGTGCTTCTTCCAATATTTGAATTGTTACATTCTTGTATATGATGGATCATGAATTGTTAATTATTTTATTATGAACATGTATTCCACTAACCATTAATATGTATACAAGATATTTCTTGAATAATTTGTTCTTTGCAAGTGGAGTATAGAAGCCCTCGAAGCTTTGGAGGAGATCGAAAGAGGAGAATACCAAGCTTGGAACAACCGTCATAAACCAAGGTTTTCCAAGTTTCTTCCTTATTCCTATTTCCATTCTACATAAGTTGATTTTCTACAAGTGTCTTAGTAATTTGGTAACCCTAGAGACCCTAGGTTACAAGGGTGCATTGTCCTGAACAAAAAATGACCCTCTGAAAAATAGATGAAAATACATGATCTCCACCTTTCTTACAAAAAGGAAACTTCAAAACAATTTCCAAGCTAGGCCTGACATAATTTGATGGAAGAAAAAAGTTAAAGGGGATGTTCACTGTCAAGGAGTATTAGGTATGTTTTATGGAGTCGATAGATCTTCAGAAACTCAAGCATGGGTGGTATTCTTAAATCTAGATGTGAGGAAAAGAGCATCTTTCTTGGCATGTCTATATTTTCATATAAATAAAAATAAAAATGTTCAGAAGAAGCTCTTAAAAAAAGGATGAAATATCCCCTTAAGATGCAGTGTTTATTTCAAGGAATAAGAGGATGGGAACCACATCATCATTAATTTGTTGAAAGGAGGATTTTTAACTTTTAAGGAAGGATGGTGCCAACAAATGATGCCTGGTGTATTATCTACAACATACATCATGCAAAAGAAAGAAAGAATCCTCCCTTTTCATGTCAAACAAATGGTCTTTATTATGCTAATTAAACTTTGCATCGACAATTCCATCACAAGGAAAAATCAATGTCATTTGGATTAAGGAGAAGGTACCCGAATCAATACAAATTGATAACAACTCATTATGGGCCTTCACCATATGACGTAGTTTCACCATTTCTTTGTCAAGTGGTGGTGATCAGAGAGGGAAAACTTTGTATGTGATTTGGGGTTCAGGGATGAGCTTATCTAGACTATAGGGTGTAAGGAATGGGGTTTAGGTTAAGAAACCAACTTTATTTTTATTTTTATTTTATTTAAATCACGTTAAAATTCCCCTTCATATTGGAACCAGCCAGAGATTTGGAAAATCTTAAACCTAGAGGTTCAAATTTGATGAATCTTGTGACTTAGGATCCAATTGGGGTTTGTGTTGTGGAAACCTAAAAAAAATTGTAACTGTGCAAAAAAACTATGCCATGGCACGATTTTGTTGTGCATAAATGATAATGGGAACTTACATGAGAAATGAATATGTGGAGGAAAATTTGAGAGGTCCACAACTGAAGATTATAGTGTATTATAAATTTGCATAGTTTTTTGGTAAAACGATAAAAAATGTAAAGTGCAAAAATAAAGGAAAACTTCATACATTAGCTTTCGTTTGTTGACTACGAGCTCCTAACTAGGGCCTCCTACAATGAGCACATGAATTCCTTCTATAATCATAGAGAATGAGGCTAATGACGGATTCCTTCCATGAGCATGTACAATAAACATTTCCTTCCACACTCATGAGAGTTGTAGAGATAAAGTTATTCTAACAAGGTGACCATCTCGATTTTCCTCTGATTTCATGGTCGAAATCCCATAATATTATTTTTTAAATCTTTTTTTTGGTTGTTTAAATCATAATTTTGAATTCATAAATATATTCACCGCCCTCAAAAACCTTGGGGCAGTCACATTCTGGAAATTTAATGGATGTTATTTGGAATTTCAAATTTATTTATGTCGGATTCTATCAAATTCACATCAAAAACGCCATCTGCAGAGGGTGAAATCATCACTCATTTAGACACTTCATTTTTAAGATTTTACAAATTACCTAATAGATTCCATGAGGGTTCCTGGAGTTTCCTTATTTACCTTTAGTGTTCAATAAAAAGGTTGTGAATTGTATCATGAATACTATTGGATGGTTTGGAATGCCTCTATGGCTTTATAATTGTTATGAAGTAGTCATGATATAGAATTTATTTACACTATTGTATTGAATTTTGGGTATGTTTGGTTGATATAAGATTAAATTGTTTAAGAAATGGCTAAAATGGAAATACAACTATGTAGAATAGGATTCTATCATTATTTGTAGTATGTTAAGAGAGTTAATCTCCTTATTATTTAAGGAATCTAACCAAAAAGAGTTGGTTGGTTCTCGATATGTTAATAACGGATAGTGATAAATGGGTTAGATCAAATGGTTGAGAGTTGTGAGGTGTAAGAAAAAGGTCTCTTGGTAAAATCCTCTAGTGTCTATGCATAGGTATATAAGGTCCTCACTTGATGTTTGCATCGGGTTAGGCTTATTAATCAGAAGAAAAAAAATGGTGAGGCCCCTTTGGATGGGCCCCCTGATAATTCTTCCTCTGGACATAGCAAATCCTTTGGGGTTGTGAACCACAATGAAAAAAATATTAATATTGGATAGAGGTTTTCAGTCAAGAGTTGATACTATAACCTTTTGTCCCAAGTGTTCACATTAGTGTGTTAATAATTATATGTGTGCATTGCTTGTGGAATCTTTTAGAAGTATCAACTTAACCTTATGAAAACTAACATCAAATATGATTGATGTATGCATCATATATACAATTTTGAATAGGCTTGTATATTAGTCTATCTTAATTATAATCTTTTACATTATGTGTATTATTGCATCTCATCCCCAAGGGGTAGATCAGTTGGTTGGAGTATGAGTCCAAAGGCCGTTGATATTGAAGTTATAGGATCATTGTGATAGAGGCTCACATGAACCATTAGTGATTCTTAGGTGGATTGTCGATTATGGATACCTATAGAACTATTATGCTAAATTTCTTGTGAAAAAAAATCATTAGAAGTGGAATGCTTTTTAAATTGTGAATAAGTTACCTTATAGTTAGAAAAAAAAGTATCCCTTCTTGAGTTATATTTGGATGTTGTAATTGGGTTTATCTAACATATTATCATGATTTACATTTGTGTAAATTCAAGTTGTGGATTTTTTTTATGTTTTAACATCCAGTGGGGGCTTACATCACCCTTACATATGGTATCAACACCCTTGAAATGGAACGTATAAATTATAATATATCACCCTAGGAACCTTGAAGATATTCTTTGAAAAAAAATTAATTGGTTTTATGGATAAAATATGTGATGCATGCGGCATATATTAGTTGTTAAAATGACTAAGTGTTGAATTTAAGGGGGGATGTATGATTAATATACATAACATAAAGACTTAAAGAAGAATATCCAGAGCGCCTTAATCATAGCCCAATTCTTTGAAGGGATAAAGAGCATCATTAAACACATTCAACAATAAGTCAAATTTGACAACCTTCCATTATGCATTCAAGAAACTATGAAAATTATATAATCATAGTAAAGTCAAAATTATCCATATGATTGAAGCACATACATAAAGACATTTCAGAAAATTTCAGAAGATATTTCAACATCATATAAGATAGATTTAATTCAAACACTAGTGGCAAGAATGCCTCGGTCCTAGTTCCAATTACACAACATATTTATTTCATAAGTACTATAGTGTATACAATAGGGTAGATTCAATCATATTTTCCATAGTCCCATCATATTTTTCCTCAACAACACATTTTCTCTAATCCTATACTATGAAGGAAGTGGAAAGAAAAAAAATAAAATGGTTAATGTTGCATATCCCAACAGTTTTTATATCTTACAGACTTATGATAAATGAATGAACCTCCTTTTTTTGTTCTTCTTGTTGAATTTAAATAATAATTCTCTTTGATGTTAAGTAGGACAATTGAATGTTTATACGAGTCACTATATTGCTTCCAAAATTTGCATCTCTCTGTTGAGGTATCATAATTAATTTTGTGGACAACTCACTGATGAGTATGTGCTATCTCACAAACTTATTTTTTATACACCTCTCAGTATTGATCCTTTGAGGTGTGAATCCAATTCTGGTACTAAACAACATTGGTGTACCTTGATTGGTACTTAACAACATTGGTAAGGAAATGTTCTTCAATGTGACACCAAATGAAATTGCCCGATCTTTTGTGCTCCAAATGTTCATATGAAAAAAGGACTACATCCAGCCTTGTAATGTTGTAGTTTGAAACAAACTCGGAAAATGAGGCTTAGTCTTCTACACCTTTCCCGCCAAGCATTCTAGAGCTAACAAAATACTATTGTCTATGTGCATCACAAGTGACTGAACCCTCAGAGGTATTCTTCCTAACATGAAGGAGACTGAGAAACAAAGACAATGAAAGAGTGTCAATGTCAATCATGTTGGTAGGTCATCCAAGATTGCAAATTATCACCCTCATAGGCGTCATTCAATTGTGAGAAATAGTGTAAGGGGGCATGAGAGAGTGGATGTGGCAAGTGCATAAAAGGTCTTCTTCACTAAACAAACATTTTGATTCCTTGCAATTTTCATTCAATGTGGAATTTGAAACTTTGCCAAGATTTGATCTTTGCAATGTTCATTCAAGAGAGTAGTGGTTCGAAGATATTAATGAGTTGTTATGAATAGAATAATATGGAATCAATATTACAGGGGTAAACATATCATACAACAAGGGACAAACCTAGGGGATAGTGGTACTATTTGCATCACCATTGAGGGGAAAGACGTTAGATGATGATCAGTGTTGTCAACATGGCAATGAATTGTGTATTTCTAAGAAGGGTATGTGTTCATATATAGATGTAGAATGACACTGAGATGGACATTTACATGTCTTGTATTAGACTTGAAATGATGAGTTAGGGATCTGGAAGTTGAGTTAGGATTTCCATGATGATAACTTGCATATGTCAGTGTGAACCAAAACTAGCAGATTGTTTAATATTTACACACCAATTGATTTCAGGTGGTTGCGATTTCACATGAATGATCAACCCCTTGTTCACTTGAATTGATTAGATTTTCATAGGGCGGTGGAAATACTATCTAGTGTGAATGGACCTAATCCACCATCAGAATATTGACATGCTTTAATCATAACCGCTTACAGGGAGAAATATTTCATATTCATTTCTTATAGTTTATCCCCATCATCGAAAACAGTTCCATTTGAAAAGGCATGTGATCTAATATTGGTCGTGGAATGGAATATTATGAACCCATTTTTATCCCTTACTTGTTCCATGACACATTCAATGATCCCAATTCATTATAGAAGGAATCACGGTTTAATCCAGGGCATCAGAGGAAATCTCCATTTTTATATTCAATGCATGTTATATATCCTCCAATGGTTGGGATCTTCCTCGATGGGTCGAACGATCGCAACTTAACTTAACTAGATATCAACCATTTAAAGGTGTATTCCCCATGCCAAAAAAATATCTTCCTTTGATTGTTTTTATATGTTGTATGATGCAAACATCATATAATCCTAGTCGTTGATGGTCATGATATTTATGGTTTTGGTCAAGTGTAGTTTGCTCGAACACCAATGATTCAGATTGGACCATGTAATGAATTTTGATAACACTTGAGCCCTTAGTAGGTGCACCTACTTAGTTTTTGGCCCTAGGAAAAGTTAGGATGAATTCAGCCAAAATTATGCTTGGGAAGATAAAGATTTTGGATGCAAGACAAAAAGGGAGTTGTGAAGGAAGAAAAGATGCGAAGGAAGGAAAGATTCGATGGAAGAAGAGCTGTGAAGGAAGAAAATATGACAGAAGGAAATATGTGATGAAAGAAGAGCCATGAAGGAAGAAGAGATGTGAAGGAAGAAGAGCTACGACAGAAGAAGAGCCACGAAGGAAAATGAGTTACAAAAGAATAAGAGCCTCGACAGGAGAAGAGTCGTGCAGAAGAAGAACTATGACAGAAGGAACCACGATAGAAGAAGAATAGATAAGTTGAAAGGGACAGTTCGATTTATCATGGTAAGGAGTTAGTTAGAGTAAAGCACTCTTTGGGTAATAAAGCATAATTGTATTTTGGGTCAATAGTGCCTATTTTCAGTTGTAACTAAATGTATGAAAAATAAAAATGATAGCTTGTGGGCTAATAGAAAAGAGTCAGTTGATTAAGACATGTAAAATATTATAAAAGAGAGAACCAAAGGTGTGTGTGGGTTGGTCATTGTGGGTCATTTTTTTTCATTGTTTGGTGATGTTGGTTATCGTGTTGTGGATTGTAGGTTTGTTCATCTTCATTCTTATTGGTCTAGGGAATTTTTTTAACTTGAGAATCGATCCAGACTATGTGTGGATCGACAACAGAAAAGAGAAGAGAGTTGCTTAGATAGAGGATAAATCCAGGACGTGTGTGGATTGAAGGTTGAGAGAAGAAGGGAGAAATACATAGATCCAAAACCAAAGAGCATGAGAGGAGAGAGATCTATGTGAATTTTAAAATATATATAAGTAAGAGTCTATAGATTGAGTGCAAAAACCGAAGGTGCTAACCTATTTTTCATGCCATATGAAGAGCACCTTTGTGGTTTTTCTTGGATGGGTTTCCACTTTAAAAGTTGTCACTATGTGTCTTTCATAATTATATTTATGTCGAATGCATGTATGTTGTGAATCAATAGATATGAATATGTTGCATAACATATGTTTATGAATAAACCCATATATAAATATATGTTGCACTGCTAATAGATTGAATTTGTGATGAGGATTTTATGTTAAATGTTGTGATATGTGTCTACAGATGAGTAGATTGTTATCTTGAATGGATAAACAAAAAACAAGAAGTATAATTATTGGCTTCAGTCAAGTGATTTGAGAATATAAATCCCCACATAACTGTAGAAACCTAGTTCTGGTAGTTCACAATAGATATCTAGGGTGAGACTACATCTATGTCGCAGGTGTTGTCGACGGGGTCCTTCTCTGTCAAGTCGATATTTTGGGCTTTGTTGAAGAACAAAGGTATTCGAGACTAGGTCGACTGGAAGCACGCTGACAAATAGTTATAATTCTGGGACCTTAAATCATTTTGGTGGGGGCATGTTGTGGAATCCAATGAAGTAATAAATTCAAGATTGGGTGTATTTTAAGGAACTAGAGTTTGCATGAGAAGAAAGTGAACGATCTCGATTGAACCCAACAAAGTGGTTGGAGTGATACCATTATACCGATATTAATGAGATTTTCTTTAGCGAATTCCCCATTGTGTTGTACAAAAGGTTGTGAAAGTTGACTACACAAAAGAAATTTTTTTATGGAGGAGAACCGATAGAGTGGATCCCTCAGCTAATTCAGCTGCTGAAAAGTATTAGAAACCCTATATCTAGGGCTATCGATTTATGGGTTGACGATATTTGGGAAGGATACATCACTAAAATTGGTGTCGACACTATAAGGTCATATAGTGAGACCAAAAAATACTCTTTTTCGAAGACCTAGAGGATGATACGTAACATCATTAAAGACTTGGATCAAGATTTTCATAGGTGAGAAAGGGATCCTGAGAATGAATTCCAATGAATAAATAGTTTTGCGTAAAGACCTAAGATATGTCACAAACTAAGTTTGAGAAAATGGAGTAGAGTAAGCTGAGATGTTTCCTTGTGATAGCGAGATTGAAGTAGAAGGTGGAAATCTAAGAAGTGGGACAAGGTTTCAGTCGAGAAAGAGGAGAAGGACTGCGATCTAAAGAGGAAGTTTCACTATGAATGGAGAGGAGGAATATAAATTGGTGTCGCACTTTGGTAAAGTTTTTTGCGATGAGGAAGAGGAATACCAACCTATATCTAAAAAATAAGACAAAGAAGATGTCGTAGATCCAGAGTATGAGTATGCCATACCCATGACCCCGTGTACATCCCCAGAGGTAATATCTAGAAACTCATAACCCAATGGTTTTGTTAATAAAGGAAACAATAATAGTGGCAATAATAGACAAGAGGACCCCACTAGACAAACTTTTAATACAATAGTACCAAGAGAAAATATAATGGATGGGACTGATATAAAGTTTCCAATATTTAATGCAAATGGGTTAGAAGACCCTGCACGACATTATTTTCTATGTGAATCCATTTGGAACCTGCGATATGTCTAAGATGAAGCCACTAAGAAATCCAAAACAACCAGAACCCGTAGAGGTCATGCATGGGATTGGCATGAAATTCTTTGTGGTTCCTATAGGAGTCCCATAGAAAATGTTAGATCAAATCCGAGTAGGATTAATAGATGAGTTCAGAAATCCAAAATCAAAGTCATAGTGTATTACAGAGATAAAATAAATTAATCAATTACCTATAGATTATGTTTGGGACTTTGACTAAAGATTCAAGACACTGATTGTCAAATTAAGCTTTCAAATGTTAGATGTTCAACACAAAGAATGGTTCATTACATTTTTGTTACCACACATCCAAATTCATTTGATGCAACAAAATATTATATCTTAGACCAAGGATCTGGAATTGACTATATATTAGAGGAAATTTCAACTCAAAATGGACCTAATCAGAAAAAATAATAAATAATAAAATAATATTTATTAATTTTGGAGGAAGAAAATAAAAAAATACTTTTTTTGTTCGTATTTTCGACATATCTCCTTGTGATTTTACTCAAATTTTGATTGGGAGAGATCGTTGGATGCAAAATTAAATTCTGCATCCAACGTGTACCCACTTGACATACTTTTGACAGACCTCGCTACCCCAAAAACAAGAAATTCCTAAATAAATGTGATGATGACATCATCATCACATTTTTTCAAGTGTTTCTTGTTTTTGGGGTATATGGGTCCATTAAAAGTATGTTGAGTGGGTACGCATTGGATGCGGAATTTAATTCTACAACCAACGAGCTCTCTCGATCTAAATTTGAGTAAAAACACAGGGAGATATGTAAACAATACGAACAAAAAAGTAGTTTTTTTATGATACCTATCCCCAAATTTATATTAATTTTTTTTTAAGACCTATACGGTATTTCAAATTTAAAGAAATTTCATTTGCTAACACATGATGACATGGAATTTGAATTATGGTTAAAAGGCCCATTTTGAGTTGAAATTTCCTCTAATGGAAGTTGGAATCCTCACCAATTGGAGAGTTTGGTGAAATAATGATGCAAATCTAGTCACAACTATCCAAAATTACACTACAACTTCAAGATATAAAGGGAAGGAAGTGCAAGAATAACTATGGTATACCATATGAAAAACTAAAGGACACCATAAAGGAAACTACCTGACATTTATGAATTATGCCGCATCGGGAGCACCAAACCCAATAAATAGACAAGGGATTCCCTTGTGTAGATCTGTCAAACTAGAGGGAAACAGTTAGAATTAGAATGTTTATACTTACAAAAGATCGTAAGTGCATCGACCATCTGATACTGTAAATTATGCATATTAGTAGGCCATGATGAGAAAGATTGCAGATTATATCAGCTGGTGCGGGAAAAAACAATTGATACCTATTTAATGAAGAACAACAAAAAGATGCAGGTTGATAAAGCTCAAACTCAATATCCATAGGCTTAGTATATTCAGGCCCAATATCCACAAAACTAGTACCCACAACAACAATACCCTTAACGAATGGGGGGTGGAGGTTTTATAGGCTGAGGACAAGGAAGAGGACTTTCTCATGGAAGGGGCCAAATAATATGTTATAATTGTGGGTAGCCTAGACATTTTTCCAGGGACTACATAAGTCCTACTATGACATGTTTGTACTACAAATTTTTGGTCATATTGTCAAGGAATTTCCTCAGTTGATTGTGAGATGGAAGATTAAGAATGTGGGAAAACAAAATTCACTACAGAATACCAATCTAAACCCCAATTAGAATATCCATAATATCTCTGCTAAACCAAGGGAGCCACTATTGTTGTCATGACAAGAGGAGGTATTGTGACTGGGGTAGATAAAGAAACACAATATGGAAAACTGTAGGTGTGACCTGCAACATAAAAGAAAGCACCATTCGACATCCAAAAATAAAAGGAAGTATTCTTGGATGCATGAAAATAATTTGTTGATAGGAATCAAGTGTTGACTTCTATTTCTACACCACTTGAAGGACCAATATTGGGAATTCCCGAGAGATTTGAGCTGCTATTCTGAAAGAAACCGATGAAAAAGGTTAGTAAACTAAAAGAATTCTTTAAAAGTTTATTATCACTAATGCAAGATAAAGATGTTTTTGTACAATTGACACCTTTTATAGAAGAAACTCAAAAAGAGGTGGGACCATAAAAAAATGGCTATCATATCGGAAAAAATATTGAAGACTAGTTGAGAACTGAGAATGACTGCCCAAATAGGATATTACGAAATGGACTATATTATTCTGGACTTGGGATCGGATGTTAACATTCTAACTAGATAGTATTGGAAGAGTATGTGGAAACCATGAATCATATGTTCTCTTTCCTATCTCAGATTAGAAAATCAATCGAAAGTCCTACCTATCGGTCAAATGACTCAAGTTTCTGTCGAGATAGAAGGACTCAAAAATTATGTCGACTTTGAAGTGATTAACATTGTCGATAATACAAATACATATCCCTCACTTCTCAAGCATGATTGGGAAATTGATAATCATACTGATATCAACTTTAATAAAGGATCTTAATGTTTGAAGACTCTGAGTTAAGGATGGTCACCAATTGATCCACTGGAACGTCAGAGATATGTCGAGCAAGTGAACACTGAAGAGAGAGGCAGGTATCTCAATCATTTATATAGCATTACTTCTACAATGGATGATTATTTGTATCCAACAACCGACAGAAACCTAAGTTGGCACAACATTAGTTCCTGCACATCATATTTTAGAGAAGTTTTGGAAATATGGCAGAAACATTTGCATGAAGTTTCGATGCGAAGATGCACAATAATTACATAATATGTGCAATGTGTAGGCTGATGTGGGAATATAATAAACCCACTTAATACTTAGGATAAAATATTTTTTACTTTTTTTTTAAACTCCTACCTACCATCCTAGATAGTTGGCATCCACTTGCACCACATGGTCAACACTTTCCATATATACCCCATGGGTGCTTTAAGCATGATTATGGTTTTATCATGTCCACTTTATTAACTGCCAAAATTAGTAATTGTGCCTTCCTGCATATTATGTCTTTATTCTTCTTTTAACCAATATTTTATGTGGATAAGGTAAAGCTAGTCAACTAGGAAACTGCTATCTTTTGTTGTCAAACCATCCTCCATTGTTTTCTCTCCATTTTCTAGGATTAGCATTTTTTCCATCATTCATGACAACTCACTCATGCTTTAGCTAATTCATGATGTCCTTCACTGATTTGGGAAGTTCTTTAGCCACACATGGGGGTTTATCATATTTTCTAAGTTTGATTTATGAGCTAGGATGAGTTGTCTTCCACCGAATCAATTTTCCTTTATCAGGATGTATTACTATTTTAATAATCAATCAAGTCATTAATTCAATAATCAATTATTCATTGGATCACTTCTCTTGTATTCAATATCTTTATTCTTCTCTCTATTTTCCTTGTGCATACTTGTGATAATTGTCTTTGTAGAAAGATATACCTCGTGTGCTTCTTCTTTGCATCAAGGCTCTTTTTATAATGGTATCAGAGCTACACTTTCTACATGGTATCAGAGTGCAAGGTTGTTCAAGTTCAACGAATTTGTGGAGCTATCTCTTCTCTATATCAGAGTGCATCTCGTCTCCTATCCCTCTTTGAAGAAGATCTTGTTATTAAGCTTACAAGATTTTCTCCTAGTTTTATTTGTGCAGGTTGCAGAGAGTTTCTACTTGAGCACATCGACATATCAGTATGGATTCTTATTTAGCTATGATCCTGACTCCCTTCAACTATCATGAATAGAAATCCAAAATTGCCATTCCATTTTGCAATAAGGGACTCTATAGAGTTTATATGGCTTTAGAAAATGAACCAAATTATGTGCTTGAGAAAGCTAAGTGGCATAATAAGTTCGATGAAGCCTATGAATTTATTTTCCTATTTATTTCCATTAATCTAATCTTTCATCTAGATGGTTTAACCACTCCAATCCAAGTATGGTCGAAACTTGAGTCTCTCTTTGGAGTTCAAGATGAGTTAAGATCGCATTAGTTGGGAATGATTTATTCTCATTTAGTCCAAGTAGTTTTGATTCTATTGATGGTTTATTCACCAAATTCAAGTCACTTTTTCTATTTCTCAATAAAGTTTTATCCTTTCCATTTTATCAAAATTGGATCTTGAATACTCAGTTTTTGTGTCTACTTTTCATGTTACTAGGCTTGTTATTTCGAATTGGAAAAAAAAAATATTTGAGTACATTGTTTGATTCACCTACAAAGGAGAAAGATAAATTGAACCATATGGGAGACCTTAAATATTCCAAGGGAAAGTATAATTCTCTCATATTTCAAGGAAGAATTATATCAAGTCCAAAGGGGAGAAAATTGTGAAAGAGAAGAAGCCAAAGCCATATTTTGAAGATGAAAATTTGAAGACTACTTATGAAGGTTAAATGAAGAAAGTCAAGAAGAAAGGAAGTACATCCAAGTGTTCTTATTGCAGCAAGGGATCTAATTCAGAGAAGAAATGTTTCAAGAACAATATGAACATAATGTATCATCTTCTTGAGAATCACAACATTGAAGTTCCAGATGAGCTAGAGAAACATGTTGATTCTTCATAACATTGTCATAGTGTGCAGTTCCAAGGTGATTTAACTATGTCTTGAGTGCCAAAGTTAAATACTTTCCTAATATTCCTTATATATATTTACTTTTTGATATATTAGAATCAGAAACATCAGTTTCTTTGTTTGATAATCCACCTATCAGTCTCCTAGATCCATCTCTCAATAATTGTGATTTTTCACTAGATATTGACTTGTCTTTAAGCAGGTCTTCCTCACTCCATAATTTTGATTTAGAAGCATATTTACAGGATTATATGCATGTCATGACACCATTCATTCCACCATATATACCATCTACCATACCTCTAAATATTCCTAATACTATACAAACCCTAAGTTCACTAGTTGATTCCTCATTGATTTCTTATGTAGTGTTACTTATATTTAATGGTTTCAAGTCTTGCCTCTTTTTCACTAGTTCGTTATATATGATCTTAGTCATCATTGGAATTATATTACACATGTTTGGATATTTTATAAACACTTATGGTTCATATCTCAATTCCATTCATCATTCATATTTTTTCACTCATCAGTTTATCCTAGTTGCTCATACTTTTCCTAGTCTAGCCCTATATCCTCATGGATTCACTGAAGCCTTTGTATTTGTTGTTCCATATGATAATATTTCTTATATATCATATGATGAGATACAATAATTCTCTCCTCGTCTTTCTTGCAAATTCTACGCTCTAGCGCATGATCATGGAGTTCATTATTTCTTCATCAAAGTATTTAACGAGAAGTAGTTCATTCATCTCATTAAAGTGAAGATAAAGTTTCAAATTTTGTGCCTTGTCCTTTCTTGAGGGAGTATTTTCCCCATGTGGTTTTTCCTCTTTGCTCATCTTTTCTGGACATGAATAATTGTAAAGGGTGACTATAGCCTTGTTGTTGGGCCTTATATACACCATATGCATCTGATTATTTCATACATAAACATCATAAAGTAACACTTAAAGGGGGGTGTGGGAATAAAATTAACCCACTTAATACTTAGGATAAAATGTTTTAATCATTTTTTAATAAATTCCTACCTACTAACCTAGATAGTTGACATCCACTTGCACCACATGGTCAACACTTTCCATATATACCCCTAGGAGCACTTTAATCCTGATTCTGGTTTGATCCCGTCCACTTTATTGACTTCCAGAATTAGTAACTAGGCCTTCCTGCAAATTATGTCTTCATTCTTCTTGTATCCATCTTTTTTGTGGATAAGGTAAAGCTATTCAACTAGGAAACTGCTATCTTTTATTGCCAACCCATCCTCCATTATTTTCTCTCCATATTCCAGGATTAGCAGGTTTTTCCATCATTCATGACACTCACTCATGCTTTAGCTAATTTGTGATTTCCTTGAATGATTTGGGAAGTGCTTTATCCACCTATGGGGGTTTATCATATTTGGTAAGTCTGATTTATGAGCTAGAGTGAGTTGTCTTCCACCAACCCAATTTTCCTTTATAAGGATGTACTACTATTGTAATAATCAATCAATTCATTGATTCAAAAATCAATTATTCATTGGATCTCTTCTCTTGTATTCATTCTCTTTATTCTTCTCTCTATTTTCCTTGTGCATACTTTTGAGATTTATCTTAGTGTCAAGATCTACCTCTTATGCTTCGTATTTGCATAGAGGCTCTTTTCTAATGGTATTAGAGTTGTAATTTCTACCTAGGAATTGAGGTAAGTGATTTACCCACATATGAAGGTTTAGCTAACCTCGCATCTTTTCTTACATAGTTTGAAGAAAGAGTTTCAGAACCTCAATGCTTATCAACTCTAGATTTTGCATTGAAGGATACACCTTCCATATGGTGGGCTGCACATAAAAAATCTATCTCAAAATGGCCTCAATGTTGGAGATTGATGGAGATCCAATTGGAGATAATTTAAGCTATACCAGTCGTAAGTACACAAGATTGACTAATCATGTGGAGCACGTTGAATATTGTTGTGCGACATGGGAGGCATGTCTGCGAGAAGAATGGATGCATTTTTTCATACACACACTAGACATGATACCAAGGAAATAATACACGTCGATTGAGTTGTGAAGAAGGACAACTCAATGGGAAGAACTAGCTACTAGCATTACACACACGTTTGACTTTGTTGATGACCATCCCTCGATTGATGATGTGTTACAAGTGATTAAGAAAAATACATTTGAAGACATCCTAGTGTCAATCAAGAAAATTAATTAGATAAATGTGAAAATACAGCATTGAATGGAGTTCTATAATATAACGTGTGAGCTAGATGATGATGAACCGCGATACATAAATAGCCTAGATTCTAAAGGTACTCACGTAGTGCAAGGATTTGGTATTTTAAGTAACCAGTTTCTAAGTCCGTTGAAGGTCAAGAAAGTAAATTTTGGGTCTCTAGAAAATCCAAAGTTTTCGAATATTGGGACGATGAAACTATCAGGACGATCACAAACCTACTACTTGAATTTCAGGATCTATTTCCTACAAAATTTTCAAAGATGAAGGGGATTATCGAGGACCTTGGAGAGATGAATATACCATTAAATCCAAACACAAAACCTGTGAAGCAGTGACCATGCTAGTTGAATCTACAGTATAAAGAAAAAGTTAATATAGAGTTATATCGAATGTTGGATGCGGGTATAATAAAATAGGTTGAAGAATCTGAGTGTATTAGCTCGATGTTAGTGCAGGATAAGAAAAATGTTGGTGAGGTACATATTTGCGTCAACCTAAGGAAGCCAAAAGATTCCTACTTACACGACCCGTTTCTTACTCTATTTACAGAAGAAGTATTGGAAAGTGTCGGGGGTCAAGAAGTCTATTCATCCACTGATGGGTTCTCTAGATACCATCAGCTCAAGATTGCAAAGGAAGATCAACACAAGAAAGCCTTTGCAATGGACTAGGGGTGTTTCCAATATACGATAATTCCGTTTGGACTCAAGAATGCTCCTATTATATTTTCAAAAATAGTAATGGTTGCGTTCAAATTGTTTATTCATAAATTTCTTGAGGCATACTTCGACAACTTGGCAGTGTTTAGGCTTAGAAAAGATCATATTGAGATCCTTAGATTGATGTTGGAACAATGTCGACAGTATCATATTTTGTTGAACCTAAAGAAATGTATTTTTTGTGCCCCGTTTGGAATTTTTTTGGTCCATGTGGTTTTTCACGATGTAATCCTAGTTGACCCTGTTAAAATTGTGATCATCGCCGACTTACTGCCACCCTCAATAGTGAAGGAGCTGAGAACAACATTGGGACACACATGATACTATCATAAATTTATCAAGGGATATGTAAAGGTGAATTCTCCAATGGAGAAACTATTGAAGAAGGATGTTACATTTAAACGGAGCGAATAATGCCAAGAGATTATGGAAACACTAAAGAATAATATGGCCAAAGCACCCATACTAGTTTTTCCAGATTGGAAGAAGGAATTTCACGTGCATGTGAACACGTCATTTGTCGCACTCAGTGTTGTACTAGAACATCTTGGTGAAGGGTCTATCGATCATCCTATTTCCTTTTCTAGCAGAAAAGTATCAACAACAGAGAAGAATTACACCATGACTAAAAGATAAGGCTTATCTATGGTGTATGCACTTCAGAAATTCTGACACTTTTTTTTGGGTGGACATTTCAAGATGTTCACAGACCATTCAGCATTGAAATACCTGGTCAACAAGACACTTTTGGGGGGGGATTTTTCATTGGCTTCTCCTTTTCCAAGAATTTTAATTTGAATTTATTGTTAATCCAGTTCAACTGATCTCAGGACCAGACAATCTGTCGAGGCTTGAAAGTGGAGAAGAACCTGTGAATCTCGAAGATAGTGTTACTGATGTGCAATTATTTGTTATCGCAATGTTTGATGATCATTAAAATATATTATACGTTTCTTCAGCATGAGATATGCACTAGAAAGATTCAGTATTGTGCAGAAGAAAAAATTAGTGGTGCGAGCTGTAAATTTTCAATTGATAGCTGGACAACTCTATAAAATGGGACCTGAAAAAATTATTTGTTTCTTTTTATTGGAACATGAAAGAACAATGATATTGAACGAATTGCATGTTAGTGTCATAGGAGGCCATTATGCTGGAAAAGCCATAGTATGGAAGATATTACAGGTAGGATTGCGGTTTCCTATGTTGTATGCCAGGATCCTAGAGAATATTGTCGCAGCTGTGATATCAGTCAAAGAACTGAAAAATACTTCACGACAAGACAAAATTCCACTAGTACCTTAGATAAATTTATAGGGATTTGACAAATGGAATGTTGATTTTTTTGGTCCTATCAACCCACCAAGAAAAATAATAGGTGCATGATACATTATTAATGTGATAGATTACTTGACTAGATGGGATGAAGCAGATCCAGTAAAGGATTGTACTACTGTGACTGCTATAGAATTTTTGTTCGACAATGTTGTGACTAGATTTGGATTCTCGAATATTTTGATAAGAAATCAGGGCACACACTTTGTTAATTAGTTTATCAACAAGTTAACTGAATAATTCCAGATCCAGCACAGGAAGACAACACCATATCACCCACAAGCAAATGGTTTTGTCGAAGTATTCACCAAGATTCTGGAGAATGCATTGATGAATATTTGCAACATTCAAAGATATGATTAGGACCAAAATATTTCTATAGTACTATGGGAATATCGCACAAATTGTATGAAATTGAAAGGAAAAACTCCATTTTGACTAGTGCACAGACAAGAAGTTGTTATGCCGATGGAATGCATTGTACCCACTCTAAGAATAGTTGTGATTAATGAAATGATGGATATTGGTGCTATCGAAGAAATATTATCACAGCTTGTGTATTTGGAGGAAGATCGTTTCGTCTCAGGTTATCATTAGAATGTTGAGAAGGTACGACAGAAATATTGGAATGACAAACACATCAAGAATAAGCAATTCCAAGTCAGATAACTTGTCGTCATGTATAAGAGTAAGTTTTTAAAGCATCCTGAAAAGTTGAGAACACATTGGTTGGGACCATATGTTATCATTCAGATCACTGAAGGAGTTGCAGTACAATTGAATAATTTAGATGGAACACCTTTCAAAGGATTGGTGAATGGAAGTTGGTTAAAGCCTTACCAGGATAGTTAAGACTTGGTTGATTTTAAAAAACATAGAGAGACAAAAGAAATGTAGATTTATGAGTATTGTGTCACAAACGATATGTTTGTCAGGGAATAGTAAAAGTTGTTGCAAACTATATGTCTATCAAAGAAGAAAAATGGTGGTGAAGAATATCCTTCTATTGCAAGGAAATAAATGTGTCGAAGAATATATAAACTTGTCGCAGGAAGAAAATTGATATGACATGATGAAATATGGTCATGAAAATACAACTGGTTGTAGTTAATTTGAGGATGCAAGATATTCAGCGGTATACATTTTGGGCACTTCCATCATTAATGCATGATAACTACCATTGAACTGACAGCCGAAGTGACAGCTTGATTGGTGGTTTCCTTGTAATGGTTATAAATATTTCTCCATGTGATGGAAATTGTTGACACCTTTCCATTTATTTCCCACTCATGTGAAGGAAATACTAATTGAATGTGTGAATTTATATCATCTTTACAATGAAGTTTTATTCATTCTATTGCATCCGGATGAGTACATTGAGTTGTTGTGTCTGCAACTGTAAGATCCGGGGTGATTTCTCTCAAAGTATGGTCATATATATCTCCAATACGTGTATTATTGTAGAATAAGGCATTGAGACACCTTCACCTAAGCCCATTATGGAACACATTGTCGTGTTTTTTCCACTGTCGGCCATGGTTGCAAAAGAAGCTATAGAGTCACTGATGATTCCACCAATCGATTTATGACCAGACCCTCCTGGCACATCAAAAATAAAATGATCTAGTACCCACAATATGGAAGCACCACCGCCACTAGAAGAAGAAGAAGAAGAAGGGTATGAATCAATGTTGCCAAACTATTTCCCGCTCAGACTAGCCAATGCGCCTAAGATCAGACTTAACAAAAATGAAAGGTCTCAACTAGTATCACCAGCCATACTAAAAGGAACTCGAGTAATGGTGAACATCATTCCAAAATTGCAAAAGATGAGTTTTTTTACCATGACTTTCGCAAGTTTCCACAACAGGATAGTAAAAACGATATGACAATTGTCCATGACACGGAGGATGGATCTATATGTCTATTTCCAATGGAATGGGAAAGAGGATTGGATAAAGTTGGATTACTCTCATTCATATACATGCCACATTTTGGCTACACAAAAAAAGTTAACACATGTGTTAAATGGTTGCTAGTTTGTTTCCCTGGCATATTTCTATGGCTCGATTGAAATATTTCAGTGGATTTCAAGCTGATAACATAAATCACCGAGATACACTCTACAAGAAATGACCTAGCTCGAGTTTTTGGGAAAAACCAAGACAGAGCAGTAATAAATAAATTGAAAGATAATTATGATCTTAAAAGGGACATGTGAGGCTTTGTGGTCGCCTCTATAAATGATACTATTGTTCGGTTCGCAACAAAAATTTTATCTAGTAAGTTGATGCAGAAGATGCGACTGAACCAATGTACCGCAGGGACAATCACTATGGAATACCTATGTGTAGCAGGAGTCCAGATCAATTGGTCACACTACCTACTAAATGAACTATTAGCAGATGCAAAAGAGGTATGGGAAAAAGGTATCCCATTTCATTATTATTGGCTACCGATTTTGATTTCCTTTGTCACATGGGAAAAACCACCAAAATACCACGAGGTAGATGTCCCCATATTATGTCAAGGATCTCGATACTGGAATATTTGGTTCAATAAGGAGAAACCTGAATGAAGGAAAGAAAATAATATAGAATTATTTATATAGGGCGATTCCCTTTATCACTTTAGTAGGAAACAAGTTAGGCTCACTACGACGACCGCTAGAAGGTTTCAGAGCCTTATTATATTTTCAGTCAAGGCCCATCTTATTTTCTTGGAGCCTCAAAAGGATCCGCAAAAATAATTTTTGGTGACACAGTTTCAATTGTCTTATGTGGAATTTTATGCCATCATTCAAGACCAGTTGATAGAATGGAGAGTTCCTATCATAGATGATCAACTCTCTGCAGAATAATAGCCACAACAGGACAACCAATCGAAAAAGAAAGATGGAGGAAAGGGAGAAGATACACCACTAGAAGAGACTCCATAGAATTTCCCCATTAATACTCAGAATGATTCAAGTACAAACCCAGCAGTGGGAGATAAGAGAAAGCAGTCGAAGAATTATCCATAAGTTCATAAGAAGAGGAAGGGCGGCAAATCAGTTGGAACTGTCGACCTTACAAATGATGATTACGTAGTTCTGATGGAAGAAATGGAATAACTTACCAATGTGATCTACAAAAGGATAGATGAGCGTCATATATAGTTAAAAAGTAGCAGTGTATAGTTACTGCAGACACTTTTCAAAGTAGTAAAATAAGTTAGAGTGGTGGTCAACTACACACCACAATTTCCTGAGTCGCAGGACATAGTTGTCATGTTTGAAGAGTGAATTAGCGATACATCGACGCAAACTCCACCAATAAGGGTTCCATTGTTGAGTCAAGAAATAGATATGTGGACAACAGAGCTAAATACCATGGTCAAAGAGTTATGCCATGTCACCATAGATTTCTCTGCATTGTCAATGTATGAAGTACATCCCATTCAGAATGTTGCAGTCATAGAAATTAAAATTCGAGAATGTGCATTGGTTAATCAGATAAAATATTTGCACAAATAGGTCAATAAGATAAACAAATTAGTTCAGAAAATAGAACAAAAATCCAAGACCTGGGAGGAGGACAAGCATTGGCTCGACATGGGTGTTACTCTTGCTTGCAACAATTTTACTAACGAAGGCATCACAAATGAAATGTTTGTAGAATCCAAATTCTTTCGACTTGGAGAAATTGTATAAAACCTTAGCAAGAGGTTCACAGAGTTGGAATTACAATTGGAAACTAGTACACCTATAGAGGTACTAGAAGAAAGAAGAAAAGAAGCAACTAAGGATGCGACGAGGATAGAGGAAGAAGAAGCATTGTGCGCCAAGGTGGTTGAGCAAGTTTCTCATTCATGGGAATCTTTGATCAATGATGAAGAGTTAGAAAAATTCACATAGTAGTTGTGCATTGTTGAAGTAGAGGTGAACCAGCTGAATAATGAAGAAAATAAGCTGCCATTAGTAGAGAAAATGGCTAATGCTATTGATCTGAAGAAACTACAGCAGTAGGTCGCAAAATTGTGAACAAAGCAGCAAAGGAGAACTGATAGGGTCGCAAAGTTATAAGAAGAGGGAGATAAATTTGCAAGAATCATTCAGCCTATACATGAAAATGTGCAATAAGAAGTGGATTCAGTAGCACTTACAACTTCAGAACACATCAATTTCAAACTTTTGGAAAATTTGAAGAAGATAGAAGTAGAAGTGTGACAAGAAACTGAACAGGTCATGAAAATATTTCAGGATTTTTAAAGCAAGATACCAATAATGGAGGTTTCAAACTAATGTGGCTCGGGACAATCCATAGGTGAGTTTTGGGGGGATATTGACCCTCAGAAAAGTTAGGCAGAATTCGTCAATAAATCTTCTTGGGAAGATAAATATTCTGGTTGCAAAACAAAAAGGGATTTGCAAAGGAATAAAAGATGTGATGGAAGGAAAGTTGCGATGGAAGAAGAGTGCCGAAGGAAGAAGAGCTATGAAGGAATAAAATATGCAATGGAAGTAAATTTGCAATGGAATAAGAGCCACGAAAGAAGAAGAGATTTGAAGGAAGACAATATTTGACAGAAGGAAATTTGCGATGAAAGAAGAGCTGTAAAGGAAGAAGAGCCACAAATCAAGAGGAGCTCTAAAGGAATAAGAGCCATGATGGGAGAAGAGTCACGACGAAAGAAGAGTCATGAGAGAAGGAACCACGGTAGAAGAATAATAGAGTAGTTGAAAAGGACAGTTATGACCGTGGGTAAGGAGTTAGTTTGAGTAAAGCACACTTTGGGTAATAAAGCATAATTGTATTTTGGGCTGATAGTGCCTATTTTCAGTTGTAACTAAATGTACAAAAAATAGAAATGAAATCCTGTCAGCTAATAGAAAAGATTCAGTTGATTAATATGAGTAAAATTTTATAAAAGGGATAACACACGTTGTGTGTGGGTGGGGTATCGCTGGTCATTGTTGATCATTGTTTGGCGACGTTGGTTATCAAGTTATGGATTGCCAGTTTGTTCATTCTCTTTCTTGTCGATATAGCAGACTTGTTTAGCTCGAGAATCGATCCAAGATGTGTACGAATCGAAATCAAAAAGGAGAAGAGATATGATTAGCTAGAGGACCAATCCAAGTTGTGTGTGGATCGAAGTTTGAGAGAAGAAGAGGAGAAATACATAGACCCAAAACCTGAGAGCATGAGAGGAGAGATATAAGTGTGAATTGTAAAATATATCTAAGGAAGAGTCTGCAAGTTGAGTGCGTAGAACAAAGGTGTCACATGCCCCAATTTGCAAAACAATTTAATGTCATTGAAGAACATTATGTTATATTGTAGATAAAGTTTGTAATTGATGACCCAGTGGGGTAAAGGATAATTAATGTATTGTAGAATATTTTATTAATAAATAAATAAATGATGAGACAACAGCTTAGGGAAGCTATTAAATGAGTGTTAATTGGTCACTTGGTGCAGGAGACTGGGTGGAGAGTATATTGACAAGTGGTAGCATCCTCAAACTACTTCCAACTGTTACAGGTGGAAACATCCCTATAATTGTGGTCATGATTCCCGAAGAAAGTGGAATTGGAGCAGGTGGCTCATTAAGTAAAAAAATGACCCAGAAGACCTAGGAATTGATATAAAACTTCCCATTGAAGACAGCTAAGGCTGCTCATTCTGGAATTGTGATCATTCTGAGTGAATGAAGTGCACATGATAAATTCGATGGAAGGGGCTTGTTGAAGTGAGTTTGAGGGGTTAACTGCTGAAAATTGAACTTGTGCAACTATTTAGGCTAAAGTTCTTACTGCTGTGAGCAAGGCTGAATTACTGCTGTAAATCCAGTCAGGTGACAGAAGGTCTTAAGGTTACATCCTTCACCCAGTACTCTACCAGGAGGACCAGGAAACAGGCTCGGGGATCCTGAGAAATTGTAGACTAAGCTTTCTCTAGGAGTTGGAAAGTATGACCAACTGGAAGGCCAAAAGAAATAATAACTTTGAACAGAAAAAGAAAGGTTTTGTACCTAATCGAAATTTTAAGAATAGTAACACCAAAAATTTTCCTAGTAAAAGTTTCCAAGGGAACAAAAATAATTCACAGATCAATCCAAATAATCAAAGGAATAAAGAATCTGCTAACAACCACAGTAACTATACAAAGAATTTTGAACGAAAGGAACCAATAAAGCCTTGGGAATGTAATGGTCCGCATTATGCATCATTTTTCCCCAATAGGAAGAAAACTATTAGCAACATACACACAATATAGGAGGAGATGATTGTTGGTGATCTAGTGAGGACAATGGCCAAAATTAATGCAGCATTGGAGAACAGGAAAGCATCTTATCAAACTTCCATGATGGTAGTGGAAAGTGAGATAAATCAAATACCTATATCTATTTTAATTGATCCAGGAGCTATTTTAAGTTATATTTCTCCTAATTTGGTAGAAAAGTGTAAGCTCTCAGTTGAAAAATTTGCAAGATCTTAGTTAGTTCAACTAGCTACTGGTGCAAAGAGAAAAATAATTAGCTTTGTTAAGAATTGTGCAGTAACTACGAATAAATTTGAAACCTTCGTTAAGCTTAATGTGTTGCCTTTAGGCTCATATGATATGTTAATTGGTATGGATTAGTTAGAACAACATAGGGTGGTCCTAAATTTCTTTGATAAAACCTTTACTTGCATAAATAATGATGGAGAGTTAATAAATGTAAAAGGAATCCCTAGGAAAACAACCATAAGGAAGATTTCTTATTTGCAGCTTAAGAGAGTTGTTCGGAAGGGCTATAAAGCTTTTGCTGTAGCAATAATTAATGAAGAAAATACTAATAATAGAGATAAATTAAAATTGGAAGATATTCTGATCCTAATGGAATATTTAGATGTATTTCTAGAAGAAATTCCGGGACTGCCTCCGAAACAGGAATTATATTTTACTATTGAGTTGGTACCTGGTGCAGTGCCCAGCTCAAAATCCCCTGATTAGATGAATATACTGGAATTAAATGAACTTAAGTTGCAGTTAAAAGAGCTCATTGATAAGAATTACATTAGACCTAGTGTGTCTCCCTGGGGGGCACCTGTTATCTTTGTTAAGAAGAAGGATGGAACTCTACGACTATGTATAGATTAGTGTCAACTAAATAAAATGACTATCAAGAACAAATACCCATTACCCCGCATAGATGATATGTTTGATCAACTACATGGAGCAACGGTGTTTTCAAAGATTGATTTACAATCTGGATACCACCAGGTCTGAATCAAGGATGAAGACATCTTTAAAAAAACTTTTAGGACCAGGTATGGTCATTACGAGTTTGTCGTTATGCCATTTGGAATTACTAATTCCCCAGCTATTTTTATGTGTCTGATGAGTAATGTCATGCATAAATATCTAGATAAATTTATGGTCGTATTTATTGACGACATCTTAATTTACTCAAAGTCTGAAGAGGAACATAAAGAACACTTAAAAAATTTCTTACAAGAGTTACGAGAACATCAACTTTATGCAAAATTCAGTAAATGTGACTTCTTTAAGGATAAAATTCAGTATTTGGGTCATGTGGTGACTAAGGAAGGAATTTATGTCGACCCCAAAAAGATAAAGCCAATCGAGGAATGGCCAGTCCCAAAGGACGTAACTGACGTCTGATCATTCATGGGGATTACTGGTTATTATCAAAGATTCATCGAAGGGTTCTCAAGAATTGCAAATCTTATAACCTCTTTGCAGAAAAAGGGGAAGAAATTCGATTGGAATCAGAAGTGTGAAGACAGTTTTAAAAAGTTAAAAACGTTATTAACCACCACACAAATTCTAATAATTGTTGAACCTAATAAATATTTTATAGTATGTACCGATGCATGCAATGACGGTTTAGGTGGAGTTTTAACTTAGGAAGGACATGACATTACTTATGAGTCTAGGAAGCTGAAGGTTCATGAGAAAAATTACGCGACCTATGAATTAGAGTTAGCTGTTGTCATACATGCCTTAAAAATGTGGCATCATAATTTAATTGGAAGGAATTTTATATTAATGACAGATAATAAAGGATTGAAATATATATTGGATCAATCTAACTTAAATGCTAGGAAAGCTAGATGGCTAGCTTTTCTTAGTGAATACGATCTTGAAATTCAACATATTAAAGGAAAGGAGAATAAGGTTGCTGATGCATTAAGTATAAATGCAAAACTAAATTTTACAACAGCCATCAGCACTTATAAGAAAGACTTGGAAGAACAGTTAGAAGATGGAATAGAACAAGATGAAAATTATCAGAAATTACAAGCAAGGGTAAGGGAAAATTTAATAGAAAGTCTAAGCACAGGGTACAGCTTGAACGAAAAAGGATTATTATTGTATAAAGATAGATTATATATACCTAATGTACCTAAGATTAAGTTGTTAATTTTAAATGAAGTTCATAAAACTCCTTATTCAAGGCATTCAGGCTATCAGAAAACCATAACCATGCTAAGAAAGGATTATTTCTGGCCAAACATGAAAAATGAATTGGCATAATACATCGCTAGGTGCTTTGAATGTCAGCAAGTAAAGACTGAACATCAGCATCTAGCTGGGCTACTTCAGCCTTTGCCTATTCCTAGCTAGAAATGGGAGATAATTAGCCTTAATTTTATCACGATACTACCTAGAAATCAGAACTAAATGACTCAATAATGGTAGTTGTTGATAAATTGAGTAAAGCATCCCATTTTATACTTGTAAATACTACTTATAAAGTTGCAAATATTGCTGATATTTTCTTAAAACAAATTTTTCGATTGCATGGAATACCGAAGGTGATAATTTCAGACCGAGACCCTACGTTTACAGGCAACTTTTGGAAATATTTGTTTAAAGGGTTAAATACTACGTTAAACTTTAGTACCTCTTTCTATCCTCAAGCCGATGGATAGATTGAAAGACTAAATAAGGTATTGGAGGATCTGCTCAGAATGTATTTAAAGGAGCAGCCAGGTAAATGGGAAGATTACTTACACCTGGTAGAATTTGCTTACAATAATCATTATCAAGCTTCAGCTAGATATAGTCCTTTTGAAATTCTGTATGGAAGGAAATGCAATACCCCCATATCTTGGAGTGATCTAGTTGACAGGTTAGTATTAGGACCTGAATTATTAAAGGAGATGGAGGTAATTGTAAAATAGGTACAAAGTAACTTGAAAATTGCGCAAGATCGACAAAAAAGCCAAGCAGATCTTAAATGAACTCCAAAGGAGTTCCAAGTAGGTGAACATGTTTTTATCAAGGTGAGACCTAAAAAGAGTTCTCTGAGGTTAGGTAGTTGTGCTAAGCTCGCACCCCGATATTGTGGTCTTTTTTCCAATATTGTCCAGTATAGGACAAGTAGTGTATCATTTAGCTCTACCACCAATTTAAGAGTTCACAATGTTTTCATATTTCTGTATTAAAAAAATATGTACATGATGCTACTCATGTTATTAATTGGAATGATGTGTAGGTGGAACCCAAAGGAGATTTTCTGGTGGAACCAGATTGTATCCTCGAAAGGAGGGAGATCTCACTTCGGAATCGCACCATTGGTCAGGTGAAGGTGTAATGGAAGAACCTTGGTCCAGAAGAAGCCACCTGGGAAATGGATATTCATATGCAGGATGCATATCCAATTCTATTTTAGGGAAATTCTGAGGACGAGGAATAAATAACATCAAGGATGATGTTATAAAATAAGGGGGCGTGTATGTCACATGCCCTGATTTGCAAAACAATTTAATGTCATTGAAGAACATTATGTTATATTTTATGATAAATTTTGTAATTGATGACCCAGTGGGGTCAAGGATAATTAATGTATTGTAGAATATTTGATTAATAAATAAATAAATGATGAGACAATAGCTTAGGGAAGCTATTAAATGAGTTTTAACTAGTCACTTAGTGGAGGAGACTAGGTGGAGAGTATACTGACAAGTGGCAGCATCCTCAAACAACTTCTAATTGTTGTAGGTGGCAACTTCCCTATAATTGTGGTCATGATTCCCCAAGAAAGTGCAATTAGAGCAGGTGGCTCATTAAGTAAAAACTGACCTAGAATACCTAAGCATTGATATAAAAGTTCCCATTGAAGACAGTTGAGGCTGCTTATTCTGGAATTGTGGTCATTTTGAGTGAATGAATTGCACATGAGAAATTCGATGGAGGGGGCTTGTTGAAGTGAGTTTGATGGGTTAACTGCTGAAAATTGAACTTGTGCAGCTATTTAGGCTGAAGTTCTTGCTGCCGTGAGCAGGGCTGAATTACTACTGTAAATCTAGTCAAGTGAAAAAAGGTCTTAAGGTTACATCCTTCACCTAGTACTCTACCAGGAGGACTAGGAAATAGGCTCGGGGATCTTGAGAAAGTGCAGACTAAGCTTTCTCCAGGAGTTGGTTGGGAGGAACAGCCTCCTTAAGCTGTTGTCACCTCATCCATTAACAGGTTTTTTTTATTTGTTCGGATTTATTTCTAGTTTATCTATTGTTTTCAGAAAAAAGAATACTAGTTTCCAAGCTATCCATATTATTATTATATTAGGGTTTATGAAAAAAAGAGCATTGTTTATTGATATAATTAGTGGTTAGTAGATTATTTTTAAAATAGTAGTGACACTACTAAAGGAAAAATGAATAGAAAGAAATTACCACATTGTATTTTTGCACACCTTTTATAAGGCAGTACTCTAGTACAGCTGGTTGTTTAAGTTAGATAAGTATATTTGTTTATTACTCTGTATGAAAAATGCAAATGATTACTTTTATAGTTTTTATGTGATTCATTTACAAAAAACTAGCAGTACTTATTCTGTCTACTGAAAGTAATTGTATTATCTAGTTATAGGAAAAGAGTAGAATATATAATAGTCACTAGTAATAATAACATTCACATAATTATTACTAGTATTAATATTTCTTATAAATAAAGTTTAATAAACAGATATAGGTACAGTAAAAGTAGTACTTAGGGTTTAACCTAATTAGTACTTCATAGTTTAATTATAATAATTCATTTCAAGTTTACTTTTACACTCTGTTCTAAAAACACATATGTTTTGCTGCAATCCTCAATAACCACTTAGGGTTTACAAGAGATGGGTTTTATCCCTGAAACCCGATTTTCATATTCTTATTCTTAGTATAAAATCTAACAGCTATAAATAATTATTATTAAAATTAAAAATAGAAACATAACAAAAATTATTTCTATAAAAACCATCTCATTACAGAACTGTAGGTTATCCAAAAATAATAACCATTCTGAGAGGAGCAGAGTACTTTATTCACCTAATAATACTATGTAAATTTCAAACAGTAAAAATTACTATAATTCATTTATATTAAATGAAATTTTAAATTAAATAACACTGTAAACAATTTAATAGAGACAAAATAAAATAAGTGTAATGGCCTATGGCCTTTTATAAATATTGTTCGAGGCTTAAGCCTGCTAAAAAACAAACTATACATATTTAAACAGAACAGTAAACCAAAATTTTAGCTATTACATTTCATAACAGGTAAAAACCCTTTATCTAATTACAAGTATTGATGATTAAACAGTCTTATCATCACTAGCAAAGACCACTTAAAAATTTAAGTAACCAGCCAGTGGTCAAAACAGAAATGTCACGGCTTAAGCCGAGTTTGTAAAACAAAATGTTTTACATATTCTTAGGTCGCAAGGGCTCTGTCACAAAGACCTTAAGTTACGGTTGCAAGAGCCTTCAATTTTATTGCCATAATAACCCCTAGGGTTTTAAAAACAGTATAGAAACAAAATAACAAAAAGAAATAACCTAACAAGTAAACCAAGGCCAAGCCATAACCAACACAATGGAGTTTCTTATCTTTCTGACCACCACATCACATTGCAAGAGAAAACCCTCAGTACAACCGAGGCTTACCAAGGTTCGTGTGGCCAAAAATGGGAGAGTTTTTCTATCAGCTAACCCCAAATGTCGAGAGAGAAACCTGCACAGAGCAACCTCCAATGGTTATAAATCTTTTTAATGAAATAAAAAATTCCAAATTTACCTTAATTAAAAACCTGGATAGGTTGTTTACCTGTTAGTGATCCAGTTTGGCAGAAGTCATGGAAATCAACCACTAGAGACAACTTATTGGCACCTCGGAGGGTAATACTGGAAGCTAAGAAGACGTCGAATGCAATTGAAGACCCAAGTCACGAATTCGAAGGAAAAGAGCAATACTCCAACCAGAACGAAGAACACTTGTGGCTTAAAACTCTATCCACTATATTCTTTCTTAAACACCAACTCAGTCATCGAATCAGTGAAGAAAAACAATTTCTACACACACATTTCTCCACAATAGTATTTTAGCATGGAAAACTACCTTATATCCTCATCGAGACAAGCTCACGGTCTTTTTATGGAAGATAGTTACAAATAGGAGGTTATTGCAGGGTTATGGCAGCCACGAGCTCACAGCTCGGCTGCACCACTCGAAGGACTTCTTACAATGCAAAAGGAAGGGTTAGGGTTTTCTTTATAAGACAACTCAACCCGTGGACAAAACATCTCCACGTGTCCTCAAAATTATTTCCTCATCGTGGATGCAAGTCAATAGTTGGGTATACAGTTCTAATATGCATCAAAATCATTTCAAATCAAATCAATAATCTCTTACACAATATAATTCCTTCGATTGCTAATAATGTATTACACCATTGATTATTCGATGCTTAGTTTATCAACTATATAATTAAGATATGAAATCTCTTTTAGCGTTTTGTTAAAAGTCAAGATAGGGTAGTTTCTTTTGCTAACTATGTTTAATAAAACATAAGTTAAGGATGTATTTTGTATTATAAACTATATTAAGAAGGAAATCCAATGTTTCCTTGAAATAGCCTTTTGAGTTGTTAGAGTTGGAGAGTAAAATGTTAACTAGAGCCAAATCATTTCTAAGATCTACTATATTATATAAACCAACAACCTTGTGTAAAGGGGTAGTTATAGATAAAAGTTACACCAGGAATTGAAGTGTAAAAGACAACTAAAAAGAATTCAAAGTAAAAACTATAAAAGTCTAAGGAAGAATTCTTTCAACTAAGAAGAGAATCTTGATCCAATTCTCTTATTGCAGTGTGTAGTTGGGGACTCAAGTAAGTACAGTTCTCATACTTTATTTAAGAAGTCTCAATTGTAACTATGAACATCTAAACAATGAATATACAGTTAAGAGTCGATATAGTTTGTTTATATTTTTGAGAAAAACAATTAATTATAAAACTCTAGGATAAGGGTAAATGTGATATACATCTAATAGGTATGATGACATAAAAATACTTAGAAACAAAACTCATGGATAAAATAGATTAGAAGTATAGTTCAAACATCATGGAGTATTTTCTTCAGGTTTACAAAAGGATTCAAATATTTATGATCTAAAACAAACTCCAAATGTTGTTGACTGATCTAAGCATAAATCTGCGAACCTTGTTTCTTCCTATTGAAACTCTAGATCACAATTACTATAAGCAAGATACAAGTATTCTTTAGAATTTAATTTTAATCATCTAGATGATTTGACGTCATTTTGATAGTAATTGATCATGCATTTTAGCCCATGCATATGTAGTTTTGTTTAACGTATTTATGGATTTTTGACAACATAAATAAGACCAACATTACCTCTTATGGAGACAAGCTACATTTAAACATTCTAAGTCTAGCATCATATTTATGCTAGATAAGTATCTTCTTGACCTAAATATATATATCATTTTACTGGAAAATACGCTTACCTATTAAAACATGTAAAGAACCATCAGTCCCACTGTGTTAGATAAAAGCTAAGTAAGCCCTGATCATCCCTAAGAAACTTTCCCGTACTTGACAAAAGGAAACAATAATATACTTAGCATTAGTAAAAGACATATTTCTTTTCTACTTTCTGGAAAAATGCAACTGCTAGGTTGAAACCGTACTAACATAGTATTTAAAGATAAGCCTTTAAAGTTATTCAGAACCTTATAAAAAAAAATTTGTTTCTTTTGCAAACTATATAATTCTCTACTAACAGTTAGTAGTTCATTAGCATTGACATTTGACATTTTATGTCACATGAAAAATTTTAAATTTTTACGAATTTTTTAGGTTATTACAAAAGGTGCTAAACTATTTCTCATGCCAAATGAAGAGCACATTTGTGGTTTTTCCCGGAAGGGTTTCCACATTAAATGTTGTCTCTTTGTGTCTTTGGTAATTATGTTTATTTTGAATGCAAGTATGTTGTTAATTAGTATATCTAAATATGTTGCACAATGTTTGTTTATGAATAAACCCATATATAAATATATGTTGCACCACTAATAGATTGAATATGTGATGAGGATTTTATGTTAAATGTTGTTATCTATGTAGATGGATGAGTAGAGTGTTATCTTGAATGAATAAAGAAAAAAGAAGAAGTATAATTCCCAACTTCAATCGAGTGCTTTGTGAATAGAAATCCCCACATAACTGCAGAAACTTGGTTCTCGCAGTTCCAAATAGATATCTCAGGTGAGACTACATCTGCATTGGAGGTTTTCCCAAGGGGTCCTGATCCTATGGGCCTATATCTCGAGCTTTGTTGATGAATAAAGGGATATGAACTTGGGTCGACCTGAAGCATGCCAACTTCAGCGATGTCAATTTATATGTTTTGACGTAGCAAATGTCCATGATTTATCTTTGCGGTGGGGTCAATTATATCTAGGCCCTTGATGGTCTTGTTCATATGTTGGACATTGAATTTCATCTCAAATATCCCACCAAGATATGCTACATTCATCCGTCATTTTTCTATTCTCTTGTGACCTTGCCACTTTTTTCCCAATCTAGCTCATATGTTGATCCCAATGTCTTTGTGAAGGCATAAATGGGAGTAAAACACCTTAGAATATAAAGTAACATTCATGACTCAGATTGCTCAAGGAAGATGCCTCGTTAGAATCAAACCCAACTAATTTCATGTAATATAGATCCATCCCTTTTAGAAGAGTAACCATTGCATTATACATACATAGACTTGTTCCATCTTTTATTTGAATAAAGCATATGAATTTTGTTACACATTGCATATGGACTCATTCCTAGTAATAACTATTAAAATTAGATTTTAATAAGGTTAAGAAACATTTATGTGAGGTTTGGTAGTATAATATGGAAGTTATGATAAATGGGAATTATTTTATAGTGTCGATCCATTTAGAAATGTGGCTTAACCATATTAAGAATCCAATTTAGACTAGGAATGATTCCATATTTAATGAATGGGTGTTTTAATTTGTAAATGATATATTAATATTCAAAAAGAGTTCTACATAGTTCGATTAGTGCTTCCATCAACATATTTTGATTAAAACCTCATACCTCCTTATATACCTTTTCCAATAAGCCTCCATATTATCTTTCATGAACTCTCGTCTATTTTTTGGTTGTTCTTTTTCTATAAGCATACTTGTTTAATTCATATTCTACAAGCATGTGTGGAGTGCACTTAATATACCTATTCAACATATAAAAAGGTGTTGCGATATGGTAAGGAAGTATTCCCAGTTATACAATTTAACTCTCACAAATTCCTCATATTGTGGATTCATATCTCAAAATCATGGGCAATGAACTAGGTTAGTAGCATTATAGCATGGTTGTTCGTATTGGGGGAATCAATACTTCAAAACTTATCATTTACGCTTTAATTTTCCTAGTATATAATGTACAAGGGGAAACTATTTTTAGTATACCAAAAACATATAGATATTGCTCGGGGATCCAAGTTTATAATTATGTGTATGGGGAATTGAATTGGGTATTGGGATGGTTGAATTGGTACATTATGTTTGAAGTATAAATGGGTTTAAATATGATTGTGTGTGGAGTCATATTAGTGTTTCAATATTTATGACATGTCATTATAGGAAGGGTATTGAAGATAGAAAGGGGTATAATAATTTCAAAATACAATGGAAAAATTGGAGCACCACGATATATTAACATATTGGCGTACACTTTTAAGTTGGAAAGGTGTTTTGGGAGGAGGTTTCAACTTAAAAGGAATTTTGGAGGCATCACACCTTAAAATGTAGTGAAATTAGGTAATTCATTTAGATCGGTGCTTCATTTATTCAGTCAAGTTTAATATAACTATATCCCCTTTAAGCTTGTCCAACTTAGATTAATCACCAACCCCCCTCAAGGTTTTAACTGGTAGGAATTTTGCATGATCCTTATAATCTATGCATATAGTTATACTTTACAAGTGAGTTAGCACGGGTTCCTGCCCCTGTTTTTTAGGTATACATATAGAATTTATAGGTGAATTAAAAAAATTAATTCAGTAACTAATCCTAACCAGGTAAATAAATCATTTACTCAGTCTATTGAGGTTAATCTTTCATTCATTTCTACATTGAGAAAACCATTTCTTACTAAATTCGTTGTTTCGAGCAATCAAGTTTGAAGGGTGGGTCTTAATTTCAATTTGACGAGCACATATTCTTTGATCCCTTTGAAGTTGAACGAAATATATTTTGTGATCCCTTTGAAGATGAAGGGAAACATAAACAATTGTACTTCGATTGAGAAGTATAAATTAACTAAACCCTTCACAATTAATCAAAGAATAAGATATTGAATTCACTTATAGATAATAAGGCCAAGATGAGGTAGCAATTAAGTTTCTTCTCTCTCATAACTAAGAAATTATTGGATATTAAGCTTAATTTATTTTAAGAAATGTTCTAGTATTCAAAGTGGTGCTTATGAAATTCAAACCATAGAGAGTGTTTAGAGAGTGTTTCAAACCATAGTGGTGCTTATGAAATGGCATCAATATTTATCACATTCCATGCATTTCATGAACTCTATCCTTGCAAAGTTGAAAATAATTATTCATCTAATTCTTTGCAATATTCCCTTTAAATAGAATTGAAAACTGCAACACAAGTTAGCAAAATATTGAATGGATGTATTGGAATTTTGGAGAGAAAGTTCTAGGCTTGAGAAATTAAGAGATATAAGCTATATTATTGAAATCCTTATGGTTATAATAAAATTTCTTGTGTGTTTTGTACAAATCCATGATTTGGCTATTCGACATGGCAGGGAATTTAGTATTTAACATGAAAGTGCCACATTAAATTTATTATTTAATGTGCTACAAACCTTTTCTTCTAACAAAAAGTGCCACCTTGATATTCCATACCCTCAAAATCAAGGGTGGAGCAATATGATTGGCTTAGAATTCCCCCCAGATATCCGGGGCCCCAACAGCTAGCCAATGTCATTAGACCACGACTTTTGCATCACAGTGTGCATGGAAAAGAGTGAAGAGCTTGCCCCACAATGTTATTGCATGAACATGATAAACATTTCAACTATGTGAACTCCCATCGTCCACATTATCAACCTTAGTGGTACATAGTATGAAAATCTCAAAGATTCCATGTGTCTAGAATGACATGCCAGCAGTAGACAAGTCAGGTACATGTCGTTGCAAATATCCTAACAAGCAAACAAGTGGAAGTTGGAATTGTGTAGGTCACAACTTGAAATTGATGTATTCTATCTAGATATCCATAAATCCCATCCATGTTACTGAGGAATCCCAACAAATTATATACAATGATATGGCTTTATTTGATATTTTATGGCTTAATTTTATATTTTGTATTATTTTTTTATCACTTCCTCTTCTTCTTCGAAAGTATTGAAATTGGTCAATAAGCTAAGGAATTTGTTTTTGGCATGGGGTGATCTCACTCACCACCCAATTTCTTCTATTAGTTAGGTTGGCTTCACATATAAGAGAGTACCTTGGGGATTTTTTAGTGGAAATGAATACCGATAAACCACAACATTGGCAAAAAAACAAGCAATTTTCTCCCTCCAAGGAGTTTAGGGAGGGAAAGTTGTCGATCAAAACTGAGTGAATGGTGACTCGAGAAGAGCCATAGACTAATAATAATGAAATGTTGACTTTTTTCAGATAATTGTCTTGCCTTTTTATGGATAAATTACTTATATAACAGTAGAGGAACTTCATTAGATACTAGGAAAATCATGATTTTGATGGTGAAATTGGAAATTTGATCATATTCAATGGACTATTCCCATCAAGATAAATAAGTACATATGCATAAATAAGGAGAAAAATATATATTTTAATGTAAACCTGGTACAACTTTTTTAGGAGTTCAATTTGATCTAGTGACTGCAAACAAGCATATACTCCATAGACTAGCTTACCTCATCCTCCATTTGCACGAGGACTTGACTTCCGAAGAATGAAGAATGATGATATTCCAATAATCCAATATTTTGGACACTAGGCTTAATCTTTGAAGGTCAATTGGTGTCTTGCTTCCTATAGGCCGCGTAACATTTTTTTTTCAGAGGGTTGTAATGGTATCAAGAAACTTTATAGATTATGAATTTAAACACACTATAAAATTTATATTGACAGGTAATTTAAAATCTTTCCCTTATTTTGAAATGTTGTTTTAAATTGTGTCCTTCTTACTTGGAAGGATAGTAATAACTAATTCGAGCCTTGAGTCCTTTGAGGTTAGCCTTCTGTTAGGGAGTCAATCATTTATCACCCTTACCATCCATGAAACATGGGAACTATTGGCGGGTTTCCCAGTAAGTGTTGCTTGAAAAAAAGGGTAGCAATAAGATTTTGAAAATTTTTAAGGGAAACTTTAACTGTGCACTTCTCGGATAGGTCGAAACCATTTGGAAGTGCTACGAAGTGTTCGATTTTGAACCTTGTTTCACCTAGTGATTTATGCACGAACAATTTTTTGTTTCTTAGGGAACCCGATGTTTTAGGATTTTGAGGTTGAATTTAAATTTTGGGTCATTTGGTGGGTGGCAAGGCGACTGTCCACATAAATTTCCACTATCCAAAATTGAACGGCCATTAACTACCATGCATATATGGATACCTAGAAATGAGGTTTCCCACTTCATTTTTCTACCTTGTACTTTTAAGTTAAATGTTGTTGGTGTTTGAACTTTAACACCATTCACTTGACATACTGTTTCCTACATTGAAGTGAAGATAATTGAGTGGAGAGGATAACCTGGATTTGAAGATGCATTTGGAACTGGAAGCTTGAATATTACCAAGTTTTCATACAAATTTTCAAACCTCTTTCATATTGAGTCTCGTCTTCATTATTTTGCATTTCCCTCTCATAGTGGGTCAGTCCATTATTTTACCACTCTTTCTTATGGTGGGATTATTTCTCTAGATTTGGATTTGTCTCTAACAGTTGGCTTATCCCTTGTGTCATATACCTCTCTCACCATGGAATTTTTTTCACGCGTAGTGATCTCATACTCAAATTCACAAATCCCCCATCCCTTATTTTAAGAATTCAACCCCTATACACCCAGAATTTCTCATGCCTACAGGCTCTCTCAATTTTGCATATTACGATATAGGCCTTTAAAAAATGACAACACCATTCTTTTCCATCAGTGACGGTATGCATATTTGAATGATGAAATTCATTTCTAGGGGAGAGATAACAACATATGAATTTTAGTATCTTTCTGCGGCCCTTGCAGTTGAACCATTTCCTTACATTCCTTATCAACATCAAAATATCTTCTCTAATGCCAACTCTTCGAAGATTATTCCCATAGAGTTCAGTGTAAGCATAAGCAGAGATATCACAGTATTATATTTCCTCACTTAATATTATGCTAATTATATCATTTAGTGCAACTTTATTTTTTCTATCAATATGACAACAACGCTATCAAATGTTTATAGCTATTGTATATCTATCAATCTAATAATTTTTCTCTTTGATTTTCTGTTCAAGCAAATGATACTGCATGCAACAAAGATTTCTGTTTGGAACATTTTGAATTGTAAATGGAAATAATTTTGCCTTTAAATGTCTAATATAGATTCATATTTAATATGGCCAGAGGTTTCATGGATATTAGAGATACCAATTATACTTTTGTTATTCAATGAAATAATATTATGTGTGAAGAATCCATTTCATTGTCCTCATATAAATCTAAAATATCTTGTCATGTGATATTTAAAGTATCATTGGTTAAAAACTATATATTATTCCTTGTGTGTTTAAGTGAATGTGTTGATTGTTTTCAATTTGAGAATATTAAATTATAGTTTTATATAAATATATATATAGTTTTATTTAAACATATGGAAATTAAATATTGACAGAGTATAGATTTAAATTTATAAGGATAGTCTCGTTATAATGGAAAATAAATATTGTAAGAACATGGAATAGAAAGTCATGTCAATGGCATCTATTGTAGATACCGACATAGTCCCCTCGCGGTGTTTTGACTAGGCTCCTTTCTCCTCCTCTTCAACTAAACATCCATTCTTTAGCCCATGTGTCTTTGTGTAGCTCTGCAAAATTTAAAACAACTAAAATTCCACACGGATGCAAAAATCAAAATGCACAACACAATTCAACCACATTAACCATTAATTAAACATAGAAAGAAAATTTTTAATTACTTGTATTTTTATTAAACTCATAAATTAAAAATTACAAATATCATAATTACAATGAAAAACAAATTTAAAACTTCCCTCTAGTGTCAATATCATGCAAATACTTACATTCATAATTCAAACTCATAATTTTTTTCCTCCCCTGGGCTGCTTTGTTTTATTTTTGTCCTCAGTGGCTCTCACGAATTCCCAACTGCCAAACTTTTTTTTTTATGTCCCTCTCTTCTCTATCCTCATGTCGGTTGGTTCATGAACCTTCTTAAAAAAATCCCTTTCTCTTCAATATATCAATGTACCATACAGAATATCTTCTTGGCCGCTGTGTTTTTCTTTACAATAGTCAATCTAGTTTTTAAGGTCTTTTAATGGACATGGAGTAGGAAGCTTCTAAATGGTGTGATGCACCCCCTTTATTTATTTCCAAATAAAAACTCAATCTATTATCCATTTACCATAAAACATTCATGGGATAATATAAATGTCAACATTCAAAAATTATCATTTTTCCCAGATTCTATGCAAATCATTGGCGTCAGTTCCATCCCCCTCATCCTGGTCATTGGACCACTTCCTTCCCACATGCATTTAAACTCCATCCTTGTATAATAATGATTGTCATTGTTTTGGTGGCTTAATCTAGTTGTTGGTGGCCCTCCTCCTTGGCATGTGTTTTGATACCTCTCTTTTCCACGAATGGATGCTCCTACATCATGTTTGTATTTCTCTTGTGAATCATACAAATAATTTTAATATTGAAGTTTTCTCAGTCCTCCAAGTTATTGGTTGAGAACCATAGAAACACTATTAGTAAATGAGCTTGACCATATAGATTTATTTTGGCATTTTGCATAGAATTTGCTAAAACGAATTTTGAGATATTAAACCTTAAATCACAATAAAAAAATGTAGCTATTAAAAGTATAGACCTTTTAGTGGCAGGTTTATGAGCTCTTCGACTTCAATTTTTTTGTTTCTCTCTCCCCATTTCTTAAATGCAAAACCTGGAAACTTCATTTCTTGTACCGTTCTCCTTTAATTTCTTGTTACTTGTTTATGGTAACATAGTTTGTAATATCGAAAATGTTTGTTCTGTAGTTATTGATTTCATATGAAGTTGCAATTTTCTCCACTACAACATTGCCAACCCAATGAAGATGATCAAACCCTCTGAAATCCAAAAAATTTCAATGCAATATTCTAATTTCAAATATAAATCAATTCCTATTAATCTCATCATCTTAATAAGTCTTTCAACAATTAATTTTATACATTTTCCAATCAAATTAATTGATGTGATTTTGGTGACGTCATGGTGGCGTCGACATTATATTATCCAATTTAATATTCTCAAAGTGGGGTCCCACTACATGTCCGGCCAATCCTTTCTAGATCATATAAATTTCTTGTAAGGGATGGCCAACATATCTTCACTACCCTTCTTACATGAGGAGACATAACGGAGGAGGCTACAACCAACTCATTCTAAAAAGTGGCGACCTATCTTTTCACTTGTTTATTGTACGTTGGTGGCATAAAATGATCCTTATCAATCGTAAACATCTCCAAGATGAATCCACTATGAAGGGTCTATTTCCCTTTCCTCCATCATAAAGGGATTCCTTTATACTTGAATCTAATAAAAGGGTTGGAAAATACTTCACTCTACATCTATAGTGTTCATTTCTACATCATCTTTCATATCTCACTCTTCGGGGACAAATAGAAAAAATGAATATCAAAGACTTTTACCTCATATTCAACCACTATATTTTTATGTTATAATAATAGTTTTAGTGAACATTACAACGAATTCTAGAAATTATGTCTTCTTCTATAACTGAATTCAATGGAAGGTTCGGTTGATACTTCCCTTAGAATCCATAATATTCATCTATTTACCCTCCATCATAGTTCTCCAATCAGGGACAAGATAAAGAATATAGATCTGAAACTTGTCATTTTATTTCCTAATCAATGACTATATTCTAACACTGTATGAATTAGAGAGAACTTTATATGCAATTCAATAATGAATGTCTTACACTATAGTTGAATCTAATAAAAGGATTGGTCAATACTTTCCTTCAAAATCATAATATTCATCTATATATCACCTCTTAAGATCTTCAACCAAAGTGGGTATGAGTAAATCACCAACCATCAAATACCCTTGTCCTAGGTTCACACCAAGGTTTTCTTGCTTATCCACTAGGGATCCACTTTGCCTCTTAACGAGGAGAAATTGGACTTTGCTTAAGACTTTAACAAAGGAAATAATTATATTTTGCACTTGTCCTATCTCTGAATTTTTTCTTTCCTTGAGGTTTTGCATGAATTTAATGACAATCCAAATGTCCCCAATACCTGAAAGTCTTGGATACTCAAATCTTGCATAAACCCAATACCTTGCATAAGAGACACCCACTCATCTCAGTTAATTGTCTTCCACCCCAAACCCTAATAAAACAAGTTTACTTGATTTCTAGCAGAGTAAAAGACAACCCCTCCCACACCTACCTCCCCTTTGTTCTATTGTTGTATCTTATAAAAGGGTCGACCAACACTTTCATCAAATCCATAATATTCATTTCTTCATCACCATTCGTAGTTCCCTCATTGGGGAGAAAACATAGTATGTGTGTATGCCTTATGCAGTAGAATATGATAGAATGATCGGTCGATACTTTCTTTCACATCCATAATATTGATCTCTCTGACATCCTTTTAGAACTATTATTTGGGAGAATACAAAGAATGCAGTTGTGACTGTTTTTTTCTCTATTCATTTTATAAAATTTACGTTCAAGAAATTAAAGAGAACATTGCATACAATTCTAGATCATGTGTCTTCTTCTATTGTTGAATATGATAAAAAGGCCAACTGACAAATCCGTTCAGATTCATAATATTCATCTATCCATCATCTTCTTAGTTCTCTAGTAGAGGAAAACAAGTGCGAGCTAAAAAGGGAGTTCGTGTCCAGATTTAAATGAGTAGAACATTGGGTGATCTACTCAATGGCATCCTAGAATACTTCTGAAGGGATAGAGAGGGAAACTATCAGCAAATAGGATTGTAGTTAAGTATTGAAGTGCTCCAACTAGCTCCATCCAAACTGCATCATCGCAACAGCTATCCAAACATTAGTACTCGAGTCTACCAAGTTTATCTAACTACCATATATAAACTGTCATATATTTATATAGTTTGTGTGTTTGAAGTTTAAAATTTGTTGCTTTAGTTTATTAAGGGTTTATACGATTGAGATAGTGGAAAAGGGAAATATGATTAGGATTAGATGAATAAATTCTAGAGATATTGGAATTTTTGAAAGTGGTCATACTGAACTATTGGCCTTCCTTTTGTAAACTATTTGGATATATTGTTTGTCTGCATATTCTCTATTATAAATTGTATTTGTTTCTGTTATAAAAAAAATTGTGATATCTAATAATGAACATTGACCGTTGGAAGTCAATTTCCTTGCAATTGGTCAGATCCCTCTAGTGTTATTATTAATGTCTAATCGTGACCTTTCTGCATTGGAGCTCGATTGCTTTTCTCATTATATTTTAATTATCTTTCTCTTAGAAGAAATGGAAGGTGATTTCCATATTGCACCAAGAGGGTGGCAACATTCTCGAGGATCATATTTGTAGTGTACATGACTGGGATCCTAATGTATAAGATTCCCACCTGTAATATCCCGATTCTGATCCCTATTGCATTAAAATTGTAAATGATGTCAACATCGTTATTAAATCATGGTGAGGATCTCAAGGCCAAGGTCCCGCCATCGATTTAGTGTTTTATGTATCGAAAATTAAAAATCGATACCTATGGTTTTTGTGCTATCTAGGCACAATATAAATTAAGACATCATGTAAAAATGCAATTTTATAAAATACCCACAACTAGCTATGCAATAGGGAGGGAAAAGTTAGGGGTCAAATTAATAAAATACCCACAACTAGCTAGGGGGCATGATTTCACGAGGAATAGGGAGGGAAATTATTAAAACCCTTGAGCCAATAGTGTTAAACCAAATGTCAATGAGAGGACCCATAAACTATCAACTATCCATTTTGTCTTATGCACTCAATCATTTAATTTCTTCCAGAAGTTGGTTGGGGTAGTTAATGCATTAGGAATGGAGAGGTATGGCAGTCAATTTCGTATTGGGGAAAGCCGTCAATATGGGAAATCATATTTTTTATTATGGGGAAAGAAAACACTAAGAAATGTGTTCCCATTCCACTATTCACCCACGTGTTTCGCTTCCTCACACAGTTGGAGCTAGCTAGGGCATTTCCTTCATGTTTTTTTGCATTTCCTTCATTTTCCATGGCTGGGAAATCCGTTTGTGGTGTTGCACAATAGATGGGGAGACATATTCGCGATTTGGGGGTTTATGGAGGTCATTTTTTCCCATAAACATTTTCTAAAATCGAATTTCTCACCCATGGTTGATTTCCCCCATCTAGCTTTTAGTTTTTGGCTCCCAGGATGGTTTTCTTCATACCCAGCACTTGTGTTTGTTGTTATGTGCATCCTTTTTTTGGTCTGAACTGTTAGGAGTGGAAGAGGCCCAGAATTGGCTTGATAAACCTAGTGAAGAGAGGAACCTCACAAAAAGATCAAGAGGGGTTGGCTAATCTTCTATGCACACCTGAGAGAACACTGGAAGGGAAGGTATGGCCTTAGGGACTGTGTAGCAATGAAGGGAATACTTCCTCGTGTTGGGTGTGTAGGTATTGTGGAGGCCAAGCTAGATAGATCTTGTAGAGGTGTCCATAGCTCTATGGTTGAGATCACTAGCTTAGCAATTCTTTCTTTCCACTTCCTTAGCAGCCTGAAAAACCCAATTGTGAATTGGCTTGGCTGAACCTTGGTGTGTATTTTCCTGTGTGTGATTCTGTTGTTTCCTTTCTCCTTCTGGAAATCATGCCCATCTTGGGGGTGGAAGTTGTTCTGAGAGATTGATGAGCACAACTGGCCTATGGTTGGGTGGAATGTTGCAGCGACATAGATAGTTGCTCGGGGAAGATCAATTTCAAGATAAGTGCTCTCTTGTATTAACTCTGCAATGTATTTGTTTTAAGAACTATTACTAATGTATTGAAAGAGATTTTCTTCCGCTGTATATTATTGCATTATACATCTACATATGTATTTTTATTTTCAATGCATTCTTGATTATGTCATGGGGCTAGATTCCTGGTTAGATAGTGTTTCTTCACATCCTCTCCAGACAAGAGGGGAGGGGAAGTGACACCACCTCACTTGCATTAGAAATAAGTATCGACGGATCCTTTCTTGTTTATTTAGTATATGGTTTCCCCAACCATACATATAGTGCACACAACAATGCACATAATGAAAAGATCTACATGAATCTATTTCAGCAGTCGTTGTATGTCCTCAACTATTGATATTGCTTCCATTATTCCAAGAGGATATTTATTTCAAATGGGCTATGCAATGTGCTACAATTTGTAACATTAGATGTTAAGGAATTGGGAGTTTTAATTCATGATGTATTCATACAATGTGAGAAATAATATTTGTCAGAATGCTCTCTGCAAACATGTTCTACAAATTATATGCTTAACCTAATGATGCTCCATTAGATGTGAGATTAGAACAAAATGCGAAGGAAACTACTGGCAAATTTTGGAAAAGGTTCAGAGATCAAATACCACTCTGGCGTTGGTGGGTTTCATCTTTGGATACATTAGTGTTGACATGAATAATGTTGCAGAGATTGAAGGGATGATCCACGTTCTAGTGTTGGTGCAAAGACGATGATGGACTCCTCGCACTGTGGAAGGAAACTCAAAGGTTATCTTAGACATGGCAAGAGCATACACAATGATATGCAGTACTCCAAGATGGCTTCGAACTGAAGGTTGGAATGTCGGCTGAAGAGACTAGGTGACCTCTTTTCTTCTTAGTTGGAAACGTCATTTTTCCATGTTTAAAGGGACATGAATAGATACATAGTGTTACTACCTTACATTGGGACCTTGAATTGTAGGAATATTGAGGCGTGTTCATGTGAAGAATTAAGTGATGTGGCGATTCGGGAAAGGAACGAAGGGAAACTGGCCCAATACATGTTAGATCATGCGGAAGAAGGGATAGGTGGTAACCAAGAGAGCTGGTGATTGGCCTCATGGTGAAATGGACACAGTACCAACACATCATCTTATGAGGTGGGAAGGTGCAGAGGAAAGGACTCAAACCTTATGTGACATTAATAGGAGGCGTATAGCATTTAGTTTGTCCTGTGTAGCAGTACGAAGGCCAATGAGTAAATAAGAAGGTGAATCTAAGGACCTAATGGATAGGATCCATGGTAGTACACTTAGGAGGTGGAATTACATCCGAAAAGGTAGGATGACAATTATGGCATGTTATGTAAACATTTTGTTTAAATCAAGGAAAGTTGGCTAGGTTCCTCGTCCTTCTGTTAAGCTTCCCTGCATGCATCTTGTGTTATCCCTATTAAAAGAGGGGTGCATTCTTAAAGTCGAAGTTATCATGGATGGTTGTGTCAAGGCTAGTGGGGTAATCATGGCTAAGAAGAGAAAGTTTTCTAGGGAGAAAGATGCAGGCGAGAGCAAGTGAATCACAAGCACCCAAACAAGAGCGACTTAGGAGGCTTGTTACTTCAAACTTGGTTTTCCTTTTGGTGTCCAGAATGAGATGGAGGTGATTGAGAGTGAGCTGTGGGAAAATTTGGATGGGTATAAACTTCAAAAAGAGAAGAAGGATCTAGAGGACTATGTCATGGACCCAGGAAACAATGCAAGTTGCCTTGGGATTATTGAGAGAACTATGGAACTTTACTAGATCATGAAGAATTTAATGGGGTGTGTTCTTTAAGAAAGAAGACAAAGGAAGAAGGGGATGGGATACATGTTGAATGCTAGAAGTCTCATCATGTCGACACCTGCATGTTGAATCAGAAGGTGGACGCCATTATGGTTGCGTTAGGGGTTCGCTTGTTGATTCTTTAACCTGCATCGTTGATGGGTTGACCTTATGGTTTCCTGGTGTTCATGGATTAGTCAATGCTCCCGCAAGGATTTTAATGTTATGTTTGTTTTCATGTCTAGTTTCTCTATTTTCTTTCAGTTTCAAATATTATTATGTATTGGTTTATTATAAGGATCAGGGTTGATAGTCTTCAATCTAGTGTTAGGTTGTTTTGGAAGTCTTTATTAGTTTATGTATGTAACAAGATTTTGGTTGGTTGTCATGAATATAGTTTCTCTATGGAGAGATAGTGGGGACATTTTGTTGGGTTCAGGTTGTGTATGGGTTTTAAAGCACCTTACAGGTGGCTGTCCTGAATTTATGTGGATGTAATATTTTCTCTTCTATATAATACAAAATCTTCTTACTTACAAAAAATGAAGCCTTTGTCAAAAAAAAATTGTTACAACAAGGCCATACAATCCTATGAAACACCAAACTGGGAAGCAATCGCTTGCAAGCAAGTTTACCGGCAGCTTTGAAGAAAAAATTGATTAATGCGGGTTCTTTGCTAAAACGAGCAGTGTATGTTGTTGTAAAAATCAATGTACTTTCTCCTATTGCCATACATGGTTAAAAAAGGAAGAGAACCATTTTTACAATAAATTTTTACACACCAGATGTTTGTCAATTTGTATGGAACAAATGTTATGGAATAAAAAGGAGCACATTCTACACTTATAAAAAATCATTTATAAGTGGTGATTTGAGGACTGTGAATGCGAACATTGGATTACAATAGTATTGATTGGATACAACTGCAATATGTGCATGTGTTAATCAGATTGTGGATTAAAATTTAGACAAGTCTCCACATTTAACTTGGTTTATATGTCAAGGTGGGGCAAGGCTCCTTTGCGATTAGTGCCATATAATGTGTCCTAGGTATTACTTCTTAAGATGGCTAATGAAGAAATACAACATATTGGTCTTCCTCCATTTTCCCAATCTTGTTTTGACTAATTAATGAAAAAATATTTTCATGATGTTAGAAATCACAAAGAACAAAACTATCCAGATTGCGAAGATTGCGATATGAGCACTCCAAATTGCTATTTCATCAAAAATTCCTCTGTTGATCTCCAACAGGTTGGGAAAGCTTATTTGAATGGAATGTTTGTTATTGTGTGGATTGATTTTATTAAGTATCTTTATCTCTTTAGCTTACCATAAATATAATCTTCCCTTAACACTTCTAGTACCAATCTCAAGTGATTCTCATCCTCTTCTGACTTTGAACAAATAACGATGACATCCAGAAATACAATGAGGAATATCACATTGATCAAGCACATAAATATAGATAGTTGGTGCGTTTGTTAACCCAAATGGAACCACCACAAACTCATAATTGTTGAGACCGCTGCTATTTTCCAATCATTCCTATACAGTTCTTGCACTAAAATGATTTTTCGTCACTGATTAACAGTTTTCCAATCATTAATTTCCCATATTCTTACCTTTTAAAGCTATGTCGATGGAACCCTTGAACGGTCATGATTTTATACCACCGTGGCCCAGATTAAATCTCAGTCATTGGCACACCGTACCTCGAGATTAAATACGATTATATTCCATGTGCGCAGACGTCTATGATTAAAACTGGAAAGATGTGTGATTTAATCCTAGTCGTTGACAGAGAAGTACATTTAACATATTCCCATGCACTTTCCCTTGTCACTAATGGTGTGGTCAAATATTGACCATTGGCAAAATGACCCTTTTATTTAATCCCGTGCATCTTGTCTTGTGTGAACTGTCAAATCTTTCCCTATCCAACTTGCTCGATCAATCTGGGTGGTTCATGGCATGACCCTCAAATTAACACTTGGTTACTTTTATTTTGTGTGAATGGATCAAGTCAAAGGTTAAGGTGCACGATTGGAACTGAGCCTTCTATGACATACGCCTTACCATAAACTATGATCAAATTCATTCTATGTGGACGATCACCATCATCTGATCCTATTTTATCAATGATATTTAAACCTTTGACGTTGACACTCCTCTATGATAACCTCTGATCGACTTCAACTAATTACTACATGGTTATTCCATGTCACCTTGTTACACGTGGTTGGTCCATGCCATATGTGTCCATTGGCCAATGTGGGTCTTGACTCCCACATCAAATGTTTCAAAATTTATATAAACACTTAAATTTCTAAATTTCTTCATATATCCTTTAAACGAATTCTACCTGGCACTCTTCATGCAACATATGTCAACTTGTAAATCACACTTGGTGATCTGGCAGGATCTAGAAAGGTCAAATTTTAAACTCAGCAAATCTCAGCAAAAATGGCATGGTTACGAAGAGCTATTCTATCTGATTCCAATGGCGCAAATGACACCTCAAACAAAGTCCAGATGAGGAAACTACATCATTCTGAAGTTTCAGACAAACATGCAAATTCATTGTAGATGTGGGCAAAAGGTGGTGCCACATGGCACCACTGCAAGGGTGACAAAGGGTGACAAGTGGCAGTCCGTACTATACAAAGTCATCCGATGTTGAGACGTGGCAGGTGTATTGTCGACATGGCAGGTGACATGGCAATGACGTAGACCTATTGGTGCGTGACACATGGCATCCAACGGTTGGTAAGTAATGGTGGAATGAGTCACCAAAACCTTGATGGGGTCGACGGGATTTGAAATTTGGACTTTGTAGCCACAATCCAAGTGCCCTTTACAACTCCAGTGCCATATTACTTGCGTAAAAGAATGAGAAATTATATATTTAACTTTGTAACCGCTTTGAATGGAAAAATAGGGATGGGCGGAGCCCGTGCCGTAGCCACGGGGGGTTCCCGCCCCCATTCACCGCCGTCTCCGCACATCACTACCACGTGACCAATGAGTGGCAAGGAGAGGTGCCCGTGGGTCCACACCCATGTGGAGCGCGCACAATGACCCGGCTTTTCAACAGATGGGGAATATTAAACTTTGGTTATAAGTTGGTTTGTGGGTTTTGGAATATACCAAATGGTCTGCCAACATGGTCATAAAATGCCATTAAGACTTCGGCTAGTAGTTGCAAAACCACACACCAATTATAAAAAAGGTTGTAACCAAATATTTAATGGAACTAACGAATGGGTTATGTGTGGTTCATGTGAATTATACCAATAGGAGTACTCAAATACTATAAATACCCCTTCATTTGCCATTGTGGATATGTGGATACCATCTTTTCTTCTGGGAAGATTTAATCTTTTTTTGGTGGAGAACTATTAATCCTTTTTGTTGGTGAACTTTATATTGGAGTGAGTTTGGGGAGATGGTCTTTGTGAGAGTTTGACGAGTGTTTAAGTGCTGGTCTTTTTATAGTCATCATTGGGCAAAAGAGAGGAAGGTGTTGTTGTAGATTGTGTAAAGAGGAGGTGAGAGTATTATACTCGTTTTTCCTCGTCTTCATGCTACGGAGCTACTGGTGCAACCCATTTGGGGAATGAAGTCACAATTTCTCTCCATTTTCAGCCACCAATGTATAATGTATTGTAGCCATCAATATTGCTGAGATTATATAATTGACCTCTCTCTTAGAGAAGCGAGTCCGAAGATGTAGTTCCTTTTGGGAATGAACTTCGTTATCACATGGTGTCTACTTTTCATATGCGTCATTTATCTTCCATGAATCTGTTACTTATGTGCTTTTGCGCTACGTTCACATTCTTTTATGCAATTCGATTTATGAGTCATAGAACAAAAACATCTTGGATCACTTGGAAAACAAAAAGTTACACCTGGCCAATAGATAATTACAATGGCCTTTTCCCCTTGACAGAAATTTTCATTTCAATTCACAACGACTGTAATATTGGCACAGGTTCAATGCTCTAGTATGGCAATAATCTCTCCTTAAAAGGGATTCAATTATGTAGTGTCATCATGTATTTATGAGCAATGTGATTCTTGTAGGAATAATTAAATTGTTGATTATTAAGGTTCTCACGGTATCATTGATCTCCCAATAGACTGAGTGGCATTAGGTGTAGACCATTAGATCACCCAGAGTGTAATTATTACCTTTTGACTCTCAATAGATACATGTCCAACTTTTTATTTTCCTTTTGTAGGATTTGATCTATTGATGTTCTTCTTCCATGTCGTTGATTATGAACACACTAAAGAAAACTTAGTTCACAGTCTTATTCCATTTGGATAACTCAGCCATTTGTTTGCTTTCATCTAAGTTGGTTTCCAATTTGTAGGTGTAAGTATCTGGATGTAGACTATAGTCTACTGCAAACATCTCTTTGGAGCTAGATTTTTTAATAAAGTTACATTTCCAATAAAGACTATCATTGATATATGATTTTTCTAATATTCATAGGACAGAAAATTTATCATGCATCCAATATGATTTACCCTGAATCCTATGATGTCTAAGTTGTTTCAATGAATCATTTTCAAGAATAATTTTATATTTAATGATCATCTACCTCATGTATCATTACACTTACTATGGAGGCGATCAAGGATGAGGAGGAAAAAAAATATCCCTTATGTATGTATTTTAATACATTTAAATCTTCTATGGAGGCGATCAAGGATGTGGAGGAAAAAAATCTCCTTTATGTTCAGTGATAGCGAGGTACTTGGAGCGTTCTGCAGTAATGAGAAATCAACTTCAGGGTCTCTTGAAGCTTTTATTTACGAATCCTCCTCCAGTTGTATTGAAGTTTCTCTTGGATCGGTTGAGCATTCTAGCAAAGGGTGGTGACCAATCATGGATTTCATATATATAGTGATTGAATGACTGAATCAAATTTCCTTTTTCTTGATACTAAATAAGATTGCAGTTGCTCATAGCTTGTTATATTATTTTATCTGATAATTTCATCGTGTTGAATAATAACAATACTTCACTTTCAGTTTGTTATTCCCATTTCTATGCAAGCTTTTAACAATAAGAATTTGCAACCATTTGTCTCACATAGTATGCTTTAAATATAGAATGAACTGTTCACTTGTAATTTTCTAAAGTGTTGTACTTTTAGTACATGATTCCATGTTCATAGGATCTTATGTCTGTAAAACATCCTAATAAAAAAATTTAGTGAAAAAAATGAGGTTTAAAAGAAAATATAGGCTCTTCCCAATTGCTCTTCTATGATCCTATGAAAGCTCTCATCATTTTTTTTTGTCCCATGGCACATCCTTCATCATCTCATGGTGTAAGAACTTGTTCTTTTGTTTCAAATAGATTTTGTGTAGAAACATATAAAATTTTCTCACTTGAACTATCAATTTGTTCTTTTTTTCTCTGAACTTTCTTTACTACTTTCTTCATTTTTTTCATGATATTTAATGGGACTTATACAATTCCAGGATTTATGTCCAAAATTGAAACAATTCCAACATTATAGGGTGTAGTTGGCATATTAACCATAATTTCTAGTGTAGGATTCACAACTAAAGGCCTTATATCCATAACAACCACAAGAAAAAAAAGCAACCATTAAAAAATGATTCATACATGTTTTTATGATTCCATCTCAAAGTTGCACTAATTTATCAATTTAAACTCTCAAATTCCATGAATGGATCAATGTAGTATTCATACATGTTTTTATGATTCCATCTCAAAGTTGCACTAATTTATCAATTTAAACTCTCAAATTCCATGAATGGATCAATGTAGTATTATCGCTTTATTATAATATAGTTTCATGCTAAAAATACAATGATCATGAAAAAAATTGAGGTTCAAAAGAAAATATGAGATCTTCTTTTGATATTTCTTAAATTTTTACTCGAAATGATATAGTACTCTCATTCACATAAAGCCCAATTATATTACGTAATATTGTGATGTAAATAAAAATTTCCAAAAACAATTTCGAGCGACTTCTATCGAAAATTCACAAGAAAAGATGGGTGTTTTAGTTTCTCTGTATCCTATGCTCACGCATAGGAATGCTCCAGAAGCGGAGCAAAGAAAACCCAACGTTCTTCAAATCCACAGATAACTCGGCTATGTGATCAGGAGGCCGATTGTGGCGTTCGCTAGAGATAAGATTCCCAAGTGATAATTTCCTTGTCAAAATCATGGCATAAGATCAGATCCAAAACAGATAAGAAATCGACTCCACGCCACTTGAAATTAAGGTCATATGTCATGAACCAATGCATAGCCGGAGGGAAGGACACCACAACAAACCTTTTGACCAGGTGATGCGACTGAGCATTGGCATATGGCGCTCCTTGGCGTGAAACTTATTTACTGGACAGACTTTTCCTCGGGAGAGGAGTCTGCCATGGATGGAGTTACAGGCGGAGCATAATGAATGGAGTTACAGGAGGGTGTGTATTTAATACAACACATCTTTGGTTTAATAAGAAATCTTACTGATATGCCAAGGAGCGCTTTATATACTGGATAGACTTTCTCTCGAGAGTATTGGCATATTCAACTTTTGTTCCTTGTTAATAATTTCAATATCTTTCTTAGGTTGAACATTTTCTATTTCTAACTTATGAATTTCTTTCTTTGTTTTCAATTCTTCAATTAACTTTCTCTCTTAGTCACAATTAATCTACAATTCACTTTCTATAAATCCATTATTGTCTTCTTGAACTTTTTGTAAATGATATGTTAGCTTTTGGTTTTCTTACTTAATAATTTCTTCCAATGCTTTTTCTAGTTTGTTTATCTTGCTTTCTTTATCATTTCTAGGCCTTTATTTCCCTTGATTTATCTCCTCTTCTTTTTGTAACATTTTGTAATTTCGATTTAAATGTAGTACATTAATAATAAAATTGAATCAATATTGAGACATGTTTTGTTAGGATCAATTCCTTCATGATGCGAGGAGATTGGATATTCAAAGCAAGGAAATCCAAATTCCAATCAATGCATGAAAGTTTCACTAGAAATCTATCAATTATTAACACCATCTATAACTATCCAAGAAAATAGGTTTTTAATGACACTCGACAAATTATTCTGTAATTACTTCATAAATACCTCAAACTCATGTCTATGTAGCAAGTGATCAAATTTGAAGGGATATAATACCTAATTTAATGTTAAAGGTTAATATTCATCCAACCCTTCCACAATGAAAAAGTTGAAAACATATTGGTACTCCAATTCACAGGAGTAGACTAGGTATACACTTCATGAATAAATAGAAATATTCTAAATAAAATATTTTTCTTCTAATTGTTTACAATGGTTATAATGGATTAACCACTATATAAAGATGCATTTTGATTTCAATAGAAGTGATAACATGTATACCATCCCTCCCCTATTGTATTGAATTTACCATTGTTCCTTTCTCTGTCAAACTACATTCTCACATTGGTGTACATGTCTCCATCCAACACCAAGCTTTGTAAGAAATTGATGTGAATGAAAAATCTATCAATTCATGCAAAATTTCATATCAGACCTGCTAGCATACTTCGAACTTTAACAACTGATAGAGAATATTTTATCAATTTAATCACTCGGAGCAGTCAATTCAATCTCCCCTTTTTGTCCTATCATATCTTCCACGGATGTGGCAATTAAAACATTTATGACAAAAATCCATCCGCGACTTTTATCATGTTCATTCTATCATCAACCATTATCATGTTTGTTCTATCATAAACCATTCCTCAATCCATTATCCAATTCATATATTGTACTATTATGAAGTCCAAGCAACATGTTAAATCTTTCGTGGACATCTTTCCACCACTTTTCAGGCACCAATAATAGAATTCAACAAAATTAAGAATCACCTAGAAAACTAGGCATCAGATATCAAGGAGTGGTACTCGCAGGTTCAAGTAAACAAAATACATGAGGAAGAATTTTCACTCGTGAAGAGTCGTGTTGAACAGCTAGAGACAAAGTATCAATACATTGTCGACCATTTGAAGCAGGATTGAATAATTTTGTGCAATTTAGACTTGGCAGACTAGACACACTTTCCTGATATAGAGTTGTGCTTGTCATAATGAAAACTTGATGACTGACATTTGTACAAATTCTCCTCCTTTTTCATTTTTGTAATTAAAGAATCATATTTTGTAGGTTGTGGCCATGAAATATCCTGATGTATATACTTCTTTTTGTGACAGAAATCCCTTTTTTGCATATTCTTGAATATATGTATCTTTTAATTTTGTTATGAGAACCCTATACACACACACACACACACACACACACACACACACACACACCCTCCATAAGACTTTCTTGAATGCACAGAAATGGTGTTTTGAATTTAATTCATAATTTGTTGTTTCTCGAATATTCTTTCGAAAGTTGATCCAAGCATGTAGTCCAAATTAGTTCAGTGTCTTGATGGATGACTTAAACATCCACTATCGATACTGATGCTTAAAAATTTCGTGTAGCTTATGAATTGATTGTGATTTACTTCAATCTTTATCAGACTTCCTTTCTTCAACTTTATCCAATACACTACCTTCAAAAAATTTGTCCTTATCATCCACATTTTTTTTGTGCAATTTATACTAAGTTTCATCCTCTATCTACATCTAGGGCTTGAGATGAACCTTGAATTATGTCAAATAATGTTTCTACTTCCCTGGTATCTTCTGATAGTTTGTTACCATTTCTTTCTGTGCACAACTATTTCTGTAAAATATCTTGTTTTTTGAATTGCATGTTGTTTCCTTTCTCCCTTTGTAGGATTATAATATTTCCTTTATCTTCTATCATATTTTTAGAACAAGCATCATTATTGTGCCTATTAACCTTATAAAACTAGATTGCATTTCTCTTGGAATTGTTCTTTGGTCCTTTTATGCTAGAACTTTGTGTGGTGTCTTTTGTAGGAGTAATCTTTGGTTTCATCCCAGTGTACAATTCTTGGCTTTTTTTTACTGTTTCAAGCTTTATGACCAAAATTGTGTCATTGATAGCATATTCCATGTCCATTTCCAAAGGGATAAAATGATTTTTTACCTCCTTATACCTTGTAGTTTATTGGTCCAAATTGTCATCTCTAATGCTCTTGAGAGGTATTCTATTTCTCTAAAAATTGATGTTTTCCAATGCTTTGTAGTTTGCATCCTTATGGCCAAAATTATGACAAAACTAACAATGCCCTAGAAGGATAGTTTGATACCTGGAAATGAGAAGTCTTCAAGACTATGCAACTTATTTGTTGGCATGGCAAGGCTGTTGGTCTCTCTTTTTGTTGTTTTTTTATCTGACAGGACTCCTAAGTACATTTGCAAAGCTACTTGTACTTGCTTCATGGGTAGGTGCACTTATCATAAAATTATTACCATTGTTGTCTGATTCATATCCCAATTATCCCCTAGAATTCTTAACATTGTTGTATGATTCAAATCCCAACCCAGACATGTTTGAACTTGATGTTTTGATTACTGATGATTTCATCCAAAACCTTATATATTTTGAGAAACTTTGTTGATAGTCCAAGTGTCCAATTCTTAGCTTTTGTAGTTTCTTCTTTAAGGAAATAATTTCCTTACACATTTCCTCATATTTTGTTTCTTTCTGTTTCAACTTTCCAACCAAATCCTCTTATAGTATTTTGACGTTTTCTACCTATTCTTGATACTTCAATGGCTGGTCCTTTAAATGCTTATTCTATATAGTTGTTGAAACTGGAACTAAGACTTAAATGCTATTACCAAGTACAACAATCTCTTTGGCATCGATGACAACACATAGCTCAACATTCACAATATATTTAAATTTTAAGAAAATTTCACTAAGGTTAATAGAGAATTTGTCCCAAACTATTTTACTAAATAGTGTTTTGAAAATTAAAGAAAAATATATGCATTATCTTTATGATGAACCAGTGGAAAAACATGCAGAAGATTCATGGATTGATGAGAAATATATATTTAATTATTATTTATATGTTTCCCTATTGTAATAATGGGGATATTATTTCCATTGATTACAAACAGAGTGATTCAGAGGGAGACTAATTGTGTTAGTATTTTACAGCAATAATGTGTGACTAATTGTGTTAGTATTTTATAAAATCCAAAAAGGGGAGGAACATATAATCAAGAGAAAGAAATTATGGTGATTTTAGGATCTCAAAAAATTAAGTATGGAAACAAAATGTGACATCAATACTCATATCGACAAGGGTAAAAAGTGCTCATAGCTCATGAATTCAAGTGAAGAATTAGAAAGAAAACGTGTTGTCCAAGCTTCTTTGTGAAGCTTTCATTAACTAACACTCACAATGGTGCATGCATTAATATGATGGTGGTATTACCCAGGGGTGATTTATGTAATGGATTCAATGTTGCGGAGCGGTATAATACATCATGAAATAAATGAGATCCAAAAGGGATACACATTTTTTAGTCTTTCTATAGCAAACAAAAGTATTGGAATATGAACTCTAAATCATGTTCACATTTCACATCCTTCCTCATATGATACAAAAGGTACAATGTTCATTGAGGAACCAATAATTTCCCATGAAGACATTGATGAGCTATCGAAATGTGACCCTTCTTCTAAATTTTATAAAATTTCTCCTCCATCCTAAATGATAAGTGATTTTAAAAAAAAATGCATTTTTTTGAAGGGTGATTTTTGGAATACCCTTTTAGGAGGGGTTGGAACCGGGCCCTTGGAAGGGATTGGAAGGGTCTAGTTTTGATCACTTCAAACGCAACTTCATAATGACATTTTTTTCAAATTGTTAACCTTCTAAATGTAAAATTTTCCTCATTTACATAGAATCGAATCAAACCTTAAAATTTTTACCATGGCTTCTTTGCACATTCATCCCATCCCATACTATTTTCCTCATAAATTTCCTTATACACCTTTATTCAAACAATTTGTGTGCACCATTTGATTCTTCTTGTAGAAAATTATCAGAACCCATGCCAAAGTTTACAATCTCTATTAATTAACATGAAATTTTTTGTCAACGAGAAATAGGTCATCATAATTCTATATTGGCCAAGAGTAAATTTTAAGTTTTCAAGTGAGAGTTACTGGAATACATATAGTTACCAAATACTAGTTGGAACCTAATTAAACCTAAGGAAATTTTGAAATTTAAGCATTTATATAAATTTTGGTAAGTTAGATGTGAGACCCACATTCGTCGTGCGTAACAAGTGTGGCATGAACCAACCATGTGTAATAGGTGTGACATGGAATATCCCCACTGTAATAAGTGGACGTTGATCAACTATTATTAGAGGGGAGTCTCAGCGTCAACGACCTTTATTGCATTGAGAAATTTTGATCTAATTATCGTGACGGTCCGCTTAAAATGAAGTTGTTCATAGTTTATGGTATCAAGTATGCCGAAGATGGCTCATATCTGATTATGCACCTTACAAATTTTAATATGATCCGTTGACGCAAAAGAAAAATACCCAAGGTTTAATTTCAAGTTCATGTCGTCAACGGTATGGATTTAATGAGTAAGTTGGTTCATGCAAGATTTGGTCGTTCACGCAACACAAGATGCACTGGAGATAATAAAAATGAACATTTCATGAATGGTTGGGAAATGTTCACGCAAAATTAATGGAACCCATTACTGGAAAACAAGAAAATTAAAGTCTAATTTATATTAAATTTAATATAAATTGTAAGAGTATATGTAGAAGGAACGGCTGAAATTTCTTGTATCACTAGGTATATGTAGAAGGGACAATCAAACTTTCCTATATCACTGGGTATATGTAGAATGAGACAATCGATCTTTCCAGTTTCATTAGGTATATGTAGAAGGGATGGACAACCTTTCCCTTGTCACTGGGTATATGTGAAAGGGACAGTTGACCTTTCCATGTCGCAGTGGGTATAGGTAGAAGGGACGACTAGCCTTTCCTCTGTCACTGAGTATATGTAAAAGGGACGACCAAATTTCCTATATCACTGTATATATGTGGAAGGTATGACCAACATATTCTCCATGATACAAAAATTCTCCATATATTATGAAGAATCTAGAGTAAAAAGCCCTTGGATTGATGATAAAAATTAATCTCTAATTGTCTGTTAGAATCTCCTATTAAGATGCCAATTCTTAATCGAAACTCCCAGTTTTGCAATTGTGATGACCAACCTTTTTTGTATGGTTGGGTATATGTAGAAGGGACTGTTAACACCCAAAAATGGTTAACTACCTCATCTACCCCATTACATGGCTCATTTGTCCACTTTCCTACCATATCTCCATCAAAAACCCATAAAACCATCTAAAAGGTCACCAAAAAGCTTAAAATGCCTCCAAAAGGCTATAAAATCCTTTTTTCCTCCAAAAATATCCAAAAAGGAATAAAAATATAAAATAATGAGGAAAATGAAAAGAGGAAACCCTAAACAGCTAAAACCCTAAAAAGCTGACCTAAACCACATGGTTTTATAAATAAGTGATGGAGACCCATTATTCCAGATCCATTATCATAAGCATCCTCCCTCTGCCGAAATTATCCTTGAAACCCTAGCTTACAATTAAGCTATTTTCACCATTGAGAACTCTTTCTGGCCCATTTCCACCACCGGAGAAAGGGAAGAGGCAGCTTGGAGCTCGAAGCCACTGACATCGGACTAGCGCAACGGACTTCACCAACCTCCACACCGGAGGTAACATCAATACAAATCATTATTTATTATTTACTGTATTGCTTCATGAATGTTTAAACTTAGTTTTTAATTCTGTTATAGCTTTTTAATTCGTATATCATTGAACTGCTACTAAGGAATCCATATTCCTTAGTAGGTGCTCATTTGCACAAGCTAGGGCTAAAACCCTAGCAACAGGGACGAATAACCTTTCATGTATCACTGGGTATATGCAGAAGGGACAAATGACCTTTACTTTGTCACTCAGTAAACATGAAAGGGATGATCGACCTTTACTTTATCACTCTGTAAATGTGAAAGGGAAAACCGACCTTTCCTTTATTAATGAGTATACATGGAAGGGACGACCTACCTACCCTATTTTATTGAAAATACATAGAATGGGACACATAGAATAATAATCACACAAAAGGATCATTCTATACTTCCATCGGTATACACCATGATCGTTAACATATATATTAGTTGAAGTCACAATGTGATGTACAATCGAGAATACATAATCAATATTTATCCATATATTAGATTTAATTCTTTGAAATATATGAGAATGATAGTTGGATCCCATCATGACTACTACTATGTGACAAACCAAAATATGAACCCAAGAACCCTCTATATAACTGTCTCTGATTCCAATTCGAGCACAACTTATTCTCCAATGCCTTTCCCTGTCCCTAGATCTCTGAATTACCATAGTTTTCATGGAAATATCTCCAACCTACATGGCCACCATTTCACGCAATCTCCGACATGCTTTAGGACAAGAGTGAAGAGTGTTAGAATATTGTGAACATATGAAATAATATCATAACACAATATAAAATATGGAAATCATTACTACTCTATCTTTCTATCCACCAAGCAACGTAAAGCTTGAAATAAAATTGGAGAAAAGAGAACAACAAGAGAACACCGATATATGTGGTTCACCCAATATGGGCTACGCCCACGGGAAGGGTTGCATCTTCCATTATTCTGAAAATAGATCTCCAAGATTACATGGAATCCTCACATATGCATCACATCAAGATCCATCACCCAATCATGTCACAATCATGTGTGTACAAATTGCATACACAACATGTGATGTGTGATGAACTCTAATCAACACATACCCAAAAGGGTCTCCTTCACCTCTCTTATATACCAAGAGATTTGGATTACAATACATCCCATAACACATGTGGGATAAATGAATTCCCACCTCTTTATATAGAGAATGGTTACAAAGGATATAATTACAATGATGCATGTTGTATAACTCTATTTTATAATATTAGAGTTATTGTATGTCTTTAAATGATATTTTACCAATATACCACATAAGTCATCATTACATATTCTAACACTCCCCCTTAATGATGATTGGGAGAAAGAATACAACTGGAAGGAAGATGGAAACACACCAACATCTCCCTTGATGACAACTTCTAGAATGCTCCATACAATGCAAATAAAAAACATACTTTGCCTCATGGACTTGATGAAGACAACATCCACTTCTCATGAAACAACATTTGAACCAAGTTGTGTGATGAACGCTTGCATAACACAACAATGTATGTCCAATACAATAGAACACGTGGATGCAAAATCATCACAACATGTAACTCAACTAATAGCTGAAAGAACTCTGCAATAGACCGTATGACAGAGACAAGAACCTTGGATCCATACATCGAAAGGGTCTTTAGAGAGCTCTTACTAAAGATTACATTGCGAATACAAGACCTGAATGGTATTTCCATCGAAACATGAGTCAAGCAGAAAATTTTCACAACATAGCTGAAAGATTCATGAACAATAGAAGAAGGATGTCCATAATACAACATTACTAGAATATTATGATTTAATATGATAAAATTCAACATTGCATTCCTTCTTAACATCAACCATATTTGTTGTAGTCAAGGATAAGTTGAAAAGATGAACAATGCTGAAAAACCAGAGAACCACAACCATCATATGCTTAAACAAGAAAGTAATAGCCGAAGAAAACTATCCCACAACATAGATAGCTAATCTTCACAAAGGAACTTCCATGAGTAAATTATATAATAAACATGACAAGCCCAAAAATCATAAGAGATGATAAAACGACATTTCTCAAGAACATATAAATAATAGGAATTGCTTCTATGCATGACCATATAAATTTTGAGCAAAAGATTATTGAGAAAAAAGACATGATGTGATATAATAAATAGAGGAGCATAAACATGAGTGAGCATAATAGATATCGATATAGAATAATGAGCCAAGATATCACTTAAATATATGAAAACATATAGTCATCAAGCAACTAATATTAAGAACATGTTCATTTATTTTTAATTCCATGTTAATATGCAAGAGATGAATGCCCTAAAAAAGTCAATGCTTCCATATAGACACATTAGAGACAAGAAACACATGTCAATGCTTCCATATAGGAACGTTAGAGACAAGTAGAAACAATACAACCTCTGCAATCATAAGAATATAAATATCAATGCAACAAGAACAAGGTGCTCATGACAAATATTTCAAGATTATAAGATTATTCAAAGTCATATAAACATTGATTAAAAGATTATCGAAACAAACATGGCATGATATATATGAAAATAGATCAAAATGTTTAACACGATCAACATATAACAAATTATGATCAACCCATGATATCACATAGATTCAAAAATTTAATTTTACTCAAGAAATTAATTAGCAAGAGCATATAATGATCATAAAGATATTGCTCATAAAAACTATGAATTTGATTTTACACAAACGTTAGAAATAACATATAAAAAAAGAAAAAAATGATCACAAGATAACACATATAGAATCATCATTATCATTATTAGAAGAGTGAGACCATGCTAGAATATTGACCAAACAAAAATTGATCAAATAAAACATTGATATCACTTTTAGATATGAAAATATAGTCATTAAACAACTAATTCCTAAGCATAGGTTTTATTCTTGATGTCACCATTACCATACTAGAGATCCATGCCCCTAAAATGTCAAAACATCTTCCACACAAAGAAGGTTATAGACATAAACAAGAATAAGACAACCTCTGTAAACATGATGAATAAGAACAGAAACCCTAATGCAAAGAGATCAAGAATCTTATGACAAGAATTTAAAGATAAGAGATGAATAAAAATTGAATTTTCTCCCCAAAACCGAAGCCCAACAGCAACTAAAAGACGGATTTGTCACTCTGCAGCAGAAAACTGAAAGCAGAAAAAATGAAAAATTTAAAATGACCATAACTTGGTCAATATTTCCCAGAATTTCTAGTATGAGCTATTATCGGAACTCGAGAAGTCATTCTGCATGCACTCATGGAAACAAAACATAAATCTGGGCAATCAATCAAAAGATATTCGCTCTACAATATTTTTGTCTGTTTGGAAAATTTCTGAAAAATAACTGAATTTAAATTAGTGATATCTTCGCTTTTCGAACATGAAATCATACGATTTTTTTTTAAATTGAGTATTTTTGCGAGAGAAACTCATATCTGCAATTTATTTCTTAAAATACTACACAGAAAGTGCTAAAAAAAATCTGAAAGTCGCCGCCCAATTTTACATTAAACACTTCTCCACAAGAGTTAGGATTTGAAAGAAAAAATTGAAATATGTAGAATAAATCCCAGATAAAAAAAAATACCACATGGGTATTATAAATTGGGTCACAAAACCACAAAAAAATGAAAAGCCCAAGTAAAATCATGAACATATGTTGCTTGCAAATAAAAAATAAAAAAATATACCAAAGAAGGTAGAGCATAACAACCTGCTCTGATACCATGTTAGAATATTGTTAACATATAAAATAATATCATAACACAATATAAAATATGGAAAGCATTACTAGTCTATCATTCTATCTACCAAGCAACATAAATCATGAAATAAAATTGGAAAAAAGAACAACAATAGAACACCAATATACATGGTTCACTCAATATGGGATACATCCACGGAAAGTATTGCATCTTCCATTATTCTGAAAATAGATCTCCAAGATTACATGACATCCTTACATATACATCACATCAAGCTTCATCACCCAATCATGTCACAATCATGTGTGTACAAATGAAATGCACAACATGTGATGTGTGATGAACTACAATCAACACATACCGAAAAGGGTCTCCTTCACCTCTTTTATATACCAAGATATTTGGATTACAATACATCCCATAACACATGTGGGATAAGTGAATTTCCACCTCTGTATATAGATAATGGTTACAAAGGATACAATTACAATTATGCATATGGGATAACTCTATTTTATAATATTAGAGTTATTTTATGTCTTTAAATGATATTTTACCAATATACCACATAATTCATCATTACATATTCTAACAAAGAGACACATTCAAGCCATCATGGGAAGGTACGAAAAGCTTCTCCCACCTTTCCTTATGATGGGAGGAATGGTTAACACTTGTCAAAATGTCTTGCATGATGTGTACTTTGGAGAGATCTTAACCAATGCTAGGGGGATGTGGGAAGGATTTGATTTCTAGATCATATGGCTTGGAAGTTAAATGTTGACAATAGGCAGGTCTACTTTAAAATCATGGCACCTCGTGTGAGAAATTTTGATGTGCCAAGGACATTTATGATGACCATTACTGCAATCACTTGTTAAAATCACCTATTAAGATCATACTTTTTAATAAAAAATCCCAGTTTTTCAATTGAGACACTTTTTTTAATAAAAAACCTTAGTTTCATAATCGAAAAATACAATTTTCAACTAAAAAATTGCACTTTTGGGGTTCCCTACGAAAAAGAAATTGCACTTTTTGAATTGGAAATTGCATTTTTTTAACGTGTTTTGGCACTTTTTGCACCTAGTTTTTGCACTTTAGAAAGGTTATTTTTGGGCTTTAGAAAGTGTGTTTTTGGATTTTTTTAGTCTAGACTCTGGGTAATATATCCAAATTTAATGAAATGGGTGTTTGTGTAGTAGTTTTATAACATAGCTAAATCAAAATAAAATAAATTCTTAGATACAATATGAGATATCTCTACCTAGTTGTACAATATCAGAGATATGATCATATTATATTGAAGTAGATGATTGACCCTCCACTAATTAGGTTGATTCAACAACTACATGCAGGTCAACCACAAGTGATAGATGATCCCATTCATCAACCCAATCTATTTATTCGTAATCATTCCATTCACCATTGGTACAAGGTTCACAAAATCATAATGTGTGGATCATGATCATTAGTACCATGTAAAGTGATACACCACTATAGCTACTCTATAATCCATGAATACATAACCATCAGTATTTCTTGAATTTACATCTTGTGTTAGATCTTCACCCTTAACAATTTTTAACGCAATTGGAAAATCATTTCCTTCAACATTAGTTAAGATGTCTTCTAATTAGTTTCCTTCCCTTGTATGCATTGTGGCAACAAATAATTAGTGCTCCATTCATTGTATTTTTGGGAAACAACTACATATATGTGTCCTACATAAATGCAATGTATGTTCAAATTCAAGTGTGTAGGAGTTTGATAACATATTTAAATAAAAAAAAAATTAAATTCTTATATACAATGTGATATATCTCTATCTAGTTGTACAAGGTCAAAGATATTGTCATGGTATGTTGAAATAGATGATTGGACCTCCTCTGATTGGGTTTTTCTAACAACTACACATGGGTCAACCACAAGTAATACATGATCTCATTCATAAACCCAGTTTGTTGATTCACAATCATTCCATTTTCCATTGCTACAAGGTCCACAAAATATTAATGCGGGTCTCATGAGCATTAGTACCTTGTAAAGTGATACATCGTTGCAGCTAGTTTCTAATCAATGAATACATAACCACCATTATTTCTTGAATTTTCATCCTGTCTTAGATATTCACCCTTAACAACTATTAATCTAATTGGAAAAATCATTTCCTTTATCACCATTTAAATATGGATTTCGAGTTTGATTCCCTTGTATGCTTCATGCCAACTAATAATTGGTGACCCATTCATTGTATTTTTGGGAAACAACTACATGTATGTGTCCTACAAACATGCAATGTATGGTCAAATGCAAATGTGTAGGAATTTGATAACATAGTTAAATAAAAAATAGATTAATTTTTTAGATACAATGTGAGATATCTCTACTTGGTTGTACAAGGTAGAACATATGATCATAGTATGCTGAAATAGATGATTGACCCTCTTCTGAGTGGGTTGTTCCAACAAGTACACATGGGCCATCCAAAACTTTATATTGATCTCATTCATCAACCTAGTCTATTGATTCACTATCATTCCATTCATCATTGCTATAAGGCCCATAGAAGATTAATGTGGGGCTCACAATAATAGAGATTTGTTTTTTTCATGTGAAGGAAGTCCTTAATGTGAGGCTCACAATAATTAGTACATTTTTTCAAATTTAACACATCTCTTTGAATGAATGACAACCTCATATTTTCATGCCAAAAAATTTGCACTAATTCCTTGATAGCATCAATTAATTTCATGTTTGAATGGGGAAATCTTCCAATTAAGGCCCAACAATTTGTTTGATTTGGGTTGTTAAGGTTATCTATTATATTAGAGTAATTTTAAATAGTTTTTTATATTTCCTTTAAAAATATTAGATGTGCATGACAAAAAGCAACAATTCCTTTTGTACTTGTTTACAATTGATTCTATTAGCACACAATATGAAACAATACAATCTTTTAAACACATAGACTTTACAATTGTATTAAAAGCGAATTGAAGACTTCTAACAAAATGATTAATAGAATATTAATATTTAACTATACATATGCCTAAAATTCTCCTAACAACAACCAAACAATGTAATTTTATCAAAATCAACAATAATTGACATTTGGATGGATCATTTTTTGATTAAAAATGTCTTTGATAATTTTGCTACACTTTCAATCAATATTTTGTTTTAGTAACATACCTTCAAGCAATGTTAGAGGAATTTCACTCACTTGAATGCATCTAGGAGTTATATAGCACACATTGGATAGTCAAGGTAAGGAAGGTGGACAAGAAGTATGAATCTCATCATCAATAGATTGTAGCACTGCATTCACTTGAGAGTTTATATTGGGAGTGTAATGGGACTGCATATGGTCTATATGTTAAACATCTAATTATTCAAATACATATTGTGCATCGGGAGTGTCTTCACTAAAATGTTTCAAATGAGTAACTTGTCCAAATTGCATCGGTAAATACCCAATATCTAGAAAAGTTTTAATTCCCTCTTCTTCAATAGGATCATTGCTTGTTGATGGAATGTTACAGTGGAAGTTGACTTGATGTTGGAATATGAATGGGAACCATTGGGTGCATACACTTCACTTGTGGTGTTTAATTAGATATCACCATGTCATCTGGTGTGAAAGGATTGGAGGGGATGACTAACGAGTTCCTAAGTTTTTACATGCCTAACCTTTCCTTCTCTCTTAGTTCATGGACTTTTCAAGGGGAAACTCCATCCTTCTAGACTTTTTCACTCTATTTATTTTATTACTCATATCTAAAAGGTTATAATGAAAAAACAAATATTGAAGAGTTTCTAATAGAATAAAAATATGTCAAACATAGTGAATCCAACCAATTTAAACAAAAAAGAGAACATGCAATAGAATATTGTTCACAGTATTTGCATGCTTGAACAATGACCTACGTGTTGTGAGGAGAAAAAAATGATGGGTTGGAGAAATAATTTTTGTATTATGTAGGAAATAA
>LPNX010963520.1:185541-250660 GCA_001517045.1 Pseudotsuga menziesii | reverse complement strand
AGAGAGAGAGAGAGAGAGAGAGAGAGAGAGAGAGAGAGAGAGAGAGTCACTCAACACTGTCATCTGGTGGCCTATCATAGTGAGACACTTAGATGTCTGTAAGTACCACCACCTACGCCAAAGATATGTATGGTATTGTATAATAATCACACAAATTGAAGCATTACATTCTAGGAAGGGAAACAATTATCCATACAACACAAAATCATTTACAGTTCAAGCAGATCCTAGGAAAATTACAAAATGACCACCATCAAAAGTGGTCCACATACTTGCAACAATTTCACCTCAACATTAAATATAAGTAAGGGAGCACCAATCACATCACAAAATTCCTTAGTCGACCTCTAGTTATAGCACTAACCACAATGCTCAACTCCTATAGGAATGAGATATTTAGGTGGTCCCAAATCTATGATAACAATTTGGACTTCAATACAACCTATCATATGTTGAGAGTAGGAAATACCATTGCCAAATTTCATCTGCAGTATGGATTGTTATGCCATTTGGTTCATCTCTTTGTTCCTTAAATCAGTCATGCGAAATTGCTTTAGGAATCACATTACAACTAGGTGGTTAGACACTTTTGCATGGAGAAGACAGTAGTAGTACTCTATAAGTATTTCCATTGACCAATATTTCACTAATATATTAACAAGTATCTCATATCCTACACTACATGCTCCATCACTAAGACAAACACTAAATAAAAAAGATTGTACACCCCTCTTCCTACTCTTGACCAGCCTTGGGAATTAATCTCGATGGATTACATATCAAGTATTAAATCAACCAAGCATGGTAATGACTATGTATTCGAGGTTGTTGATCAATTCTCCAAGATGGCCATTCTAACAACCTATTAGAAGATCATCACAGTTGAAGCCACTTCCAAGATATTCTTCAAGAATGTGTGGATTCATTTTGGAATTCCACAGACCATCATCTCATACTAAGACAACAAGTTTTTAAGTACATTTTGGTCGATCCTATAGCCACTACTAGACACCAAGTTCACTATATCCATCATCTTCCACCACTAAACTGATGGACAAATAGAGGTCATCGATAAGATGATTGTGCACATCCTGCACATGTACAACTCCAAGCATCCACTCACATGGGATGAGATCCTTCCTTATGTTCAACACAACTACAATAGAACCCTCCATAACTTGACTAGCCACAACCCTTTTCAGGTGGGTCTGGTATTTCAACTATTGGGCCCCATTAATGTAGAATTTCCCTTCACCCCCACATAAGAAGAATCCTCCCATGCTCAATTGGAGGTTGACAAAGCCACTAAATTAATTTAATAGATTCAACATATCCTCCAACGGGTCCATGATATTTTATAGAAATCTATTGCTAAGTATAATCAATGCCATGATCAACATATGGTTCCATACAAGTTTTAGGTGGGAGACAAGGTTTGGATGCATTCACAAAAATAGCACCTTATTGGACCCCATTGAAATATGTGTTAAATTCTCTATGGGACTTATACGATCACTAAGGATATGGGAAATAATTATTTTGAATCAAGTATTCCCCCCTTCCTTAGCTTGCACCCAATATTTAACGTGGACCTCCTCTGACCATATTTTCCACCACTATTGGACACATTAGAGGTGGCATAACAACTAACACCTACATAGATCAACACTGACTAGATGGAAGAGGTTTCCATTGATCGGATCATGTACACACAGGTTAAAGGAAAATGCCAACATAAGCTCCAACTCTACTAGGTTGTTAATGCAGGGCAACTCCTACACCAAGGCAACTGGCTCATAAAGTGTCAAGTTTAGCAATAGTTTCCTCATTTGATGGGGGCACTCAACGATATGGAGACCATTTATTCCTAAGTGTGAAGGACTGATCTAGGTGGAAATTGGTGGCTATGTTACCTATTCGTTTGGCTTGAAAAGCAGTTTTCCATCTTGGCAGTTTTTTATGTTTTTTTGGGTCATGATCTTCCGTGGCCATTTTCAGACCCTAAATGATGTTTTTTTTGCCATGTCAACATTTGAACAATGGTTGTTCAGAATGTGCACTTCTTGAATAAACATTTTCAATGGGATACCAAGTGCCCCAAACAAATATTGTATGCAAACATTATGCCCCCAAAAGTTGACGTATAAACTAACCACAATGGGGCCCACAAATCTTTTGGGGTTTCATTTTCATGGTTTAGGATTTTCAATGTTTCAGTTTTTTCATCGATTCTTTCTATTAAATGGCCCTTTTGGCCTAATTGTAACTAAGCTTCTGATGGATGATTGTAGCCGCCACATCTATCCTCGGAGATCAACTACCACCATTCTATCTATTTTGTATTTTTTCATTTGATAGTGTCTTCTATTTCATTTAGTCATACAATTTGAGTTTATCTTAATAATGTGTTCTTTGCAATGTATATTTGTGTACTCTGTTCTATATGTATTATTTCATTTTGTTCTTACACAAACCCAGACCATAATGGGTCATCCAGGCTAAAATGGTTACATTAAAGGATTGGAGTATGTATGAGTAGGAGAAATATATGTTCAACACTAAGTATATACATCTTAAGTTTAATGTAACGAGGAATTGACATTACTTACTTAATTTGAGCTCAAATTGATTGGCTCAACTTTGTTTACTTTGTAAAAAATTAATGCATATTAAAATTGCATAAATACATCAATCGCACTAAAATATTAAATTACTCATCCTCTCCTCACCTCACCTCACTTATAGGATTGGGTACTAATAAATTTATATCATAAATGTATTTGAATTTCACATATTAGATTTATTAATGATAATTTATAAAAGGGTTGTGAACTCTACATTTGGAAACTTTTCCATGCACAGTCACACAAATATATTTTCACATCAAAGAGTGTTGTATACTTACCCATAAGCGCTTTAAGTGAATTTCTATTCTATCCCATGAGTTTTTTACACCAAGATCGATATGTCTATTGGGATAGTAGGTCTGAATTTAAATGGATGAATAAATTCTATTGTATCCCATGAGTTTTCTACACCAAGATCGATATGTCTATTGGGTTAGTAGGTCTGAATTTAAATGGATGAATATTCTATTGTATCTCATGATTTTTTTACACCAAGATCAATATGTCTATTGGGTTAGTATGTCTATTGGGTTAGTAGGTCTGAATTTAAATGGATGAATAAATAGAGTTGTGGAAGAAGTGTGATGCGAGAATCGTAACGATTCTCTTTTTTTTCCAATTTTTGGGGAAGTGGGCTAAATTTATCACTTTTTTCTTCTAATATTCTATCATAAACAATAATATGATTTTTATTTCATCATCTCTTATATATTTTGAAGGTATGTGACATGAGTGATTTCAAGAGTTTTGATATTATATTCGTAAATATAATCGAAAGAAACATTGAAATAATTTACCCTGGGACCTGTATGAGCAAGGTAGGGAAACAAAATTTTGGGAACAACTCTCCACTCAACCAAACTCTCAATGAAGAAAGAAGAAACCTCAAACCCTAAACCAATACCCATATACCATATCTATTTCCTTACCTCCTATAACCATCCCTATATCAACAAGAAACAAAGAAAGAACATCCTCCTTTCTCTTATGGAATCCACTTTTTTAAAGATTATCTTTCTTTCCTTGGGTACTTGAACAATGTATATTTAATTAAATTTAATTAACATGTTCCATTTTTCATTATTTATTTTTATACTATATTTAATGTACCTTTTACTTATTATACCTTTTTTTAAATATTTATATAGCTAGTTAAATACAAATTTTAGGTTGTTACAGTTAATCAAATTTTAGTTATAACATTACTTAGACTCATAATTAATGGCCTTTTGCATTATGTTATGAATATGTTTCTATTATGGCATTTTGCATTATGTTATGAATATGTTTCTATCTCTATTGGATCCACTATTACACAAACCTTATTTCTTTATGTGCTTCTGTGTGATCATATAGAGACTCTCATATTATAGGGGACATAGTTACATCAATTGGAGTCAATGGTTGAAACCTTAGACAATCTTAAAAGAGGATGTTATATATATAAAGAGTCTTATTTTATCTATGATGCGCATATGTAAATATCTTTCTCCATGTGCATTATGCTTAAAAATTCTGCACCAATTTATTCTATGGTACATTTTTTGAAAAATATTTTGAACAATATTTTATGGACATATTTACTTTTTATAACCTTGTCTTAAACTGGTTAATTATCAATTTTTAGTAGTCATCTTTTGGCATTTTAACTGGTTATTTATATTTAGTGAACGCGGCTTTATACTGGTTCATTATACTTTTATAACATTTAAATAAATTGTAATTTTTCTATAATTCACATGGCCTAGAAGTGCCAAATTTGTTTGATAACATGCCTTGTAGCCATTATCACTACTTTTTGTAGCCATGTTGTTTGAGGTGGATGAATCTTACTTTTATTTTATTTTCTAAGGTGAATTGTTTTCTTTGATGATTAAGATTCTCTTGAGGGAAATTTATTCTAAGGTGAAGGTATACATTGAATAATCACGGGAAACAAAAAAATGTGAAAGAGGAAATCTGATCGCACTAGAGATGATGCCTTACATAATGAAAAGAAAAAAACTCAAATACCATGAAAAAAAGCAATAAAAGAATACACATATTGAAGACATTGCCAATGATGATGTAATTAGAAATGATGATGTAACTAGAGACTTGGATCAAAATTTTGATGATATGGATGTTCAAAATCAAACTCAAGAAAAAATTGAACCAGACGTACAAAAATTGTAATTTTGTTTAAAATGCAGTAATTGGTTTTTGTATATGATTGTATTTTTGAATATAATTTCCAAATGCAGATACAAATGTTGAAGATGTTGAAGACATTGAAGAATCACAAAATGTTGTAAATATTCAATCCAATAGATGTAATATATATATTGGTTATTAAAAAAAGATTTTAAACCATGCAATTATAATTATAATTGAGTCATATTTTTATGATTCAAGTTAAGTATATTTGAAATATGCTAAATTAAAATTGAAATTGAAATATATATAGGCGGCTTCATCATTGCCGACGACATCTTACAAAATGTTGATAAAGAAAATTTTGGAAGCACAAAACATTACCATATTGTACAATATCGTGCTGAAAAGATGCATGTTCAATTTATGGAAAAAGAATCATTGAAAACACAAGCTCAAATTTTGAGGTGTTTGTTAGTATCCAAGAATTTGAAGGAAGCTTGGTCATTATTGGGTATTCAAAAGAAGAAAAAAGATTCAAAGGTGGTGCAAGATGTGTTCGAAAATATAGCCAATGCAATAAAAATGATTGGAAAATCCAAAAAGAAAGATACTAGTGCTGCACGTAGAATAATACAAACAACAATTATTTTATCTAGTACTAGACATAAACGTTTGACAAGAAGATCGCAAAGGTTATCAAAACTTCACGGAAAACATTGTACAAATATAACAAATTTTGATTACAAATAGATGCAAATGATGAGATTGCTTGTTAGACAATTATTTGTAGACAACCCTATAAACATAGGGTCGGTGAAAGTGTTAAAGCTATGATGCATGAATATCGGGTGGAAAATTCTTGTGTTTCACCAATAGCAAGGGATGTGATACGACACAGAATATCTTGAAATCAGTATGAAATCCATCCAAAACATATATTGGAGATGACTCAAATACAATTGTTCAATAAATTCAAAGATGAATACAGTGAATTGAATTTGTCAATCAATACATTTGTACAACAATAGCCATGGTATGTTAGACCTATCACTATCCATGATACATGTTGAGTTTGAATTATATTATGACAGATTCCTTCGGTTTGGTAAAAAAAATTGGTTGAATTCACCTCCTTCCACAATTCGTTCTTTTATATCTAAAATTCTATGTGAAAGAGATAGTCATGATATTTTTTACAACAAAGGACGTGTCGGTGGAAATAAATGTGATCATTGTGGAAATTAGCTTTATTCCACGTTAAATATCCTATTGATATTAACGATCAGTCATTGTCAAATATCATAGTTGATTGGAATAGATATGAATATGTCACTTATTCCCACAATTCTACAAGTTCTTCAAACGCTCTTTCGAAAAGGATAGATTTACAAGAAGATAAAATCAGTGTTACAGAGTTTTTGAAGAAGTTTGTAAAGGAAATTTATAAATACATCAAACATTCACATAGAGCACAATGGAAAGACATACAATTCAAACAATCATGTGATGTTTTTCCACAGGGGTCTATTTTTTCTGTGGTTGATTTCGTAGAGAATTACACATTTGAAGCACAAAAAGAAATATAGAGTGAATATTATACCAAGTTTCTATATTTTTCCATGTTCTATATAGACATGATCAACAAAATGTTGATGATATAGAAAGCACGAATGACAATCGACATGTGATCAAGGAATATCATTTCTATATCAGCGATGACTGCATGCATGATACACATTATGTACAACATTGTTTTGATCTTATTTATGGTTCATTGAAAACACATGGAGTTGTAATGAATGAACATTTGATATGGTCATATGGATGTGCAGGGCAATTTAAATCTTCATGATCATTCTTCTAGCTATGTCTCCTTCATACAAAAACAAATATTAAATATCGTTGGATTTTTTTTGAAATTGGTCATGGAAAAGGGGAGCACGATGGTGCTGGGGCTTGTGTAAAACAAGCACTTCGAAGGTATCAAATGAACTATTCTGTCGATCAATTTGTGTGTGCTAATCAAGTTGTTCAATGGTGTCATTTAAATCTCAGCCATGATTACAATCAATAATCAAAAGAGGTGTGTAGGTATGAACTTTGTTTCAAAATAGAATTATTCAACTTGGAATGACTTTAATATGTACATCTAGTAACATTTTACTGACATGTAGATGTAAAATTGTTTATGTTGGACAAGTTTTTTTTGGCATATTGGAATCCAAGATATAGACAGATCAATCCCATATGATGCTAGAACTATTCATGGAACTCGATATTTACACTCAATCAAAACAAAAACCTTCCAAAATGTGTTTTCATTTGATAGTAGGAAGCTAACATGATTTTGTCCTATTTGCATGGAGGACACAGAATCAATAGACAATTGTGAAAACATCAATGACAATTATGTTAAACCTTGGAAACACAACGAAAATAATTTAAAAGGAAAAATGCCACTCACAAGATTTAAAGAGTTGGAATCAGAGGACATTGTAATATCAATTGATGGTGATAGAATTTTCGATCTGGTTAGAGAAGGTAATTTTATGTATACTTTACTAAATTTGTCTATTTTTATTTTAAATATTTTTTAATTGAATGTCAGTATATATATATATATATATATATATATATATATATATGAAAGTGGTTTGATTTAAAGAAGATGAATTTGACAAATTCAATGTTCTTAATTATGTGCAGGAGATGTATTTGTTGTGGTTGCACCCATAGAAAACAATGAAAATGTGAGATATTATTTGATGTGATGCATAGAGAGAAAGATGAAATTATTGGAGGACTATGATGACAAAGGTTTATATATGAAGGAGGGTAAATTCTATTAAAAGTTTATTTTTTTCAAGAAACATATCAAAGTGAAAGTGATGTTCACTTTAAAGACTATCAACCTGATGTCATATGCTTCCAATATAGTCATTTGCTATGCGCAACTCACATAAAGTTGATAGAAGTTAAATCAAATAAAAAATTCAAAACTAGAAGATGGAAGATGTCAAAAGTTGATCATGAAAGAATAATTGAAGACGACATTCCTTTACGATATTATTTCTAATTTGAATCATGTTGAACATGATACATACTTTTTACATGAAGGACATCTTCATTTCTTTTATAATTGTGACACTCAAATAGAGTGATTATTGATAAGTTTTGAGATATATTGTTTTGATGATTTTTTAAGCACATTTCTTAATAAAGTATTGTTCTTGAAATTATAATGTTCTGCACTTGAGTATGAGCTATGAAATTGTCAAATTATGAGATATGTTCCTTTTTGGAACTTAAATATGATAGACTGTTAGATTAGATTGTTGAACTTATGTACATGTCAAATTGATTATTTTTACTTAAATATGATATCAAGTTCTTACATTGTTGAGCTTATAGCTCATTGTTCTTAGATTGTTTAGTGTATGTATATATCAAATTGATGTAAATTATATGATATATTGTTCCCAAATTGTTCAACATATGTACATCAAAATGATCTATATTAATTTTATAACGAAATTGATATGTACAATAGTAGAAAATTCATAACATACAAACATTCATAACTAACATTCTTTATGATTGAAAACATTCCTAAAATGCATTTTAATGAATATTCAACAGATATCATATATTATTCCACTTACTTAAATCATTGAAAACATTCCTAACTAGTTCATTCCAAAAGTGCATTTTATTGAACATTACTTATAATTGAAAACAAATTCCTAAACTACATTTTAATGATTATTCTGCAACTATTATATACTATTCCACTAAAATGATTGAAAACATTCATAGCTAACATTCTTAAAGTTCCTTTTATTGAAGATTCATAATGATTGGAAACATTCCTAAAGTGCATTTTATTGAAAATTATATAGATATCATATATTATTCCACCTAAAAATGATTGAAAACATTCCTAACTAACATTCCTAAAGAGCATTAAATATTGAACATTACTAATGATTGAAAATCGTTTAAACACAAGTACATCATATTGTATATAAACATCAACTAACATAATGAACATTCCTAACATTCCTAAAGTGGTTCTTTAGGAAAATCTATGCATATATAAATTCACAACATACAAACATTCATAACTAACATTCTTTATGATTGAAAACATTCCTAAAATGCATTTTAATGAATATTCAAAAGATATCATATATTATTCCACTTAAATCATTGAAAATTCCTAACTAGTTCATTCCAAAAGTGCATTTTAATGATTATTCTACAGATATTATAAATTATTCCACTTAAATAATTGAAAAAATTCCTAACTAGTTCATTCCAAAAGTGCATTTTAATGATTATTCTGCAAATATTATATATTATTCCACCAAAATGATTGAAAACATTCATAACTAACATTCCTAAAGTGCATTTTATTGAACATTCATAATGATTGGAAACATTCCTAAAGTGCATTTTATTGAAAATTCTACATATATCATACATATATTATTCCTCCTAGAAATTATTGAAAACATTCCTAACTAACATTCCTAAAGAGAACCGAATATTGAACATTACTAATGATTGAAAATTGTTTAAACACAAGCACAACATATTGTATATAAACATCAACTAACATATTGAACACTCCTAACATTCCTAAAGTGGTTCTTTAGAAAAATCTATGTATGTTAACATCAAAGACATTAATCTATGTATCGCATGACCAAATTAAATCATTTAAACAAAATTGACAAAATTAAATCATTTAAAACTAAAAAGTATATATATATGAATGGTCCAAAATTATAAAACCATATATATATGAACGGTCCAAAATGATATATATGTTTAAAATATATAAGTTAAACTGATAAGTTTAAAGTTTTAACATGGAATATGTCAAATTAACAAGTTCACATGTATAAAGACATATATAACTATGTAATATCCATTATATGGATATCACTCTCCACATTTTCCTGACGATTGACCAATATAACACATGCAACATATAATTAAGCTTCAATATATAAATTTTATACTGCAAATAAATTTTAATAAAAATACAATTTGAATTTAAAATAATAAAAATGAATATATATACCTCTTTGAACCCAACACCTAAAGAGGTCACCACATCCACAACCATGGAAGGTTGTACAATATGTTTACCCACCTACAATTAAAATATCATTACGTAAACTTTTCATGTACATAGGTATAAAAAAAATTAGAATTTAAGATATGTTGATCATTAAACTTAAACATTTAAAAGCATGTAATTTAAATGTAACTTAAATTAAATTTAAACAAAATGTCAATTGTTTTTAATCATTACTAAAACATTTGAAAGGTGCTTGATTTACCTCCAAATCTTGGGAGACACTTGGAATGTCTCCCAATATTTATGATGAGAGGGGCCTAATACCCATGGTCCTAGGCAAAGGGATTGGGACCTATGAACACAAACAAAATTTCAATCTTGGAAAAAGGTTTCATGACAATAATGAGAACATATAAGTTTATATATATTTATGCAAATGTACCTCTTTCAATGGCCCTAAGGTTAACACTAGAGTCGACCATAAAATCACGTATATCCAACATTTGGGTGAACTGCAATTCAAATGAGTTCATTATATATTTAGATAAACTAACAAACCATGATTTAAAAATTATGAGGAAAACATAAAATTTCTCACATACCTCCCCCCTCCCTCCTTCCTCGTGATGGATTAAATCAAACAATCCAACTCGACAATGTTTTTCATATGCCTTAGCATCTTCAACGCTCATTGAATCTACCTCACTATCTATTTTATAAGAAAAATATGCACAAGAACGAGCACGTTCTCTATGTCGATCCATGCCCACATCAATCCCCATTAGATCAAATGGAAAGTTGTCTCCTATGACGGTTCTGACCTCTAGACCAATCTGATAGGTCGCCTCCATCTCTGATTGTAATGTAACAAGTCTCTATGGCTGAGGCACCAAATGAGGTGTAGGCTTAGGAAACAATGGATTGCGATAGGCTCTTTCTTGTTCATACATCCTACCTTTTCCAACCTTGTAAAATTTGTACACATCTGTGTAATCTGGCTTCATGTTTAAAAAAAACTTTGCATAAAAAAATCTTGCAAAATAATGTGGCACTTCATCATTCCATGGAAATATACCATAGGAAGCCAAGAATCTATCATATAAATGGTGTGCGATCTTGGGGTGCTTGAAATATTGCACCTTTAACATCTTTCGCTTTAGTTCTTCTTTAAAATTAAACATTGAAATGGCATCTGCTTTTGATACCCTCTTCTCTACATCAACCCACTTGTCAGGACCCATCACCTGAGCCCTTCACATTCGCATCAAGTGAATAAAACAATATGTTGTTGTCCCAATAGTTCTATAGGCACCATTAAACTTTCCTAAAGATTCCAAAAGTATTTGCAAACTTTGTCGACTCTCAGTTGGGAGTTCCAAGCTAGCAATATCATCCCTCAATTTTTTATGGTGGGCTATACATTGTTCAAGGGTGACAAAAACCTTTTCATTTTCACAAGGAAGAGCATCGGGTATATCTGAAGGATAAATGGTCATGGGCTGACAACCATGTGCTTGTTCAAAAGTATCCCTTCGTCGACCTTGACCCTTTCTTCGAGCTTTTGCATGACCTTGCTCTTGGTCCCTTGCAACATCCCCAACATATCCACCCTCATTTCCTCCAAATGTATAACCCTCATTTTCTCTAAATGCATCATCATAATCCTCAGTGGAACCATGATCCTCTACATTTACACATGTAATCATGTATAATTTAGTACATAAAGACATAAGCATATATATACACATGCAAAATTAGTAATTTATTTAAATAGATTATATATATATGTAACATATACCTATAAAATGTGGCGAGTCCATTGGTCATTCTCTAAAATAATGAACAGAAGAGGGAAAATGGTTGCAAGATGATGAATCAAACAATCGACCAGACACTGATGCTTAGACACTCTCACGAGACAATCTATTACCCCATGGCACTACAAAGAAAAATGCTAATGAAACTTAGTAAAATCAATGAACAATACTTAAAACAAATATAAATATTCATGAATACTCACAAATTTTGCATGTGCATAAATTTCAAACCAATACCTACTGTGTCTCAATATAATACACTAGAATCTCTAGATGATTCAGACCATCTTCATGAGCGGACATTTGAAGGTATTTCAATAGATGTAGGTGTGGTATTAGGCATTCTTGTTTCAGATGTATCTATACATCTTCGACTTGAAGAATGAGTGGACACCTTGTCTTGAACCATATCTACTATATATCTCCTTTAAACCTCAAAACAAGCATCAATGAACTAATGTAGTTTATCCCATAGAAAGTTTTTGAGGACAGGAAAAAAATAATTGAATGTATTTATTGTGTATAAAACATAATATGAGCAATCCACATCAAGTTATTTATCTTGTGGAAATGTTGGTGAGGAAGAAAGACAGAATTTAGAGCCTTTTTGTTGATGTACTTTGATTCAGATATGGAGTGTGTTACACACTAGAGCTACTTTAGTGTTCCAACAAGGCTAAGGCTAGAGCAAGGGGTCAAAATGTTTGATTGTATAGACCAAAGTGGGATTTATTATATGGATATTTGGTTTGGGATATTTTTACCCCTTGGACTGGACATGGACAACCCCTTTGGTTTTACTCTCAAAAGTACTTGGCTTAGTGGCTTTGCTGACTACCCCTTTGGTGCGATGAAGTCTCCACCATGCAGGGTTTTATGCCCATGGGTTGGTGTTCCGGGGCACACCTTTGTTGGAACAACCTACTATGTAACATGAACAACCAAAATAAATTGATAGAACATACAATTGAACAATAAAAAAAGATAAGATCTTAGAATATTGAACCAAGCATATGCACAATATCATGATATCATTATTCATAGTTTTTATGGTAGGAAATTATCCTATACAATCCAAATAATCTACCTCGAAGAAAATTCATGGAAATACGTCTCATTTGTAAACTAAAGCACACTAAATGCAAAGGAACATATAATGGGACTTTTTGACAACCTAGGGGGTGACAGATTCAAGCTCCTTCTATGTGTAGGTTCTAATGAAATTCTTAAGGTTTGGCTTGGCACTGATATCATGGACTCGTGCAATGTCTACTTTAGTGCAACATCTAATTCTTAGTGTTTTAGCAACAACTCAAGGACAATCATGAGCCAACAATAGTTTAACACAAATGCAAACAAAGTGTGTCACACTATTTCATCAAGGTTGTGGAGTGATCACATTTTCACTATAGTCAACATTTGTCCTACACTAGCTAGTGTGCCTAGTTCACAGTCCTGACACATGACCACACATCCTAAACATGATTACCACTAAATTCTTATTTAACACATTGTTGTTGAAATCAACAATGCCAACATGGAAACAATCATTCTAGATTTTTCTAAAAGTTCAATTATATTCATATCATGTTAAGCTGAATTATTTCCACGTGATTTTTGGCAAATAATTTTCCTTTTCATTGCATATTGGGCAAAGGAAAAGTAGGAAAAGTGCACAAGGAAGAATTCGTCACGCAAGCGCAAGAGGAAAAGTGGGTGCACGATGGAGACACTAATACATAATATCAAAATTGTGACGGTTTTGCGTTGCTATTTCCATGTTTCGTTATCTCAATTGCAATTATAACGGTCACAATGTTTCGTGACACTTATTTTGTGGATATAACGATGAACTTTATAAGCCGTTGATATAGAGATGAAAACTGGCTGCCATGTGTCTTCTATACGGTGGCCTTGAAATTGATTTTTTTAATTCATTTTATACATTTCGTCGCTCTATCGACAAAGTTGTCATCTCTATAATGACGAAAATATGGCGAAAAACTGCTAGGAAAAATTTTGTTTCCACGCAAAACTGTGGAACACTTTCAATGAACATTTGTCTCTCTATCGACGAATTATGGAATTTCAACAAAAATTTCTTCCACACAAAACGGTGGAAAACCAATCTCTATCGATGAAATATGCAAGTTGAACGGTATTTTTCCACAAAACTTCATCGCTATAGTGACAGTATTCGTGGAAATCCAACAGGGGTTTCGACGGTTTTGCAATACCCATGACGAAAGTTCATCGATATTGCGATGAAACTTAGAGGTTTAAAAAAAATTATAAAAAACCGTGGAAAGGCACCGTCCTTTCCACAATTTTGGATCTTCAATGAGTGCTTCTAAAAAAATACATACTATATTTTAAAGACAAATAAATGGATAAAATGTAACACAGGAAAGGTGATTTATAGAAAGAATATATCGGGAAAGTAAGATGTGGGAAAAAACATATTGAAGTAAAAGGGAAAAACATAAATGGGAATTTCAGGGGGGAGGTAAAAAAGTGTTAACTAACTCTAAAAAATAAGGCATAATGATTTAAAAAGTGCCCAAAAGTACCCAAAGTGGCCCTAAGCACCCTAATTATTGCCTCAAAAACCGTTTTCCCATTAGGATGCACAAATTCATAATAATTGGATAAAATACATTATTAGAGGCTAAAGTGGCACGTCTTAGAGTGGATTTTATGACAAGGTAGGAGGGTACATCTATAAAAATACCATCGATAAAAACGTTGTAAGCACCACACAGATCATATAAACATTAATTAAATGATATTCTAGGAACCACTGAGAGTTGATTTCTATGATAAGGTAGGGGGGTACATCTATAAAAAATACTATCGATAAAAGACGTAGGCACCACTGGGCTTGGATCAAATTATTGTGATTCATAATTAGGTTAACACCACTAGGGTTTAAAGAGACCACTAGGGCTTGGAAGGATGCCTACAAAGCTTAGAAGAAGCCCACAGAGGCTTGTAGATACCCACAGGAGCTTAAAGAAGCCCACACGTTAGAAGTAAAGGAAGCCCATGTTTTGATGATGAAGGGAGCTTGAGGAAGCCTGCAAGTGGAAATGAAGCCAGAGAAGGTCAAGCCCACAATTTATGGAAGAGATGAAAATGAAAAACCAATCCTTCTTATGCAACCACCTCAAGTATGGCTAAAATCGGTCAAAGTTAGTACCAAATATGCCCGAAAGAAAAAAAGAAATCCCTTTAGCACATTATAGGAAAGAGACATGTTAATCAACAAAAAATTGACAACTTATTTCTATTCTTTTACTATGCATGATATCATATAACAAAAATTTCATAATAGATCACCTTTTGGCATGGATCAGAAGCAGGTTGCATAGTTGAGCATGTAATTTGTAGTTTAGAAACCATATCATAATTTCCTTGGAGACACTCCTCGTGAAATATCATCACTTGCTCTACTACATGTGAAGAGCTACTAGTGATAATTCATCATACTACAAAAAACATAAGGTGCATTGAATTCGTCTGTATTGAAAAATAAATAAATAATAAAAAAATAACTCAACCCCTAGGGAAAAAGAGTAGTTGTTCACCTGGAAAATCTATGTAGGATCTCTATAGTGCCAACTGGTGGTAAGTTGTTTTGATGTTGCTCATTATTGGAAGAGGGGAATATGAAAAGTTGATCCTTCTTATGAAACCACCTCAAGCATGGCCAAAATTGGTCAATTTATTATCAAATATTCCCATAAGATAAAAACAGTCCCCTAAGCACATGATGGGAAAGAGACATGTTAGTCAACAAAAAATAGACAACTTATTTCTATTCTATTACTAGGAATGATCTCATGTAGCAAAAAAATCATCATAAATTACATTGCTTTGTCGGCGTTGTTGCTGCATTGGAGCATCACCGCTACCTATACTTGTCTCGGCGGTTTCTCTAGTCACGAGTTGTAAAAAATCCTACAAATGAAAAACTTTACTTTATCAGATCACTTCAAAAAATAGAAAACATAATGTCAGATATGAAATCATGTCATAGCTTAAAAAAATATGTGAAGATGCCACTTACCTCATAATATTTTATTTGTTCTTTCATCTCTTCAATCCTTTCCCCGATCTCCTGTGTCATGGGCCTTATGCAAGCCAAGGAAATTATTTATATGTTTTCCTTTTTCAGGGCCTTCTTTATAGTATCCATAGGGTCTATGGAATAGTAAATTTCATCCTCAAGCTCCTCATCACCCAGATCAAGTGCACTGGACTAAATTCATCAAACAATAAAATTAAGCAAAATAACTTCAACATCATTCAAACATTGTTATTGTAATGAAATTTAGCTACTATTAAGAACTAACACTTACCTGATGCACTGTTGTGGTCGGTGACTTCCCATGGTCACCCCATATTGATCTACTTCTAGTGGGTGATTGTCCACGATCACCTTGGACCGTGGAAGCAGTAGGTGCCTTTCCACGGTCCCCACCCTGACATGATAAATCAATCAATAATTCACCACAAGCATAGAAAAATGCGAATGTCAACAGTGGAAATTGAATGCTAACAAAAAAAATCAAAACATTTAGTTATTATATTGAACACTTACTTGATGGGGCACAGAGTGTGACCTTCCACAGTCACCCTGGACCATGGAAGCAATAGGTGCCTTTCCACCGTCGACACCCTGACACAATAAATCAATAAATAAAAGTTATGAAAATAATTGTAACATAATAAAAAATGAGAAATTGCAATAATATTTATTTCTACCTCAGAAGTAGAGGACATGCGTTCTGTTCCATGACGAACATGGGAAGACCCTTGCCACAGTGTAATAAGCATGTTGTCACATGGAAATCTTCTGGGTTTGGAGTTTCTAGTTATTTTAGTCATATTTAGTTACTATATTTAGTTGATTCAATAATTGTAACATAAACAAAAATAAGATACTGCAATAATATTTAATTTTACCTCCGAAGGAGGAGATACATGTTCTGCTCCATGGGGATGAGCAGACCCCTACCACAATGTAATAAGCATGTTATCATATGGAAATATTCATAATAAGCATGAAAAAAGCGAATGGTAACAGTGAAAATCGAATGTTAACTGAAAAAATCAAAACATTTTGTTATTGACATCATATTTATTTACTATATTTAACATTTACCTCATGAGGCATAGATTGTGACCTTCCATGGTCACCCTGGACTGTGGAAGTAGCATGTGGCTTTCCATTGCTGCAACCTTGACAAAATAAATCAATCAATAAAAGTTGAGTCAATAATTGTAACATAAAAAAAATGAGATAAGCATAAAAGTGTAATAAGCATGTTATCACATGGAAATATTCATAATATGCACGGAAAAAATGAATGTCAACTGTGGAAATCAAGTGTTAAAAGAAAAAATCGGAACATTTAGATATTGTAGCCATGTTTAGTTACTATATTTACATTTACCTAATGAGGCGTAGCGTGTGACCTTCCACGGTTACCCTGGACTATGGAAGCCACATCTATTCGATTTAAGTTGTAATTGATCAACAACTCTTCACCTGGAAGTATTGCTTTTGTTGCACATACAAATATACGATGTTATTCACATCCCTCAAATTCGCAATTCAGTTGCTTAGTTTCTATCACTGGCTGTGTACTATTTATAAAGCCAACAACATTTCCAGACGCTTTTGGTCTCCCATCAATATCTATAGTCACCCCTTTGTTTTTATTGTGTTTTTCTAGTTGTATATAATTTGCGGCAACTCTGTATCTCCTCATACTTAGAGTATATTGGACCAAGATAAACCAGTTATTGTATCTATATAATGGTCCAACATACTCCATTAATTCAGTTACAGTGCCATAGTCGACCTCTATGCCATCCATGGAAAATAGCCCGAATCCATGTAAGGATGAAGGAGCAATGCGATACATCCTTCCATTGATGAAGAAATCTATGTCCACTTGAGGTAGATTATTAGGTACCCATCGTTGCACTAGATGTCTATACCTCAAGGGAAAATCAATGTCACCTATGCTCTCAGCATCATAATTACATGACCCTCCATTGGAAATAAAATATTACATGCGTCTCCTAAATATTTTCCTTACCTTTTCAAATCTAGTTGATATAGAACCGGTATATCTAGTACAACACGTATCACTTTTAACCTCTCCGAGTATATCTTCACCATCACTCAAGAAAGATAGATATGATAGATACCTATTTGGTGGTACCTAAACTCGATAAAACAAGAATATAAGCTACCAAGCGGATATAATTTAGCGTGCAAATATATTTACTTGTAATGTTTTAAAATCAAAAGTTTTTTCTTCCCAAAAAATTTACCAAAAACTATTTTTCTCTCAAAGGTGTAATTTATTTTAGATTTATTTGTATTTGAATTATTTTTACGTATAAGACACGATTTGATTTGGTTTGGAATTTGTTCACAACACAGATATAGAAGTGTGTTTCTTGGACCACTTGACTAGTTAATGCATGCAAAGAGGTATGGGGTTCCCCCTCATATAGATCATGTTGGGGATTCAATTTGGAATGGGCGGTGGTCATATTGCTTCATTCATGGATTGTCCACCAAAACTCGGTGACGTTAGTCTAACACTCCCTCTTCTAGAGTGGTTTGATATGCAAGTTTCCTCATGCAAGGTACTCCTTCTCTAACTATGTGCCTGATTTTTTAAAAATAGGATAACATTGTGAAATGCCACCAAATTTAGATCAATTATATGTAGTTTTGAGTGTTTTTTCACATGGACGCAGATAGGGTGATGTTGGATTTGGAATCGTCTTATCACAACCCTCAATCATCTTACACTACCCAAGATCATTTTCTTACCATTGCTACGGTGTTCTGCAACAGGGAAATCCTGAATTTGTTTGGTCGTGAAGGTATGGTTCAGGCCCGTTCTCTATCAAACGGGCGATGGATGGGTTCAAGGCTGGCATTTGATGGGAAAAATTCCCATCATGGGTCATTTTGCACCTCAAATATGGCCTATATTTCATATAAATCCTCAAAAAACATGAAGTAAACAGTCAAAACCATAGTAGCAATATTTGAGTACGGATTCGAATACGATACGGAAAAAATACGTAACAAAAAAATCAAGTACGACTAAAATACAGGAATAGGCATCTTATAAATACAAAAACATGCAATTTTAATTTGAAAAAAATAAGATTATATGATCATCATTTCAAAGTGTAACATGTCATTCATTATTCATTAGGAACTAACATTCCGAAGTGTAACATGTCATTCATTATTCATTAGGAATTGACACAAGTAGTAACTAAGTATTGATTTCTTGTGACAATGGATGAGACCTACAAATATGCTTTTTTTCAACCTCAAATCCAAGGGAAACAACAGGAAAAGGTATAGTATATGGAAAATAATCTCTAGTTTCAATCCGAGATAAGTAAGGGCTCATTGGACCCCATAAAAAGGCTATGTTATTCAAATCCTGATCAATTCAATGGGAGAGTTGCACTAATGACGACCTAGAAATATCTAAGGCTTTAGAAATGGTTAAGTTACATATTCAGGTTGAGATGATGATGGTTAACCTCTCATCTCCATCCTCTTGGGAATCATTGTTGGCAATATGGCAGGTGAATGTGTTGGCATTGATGTTAATATATGAATGGAGAATTGGTAACATTTGGTGAACTGATGATTGTGGACAGACATATCCTAGAGATGTTCATTAATGACAAAAGAACTGTTGATGGGCATAGGCATGTAAGATAAAGTTGGAAAAAGACTAAGTGGTGAAAAATTGTCCTAAAGCAGTAGTCTTATGAAAATGCCCACCATATTTCATAAGAAGGATAAAATTCCCACCATGGCCTATCATCCCATAGATGGTTGAAGTATCTATCTGACCATGGCGCCATTTCTCAGAACAACTCTTTGAGGAAGAACATATAGGCCTCCCAAAAGAAGTTCCTTTTGGTCAAATTAGACAAGTTTCTCTAGGAGAATGCCTGCCATAATTTGTGGTTTGAAAGAAATGCCTGCACCATATGGGCATCCAATAGGTGGCTATGTTGTCTACCTGACCATTTTCTTACTTTAACTTGAAAGTACATGAGGCTGAAATTATGGATCTGCCAAAATAGGGACTTAAGCAGCTTTTACATCATACTTCAGTAAAATGCCCGCCAAGGAGAGAGAAAGTAACTCCAGAGGATAAAACTAGTCTTAATGGATTCATTTGGTTTTCCTCCATCCATTGGATGTCTTACACTCCAAGTTTGATGAAAAGTTGAAATCACCTTTGAGACCTAGGGTTTAAAGAAATTGACTAAGTGTCAAATCACAAGGTTGAAGAAGCATTTGGAAATGCTCGACAAATCTTGTTTGAGTGATGATAAATTCATTAGAAGGTATAGGCATTTTCTTTAATGAACTGACTATCCATCCATGTTCTTATTTTTTCTTATGGTGACCACATGAGAAAAGTATCATCCTGCCAAAAGAGGTAAAAACATTAGCTTGCATATCCAAAAATATCAAAAATTGACCGAGTGTTGAAAACAGGAGGTTGAGAGCCCACTTGGAAATGCACGCTAGAGTCAGCTATTTAACTGATAAATTCCTCAGATGTTATGGGTCCATTATTTGATGATATGTGCATCCACTCATGATCTTAGTTTCCCTTTAGGTTTTCACACATGTGAGATATGAGTCTTCCAAAATGCCTCTTGGCACAGTAATGACTAGGGTCTGACAAAATTGACTAAGTGTTGAATTGAGCAGTTTGAAAGACCATTTTAAAGTGACTACAAGAGATTGTGTGTTTATCAGTAAGGTTTTAAGGTGACATGCTCTTGTTCCTAGTTGAGGTGGATACCTAGCCATACCCTCAGTTTGTTTAAAGATGGTCAAGATGTGAAAAATATAAGTCTGCCAAAAGTTAGAAAAGTATGCCTGTACTGTCTTGGTGAAATAAAAGAGTAAGCTACAGGAAATTAATAAACAAAAATTTATAGAGGGAATTCTGCGTATGTTGAGAAGGTTTTAAGGATAGTATTTTAGAAGATATGAGGTGATCGAAATTACACAACATATATTTAAGGAAGAAATGTTCGCAGAGGGTTTAATGAAGACACACGCAGGATGTAGATGAAGGGAGCCTGTGATTTAAAAATAAAGAAAGCCCACAGAGATCCCAAGTCCACAAATTTGAACCTGGTTTATGAATTAATTGATTAATTAAATAATCCATATGCCAAACAAAGGATACCACACTAACCTTGATTAATTAAATATTCCTGATAACCTTCGAACTCTTTGAGATATTCCAAACATAGGCGACCACACTAACTACCATGGGAGGAAAAACTTGCCGAAACTTAGAGTGCATGCTGGCTTTGATAGGGATCGAAATGGGTCATGCCAACACACATCATGTATATTGGTCAAATACCAAGACCCATATGTCCCAAATAATGCATAAGAAAACCCTTACTAGATCCACCAACCATAGAAGCGATGGTAGCATAATTTTTTTTTTTATAATTTCAGTATGACTGTATCGAATCCGTATTGGTTCGTAAATTTGAATTATTTTTCCCAAATTCCTATGCTACTAGGCTTAATGGGATTATAGAATTCATTGGGCCCTTTGGTATCCTATAGACTGCAGCCGGATGGCCTCCCCTGGGAACACCGGTATCCTCTGGACTGCGGCCGAATTGTTTTGTTATCCTCTGGATTACAGCCGAATTTCCTCCACTGGAAATGCCAATATCCTCTAGATTGGTATCCCCTTCTCCTCCATTTACCACTGCTCTGCTCATCAAATTACCGTGCTCTAGATGCTAGTAATGAACTAGTGCGTGGGAGTGAACTTGTTCATTGTTGTTTTGCTAATGAGCTAGTGCACAGGTGTTTTTGAATTCTACATTTTGTTTGTTTGTTTATTTGCATATTTTATATTTTGTGTTTTGTTTTGTTTTTTCTATTTTGCATATTTATCTTTTGTTTAGTTTATTTTGGGTTTTTTTTATTTGCATATTTTATATTTTGTTGCATTTTAAATTAATTATAGTTAAACAACTCTATGTTTTTAATTTAGTGTAGTTTAATTAAATTTAATTTAATTTAACTAGGATTTTGTCATAATTTGTATTGGTTGCATTGCTTATAGTGAGATCCTATACATAAGTCCCTTCAAGGATGAACACGATGATGATGAGGATGATCATGATGACGATAAATATGGTGAAGATGATGGTGATGATGACAACAACGATGATGATGATGATAATCATTATCCTCATCATCATCCTTGTCATCATCATCACCATCGTATTCATCGTATTCATCAATATCATCATGATCATATTCATAATCATCATCTTCGTCATCGTCATCATTGTCATCATGATCTTCATCATCATCATCATCTTCCTTATCATCATCATCTTCATCATCAACGTCTTCATTATCACCATCATCATCTTGATCATCATCATCATATTCATCGTCATCATCATCAGCATCTTCATCTTCATCATCATATTCATCATCAACATCATTGTCATCCAATTCATTAGCATATCCATTATCATGATCATCATCTTCATCTTCATCATCATCATTTTCATTATCATCATCATCATCTTCATCATCATCATCATATTCGTCATCATCATCATCATCATCATCATCTTCATCATCATCTTCATCATCATCTTCATCATCATCTTCATCATCACAATTTTAGGAGGAGATCAGTGAATGAAGATGTCTACATGATAGGGGGAGCAACCAGTTGAGTGAAAAATTAAGGATTGCTCCTAACACCCATTCCAAGGACTAATATGACAATTCAATATGATCTGAGGAAGTAGTAAAAAAAATAGACATTTTTGGGCCCTGTGAAGCCTCCTGTTCTTAGGTTTGTGCACATGAAGAATCAAGACTTATGGACCTAGTCCGATGTCTTAAAAGAGGAAGATCCAAACTGAGCAGTTTGGTAGTTTCATAAAGTGCATTCTTTATAGGAGTGAATAATCACTCATAACCATTCTATTATAATGATAGCGAAGCTCTGAATAATTTAGTGAAGACCAAGGTAAATATATTGTCATCACATCTTCATTATCATCATCATCTTCATTAGCATATTCATCATCATGACCATGACCATGACCATCATCTTCATCATCATCATCATCGTCATCATCATCATCATCATCATCCTCCTCATCCTAATCATGATCATGATCATCATCTTCATCATCCTCATCCTAGTCATCATTATCATCCTCATCCTTGTCATCATCACCTCATCCTTGCCCTGACATCATCATCATCATCATCATCATCATCATATTCATCATCATCTTCATCATCATCATCATCATCATCATCGTCATCGTCATCTCCATATTCCTAATCAACATCTTCATCATTTTTGTCATCGCCCCCATCATCATATTCATCATCTTCATCACCACCACCACCACCACCACCACCACCACCATCATCATCATCATCATCATCTTCATCATCATCATCATCATCACCATCCTTGTAATGCTCATCCTCATCCTCATCCTCACCCTCATGATCATGATCATCTTCATCACCATCATCATTTTCGTCGTCATCATCCTCATCCTAGTCATCATAATCATCATCATCATTATCACACCTATAAATCAATAAATAGATTTTTGGTATAAGCTAGAACAATAAGGAAATCATTGTGTTAATTTTAGAATGTGAAATGCCCGATCATATGCATGACACATATATGCTCAACTATAAGAGAAGTCGATAAAGATCTTATTGATTTCCAAGTACAATACAATTACAAGGTTCTCATCAAAATTCATTTAGTGTCTATCCAATCATGGGTATAATAAAATTCTTAGTTATTCAGAGTCACACTATTTGGAAACCCCAAATACACGGTTTATATATAAATTGTTTTATAAGCTTGGCACATAGAACATGTGTAGATACTTAAAACACACAAAATATTCATAAATTAGGGGCAAAAAGGGATTTCATCTTGAGTGCTTATTCTAAATCAACAACCCTCTACATCAAATATCAAATATCATTGAATGTTGATTTATGTTCATCTATGTCTCCTTCCCAACCCACACCATATTGAACAAGCAAATCTCGTGCATCCTTCATACTCCCCACTAAATGTGATGCCAAGTTTTGTTGTATTTCTAATATACTTGAAAATATACTTAAAACCACTACATAATGGATAATAATAATAATGTTCACAACATGGGCTATATTAGCACTCATAGTAACCATTGGATGCATTCAGGTTCCAAAGGCATTCTCGTATGGAACTGTTTTCATCACTGCTATTTCATCCTCTATCTTTAAACATTCATGTCTCTTGACAATTTTATGCTAACTTCCATTTGTGTGGATATGGGATAACATTAACTCATTATAAATATCCTCATTATAGTTTCATATCTACCTTCATTTATTGAATTATCCTCCTCCTTTTATCTCTTTATACTTGAACTCCTAGAGAATAATGGATCTCCCCATGTTTTTCATCTTAGGTATTTTTTTTTTAAAACATTCAACATGGATTAATACAATCACTTCATCTACATATATTTTTAAGATTAGAAATGTTCTTACCAACCCACTTGATGCACACATTCTTGTTTCCCTCTTAATGTTGTAGAATACCATCTCTAATCAAATGACCGTCTATCCACTAGTACCAATCTCAAGATGATTCCTTCATCTCATTAAGTTCTTTCTTCGTGTTCCACATCTTTTGCATCCCTCCCTTGTGAACTTATCCTTTGAGACAATACATGTATATCTTGACTTCCAACATGCCTTTCAAGAACAAAATATTTACATCAAACTTCAAAAGACCTATATATCCCTATTAGCCATGAATGCCAAAAACACTCTTATCTAGGTCATGCCATTATTACTAAAAATGTTTCTACATACTTTATTCATTCAACTTGTATATATCCTTTTTCAACCAAGTGTGCCTTATATAATCATTTGGTCTATGCTTGATATTAAAAATCAACTTGTATCCATTTTCCTTTCTTCTAGGACCATATATTTGCAAGTTTCCAAGTTTATTCTTGATAAATGAGTCTCATACTTCATCCATGACATGTTACCATTATTTCACTATCTCCTTGAAGTGGAATTTTCATAGATTCAATACTCAAATTTTTTTCTCTCAATGCATATCAATTGCTAAATCTTATGATCATAGTTTGTAGATAAGCATGTTCCTCTGCACGGGTTTGTGTTCTATGAACTTCTTCATCCTCTTCCATTAGATCCTATACAAAATTAATTAACCAAGTGGGGTTTCAGGCTCCTTAACATCACTTGTGGTCTTGATGGATCCAATTGCAACATTAACATTTTTAAAGTCATATATTGGTGAATCACATTTTTGGTCAAGAAACTCATTCAACTTTCCCACTCAATTCTTTCATGCAACTAGTTCATCAAAGATCACACCCCCACTCTTGATAACTTTCAACTTGAACGGAATATAGAGATAATTAAAATTTCAAGATCTCCATAATATATTTGATCAATATGGATTAAATGTTTTTGGCATCAAAATTCCTTTCCTTCTCAGCAAGGATATAAGATTTAATAACGCATCCAAGACCTCCAAATGTTGAACATTTGATTTCATATTGAACTATGCTTGATATGGTGTCATTAACCTTATTGTAATTATGGGTAGTTAGTATAGAACATATATCAGAGTCTCCATTACTTCCACTTAAAATAATTTAGAATACATACACTTGTTAGCATACATATGACACTTTCAACCTTTGTTTTATTTTTTTCTACACTTAATTTGTGGTAGGGTTTTAGACACTATGAATTCAAAAAAATAATTCTTTCCTAAGGACATAAATTACTAAATGATTTTGTGAGATACTCGCCTCCATTACCACACATTAACCTTCACTTTATTCAACAATTTTCCAAATTCAATTTATATTACCATCACAATCAAATCTTGACACATCACTGTCCATTTCAATGCCATGTTTGACAGGTCACGTGTGTCCTTCGACGTGGTGCGATCAACAAAGAGGTACTGCTAGCTCCCGGGTTGCATTAAGTATGAGTCTCATCCTTCAGCTAATTGACATCCCAAGCCTTAATTTCGCACACATCACATATTTCTTGGCCATGAAAAATTTTAGGCTCCCTCGAAATATGGAGAAGCTCCCCCCTTTTATCATCCTCCCGGAAGAAGATTATATCTCTCGCTTTGCAGGATTACTCAACTCTCAAACTGACAGTGAGGTGCTTCATCAAGCAGTGAAATACAATTTTGATTATTTGTGGCTAGTACAGGACAAGAACTTTCCCTCTCAGCTTCTCGATTCAAGTATATTTTCCTACAATTATTCCAATTTAACCCAGTGGCCTTTTCTGGATATTCAGAAGATAGATAGTATGGCTTCCTCCAAGGATCTCCAGGAAATTAAGTCGGCACTCTTAGAACTTCAAAGTGGAATGAAACAAGTCTTTAATATAGTGGGAACTAGCATCAATAGCACCCAAAATGTTGCTAATGATGCCAAGAATATTTTGAACCAACTAGACTATCACACTTCCAGAATATAAGACAACATTAGGGATCTGCATAAGTTAATGGAAAAAGTTGACTATCTTAAGGAAGATGTTCAGAAATTAACCAAAATGACTAAAGGCAGCCACTACAATGAAACTCCAGAAGACCATCAGACGAAGGAGCCCTTGGTTGGCAAGCCAACCCTTGGCCAAGAAGCTAAAAAATGACAAGCCTTTCTCTCTCGGCATTGTCTTGCAATTTTTGTGTTTTTCTGAAATCTATGTAGGTTATTATGTATTTTTTCTTACTGTTGAACAATCAGTTCGTTAGAAAATACCCCTACAGAGGCAATCTCAGTTTCAGGAAAAGAATCAGAATATCCCTATTTTTTGTAGTTTGCTTATTTTCTTCTGTAAACTCTATTTTTTGTAGTTTGCTTGTTTGCTTCTGTAAACTCTATTCAGATTGTAAAGATGGCTATGCTCAGATTTTTTTTTATATATAAAAACCTTCTTTAGCTTCTGTTAAAAAAAAATGTTGATTGAACATAATTATTGTGTTATTTTATGATTGTTGTTATGTCACAGCTAAAAATATTCTCAATTATAAATTTATAAGTATAATTTAGTTTCATTTAATTACAACAACAATTAACTTAGGAATTAAGGACCCAATTAGATAATATAGGACCTTAAACATACGGGGGAGAAGAATAAAAATAATTCCAAGAATAGCATGTGTCATTGTTTTAAGCTTATTCTATACACCAATGGATGTGGCTAATGTACACATCACCATGGATGAAAACATCATAAGCTATTCCCTCATCAATCCTTACAATTCCATCATCACTCCCTTCAAGTAACAAGGTCTTATGGGAACATTGTTCAAATAATAATGGCTATCCTTCAATTAAAATGTGCATGAGATATGAAATGACAATTGAAATATATAAAAAACAAATCAGCCCCAAATATAGGGCTATAGACCCTCCTTTTGTTGGTTAAAAATTTCTACAATATACATTAAATTGAAATGCTTGTAGCCCCATATAATTATCATCATTAATAATATTATTTCTAATTGAAAGTACATCCAAAAGATGAGAGGAATTGATGAAATACATGGGTATAAATTTATGCAATCACCAAATGGATATCCCACAAAATTTCCAACCATAACATAAGATTTCATGCTAAAATACGCATGAAAATGCACCAAAATTTGTTGAAATATTGTAACTTCGAAGAATATTCTATATATATATATATATTTTGGTCCCCGATGGTCCTACCAGGAGTATCACTTGTATTTCTTTATACCACGATGTTTCTAATCGGGAGAACTAATAAGAGTCATGAGGAAGTCCCCTCAAATTGTAAGTTGGGTCATTAGTACCCCAGTTGTTGTTACTCGAGCCTACAAGATTAAATTAGTATTACTTGAGCCTACATAACTGAGTTAATTATTAAGTGAATGAAAGAATATAAATAGAGGTGTGGGGCTCCTCATTTGAGACATACACACTCACTTGTGTAGCGCATTAGTGAGAGAGAGAGAAGTAGTTGGAGAAGGAAAAGGATCAGTCTTTTGGTTTTACCTTTTATCTTTTTGGGGCATCTATATTGAGGAAGCTTTTGCTAGGTTTTTCCCTTTAGGGTTTTCCCAGGATAAATCTGTGTTGTTCTTGTGATACTGTTTTTTTCAATGATCCTGTTTATATGCTTTTGTTATGAAATTGAAATTAAATGTTGATGGTATAACTTAGCATATGGAATTTTAACATGGTATCAGAGCTAGCTTGAATAGGATAGCTCTCACAAGGTGAAATAGACCCCTCTCTCTCCCCGAAAGAAATTAGGGTTTCAAGAAATTTTTTTATTTTCAGAAAACTGTTTGCATAGAAAATTGTGCCCTCCTAGAGCGCATCTATTGATCCTAGAATTGAGGTTTTTGGGTGAGTGAGTCTCCAGGAAAGTCAAACCCTAGTTTGACAGCTGCACCAGGAAAATGTTGAACCAGGAAACAACTGGAAGCTGTAGAAGCTAAATATTGAAAGTTTGATTTGGAAGGTGAATAATTGAGATCTCTAGAAACCAAGCACACCAGTCAATTCACCTCAATTAAGCGCATCTCCTGGTAATTTCACTTTCTCATTCTGTAGAATTTCAATTTTTTATGATTTCTTGACAAGATGGCCCCAAGCATTAAGATTGAGGAAAAGCTAGAAGGCATAGCGAATTTCTGAGCATGGAAATACAGGATTGGTCTCATTCTCCAAGAGAATGATCTTGATAAGTATATCAAAGAAGAAGTTGCAGAACTTGAAGAAGATGAAGCCAAGGAGAAGCATAAGAAGGATACGATTGAGGCACAAAGGATTATTGCTGACTCTATCAAGGATCACTTGATCCCTCAAGTGTCATCCAAGAAAAATCCAAAAGAAATGTATGATGCCCTATCCAGAATGTATGAGGGAAGAAACATCAACAGAAAGATGAATCTAAGAGCTCAACTGAAGAGCACCAAGATGAGTCATGGAGAATCCATCCAAGACTACTTCACAAGGGTTTCTTAGATCAAAGAACACCTAGAAGCTATTGGAGACAAACTTGATCAAGATGAGATGGTTATGACTGCTCTCAATGGTCTCACTAGACCCTGGGAATCATTCATTCAAATGCTATGTGCCAGGAAAGAAAGCATGAAGTCTGATGTGTTATGGGAAGACTGCATTCAAGAGGAGACTAGAGTGGAAAATAGAGAAGCCTTACTAAAAGAGGATGATCAAGCCCTAGGCACTCATACCAATAGAAAAATAAATCAACCCATCTTCAAGAAGCGAAACCACAAGGAGCATCAACCTCCCAGAAGATTCCAAAAATCAAGAGAAAGTCTATCAAATAAGGACTAGTCTGGTTTTCAATGTTTCCATTGTGACAAGATAGGACACATTGCCAGAAATTGTCCTATGAAAAAGCAAGAATATAAGAAGAGGATCAACAACAATAAAAGACACCATGCTCATCTAGCTAAAGATGAGGATGAAGAAGAAGAAGAGGAAGGACCTGCAAGAAAGCAAGCAAGAGAAGAAGATGCAGAAGAATATGTACTATCCTCTGTTCTCTCTAGGTCTGTGAGACCTGGAGAAGACACTTGGATTATTGATAGTGGTGCTTCAAAGCACATGACAGGACAAAAGAAAACTCTATCCAAACTTGAAGAAAAGATCCCTCCTCAGAAAGTATCCCTAGGAAATGACTATCAATATCTGATCAAAGGAGTTGGTGAAACAAGCTACAAACATGATCTAGGTAATCCCCTAAATATGAAAGATGTATTATATGTACCTGGCCTAAAGAAGAATTTACTTTCTATCTCAGCTTTAGATAAGAAAGTATTCAGATTTGCTTTCACAGATGGTCATGTACTCATGTGTCCCAAAGGAAATACTATTGAAGATGCAGTCATCATTGGTGAAGAAGAAGGAGGCTTGTATAAAATCAAGGGGCACGCAAAAATAGCCATTGTTCATGATTCCATTGACCCTAGTGAACTATGGAATGTAAGGTTTTCCCACATTAATTACAAGGCTCTACCTCATGTGAACAAAGTAGTGATGGGATTACCAGACATGAATATCAAACATGAAGGAATTTGCAAAGGATGTGTGAAAGGAAAGAATACCAAGAATCCATTTCCGAAGAGCGAAAAAAAAACAAAAGGTACGTTGGAATTGATTCATTTAGATGTGTTTGGTCCAATGTCTTCCACGTCGTTGAGTGGCTTTGAATATTATATCACATTTATTGATGACTATTCAAGAAAGACTTGGATATACTTCTTGAAAGAAAAAAGTGAAGTGTTTGAGAAATTGAAAGAATTCAAAGCCTTGATAGAGAATCTTTCAGACAAGAAAATAAAGACACTTTGATCAGACAATGGCGGAGAGTATACCTCAAAAGAGTTTGAATCCTTTTGCAAAGATGCTGAAATCAAGAGGGAACTAACTAGTTCCTACGATCCTCAACATAATGGGGTTGCAGAAAAAAAGAACAAAGCTATCATGGAGATAGTGAAGACAATGATATATGATCAATATATTCAAATGCATCTATGGGCAGAAGCAACAAGAACTGTTGTGTATGTATAGAATAGAATATCTCACAATGCTCTTGGATTCAAGACTCCAGAAGAGATGTTCACGGGAAATAAGCCTGAGGTAAGTCACCTCAAAATATTTGGTTGTCCAGTATATATTCATATACAAAAATAGAAAAGAACCAAGTTAGACCCTTCTAGAAAGAAGGGGATATTTGTTGGATATTGTGAAGTATCCAAAACATTTAGAATTTACATTCCTGGATTCCATCACATGGAAATCAGTCGAGATGTGACATTCATTGAAGAGGCAGCCCTCAAGAGATCCAGGAAGTGCCAACATGAAGAAGTGTATGAGGAGGAGGTACCTCCCAGAAATGATGAAACTACATGTCTCCCTCAAGATGAAGCTCCTAAAGAACATGACATGGCAGAAACACAAGAACCTCCTATGATGGAGATATCAAGAAAGAGAAATCCTGCTTCAGCAAGAGAGATTATACAAGAAGCGGAAAGATACAGAGCTCTTGAAGACTCCACATGGGTAAGTAAGAAGCCCAAGAATTTTTCCAACTATGTAGCTTTGATGTGTGATCTTGTAGATCAAGAAGCTACAAACTACGAAGAAGCGGTACAGAAGAAAGAATGGGTAGAAGCAATGACTGAAGAATACCAGTCAATAATGAAGAATGCTGTATGGGATATAGTTTCCAAACCAGAAGGAAAAAGTGTAGTATCCTCCAAATGGATCTACAAGATAAAACATGTAGCTGACGGAAGTATCAAGAAGAATAAAGCAAGATTTGTGGCCATAGGTTTCTCTCAAAAAGAAGGAATTTATTATGAAGAGAATTTTGCACCTATAGCACAGTATACTTCAATTAGAGCTATCATGGCACTCGCATCCATGATGAAGTGGGAATTACACCAGATGGATGTGAAGATAGCCTTTCTGAATAGTGTGATTGAAGAAGAAGTATACATAGAGAAGCCATAAGGATTTGAATTTGAATACAAACAAACTCATGTATGCAAGTTGAAGAAGGCCCTGTATGGCCTGAAGCAAGCTCCTCGAGCTTGGTATGGAACGATAGATAGTTTACTGATGAGCATGGGATTTGGCAAGAGTAAAGACGATCCTAACCTTTACCTCAAGGTTATAGAAGATGAACCTGTCATACTATTACTATATGTGGATGATTCGTTTTTGATAGGGAATGAGAAACATATTATGGAAAGCAAGAAGAAACTCGCCGAAGAATTTGAAATGAAAGACCTTGGGTTAATGCATTACTTCCTAGGTCTAGAAGTATGGCAAAGTTTAGAAGGAATCTTTCTCAACCAGGGAAAGTATGTTGTAGAGATATTGAAAAGATTCAATATGTTGGAATGCAAAGCCATGGCCACACCCATGGATTCCAACCTGAAGTTATTAGCTGATGACTCATCAAAGTTAATGGATGTGACTCAATACAGATAGACTATTGGGTCATTGATGTATTTAACAAATACCAGACCAGACATTTGTTTTGCTATGAACACCTTGAGTCAATATCTAGTTCAACCTAGACGAGTTCACCTGATAGCTGCAAAGCATGTGATGAGATATCTGAAAGTAACTATAGACTTTGGTCTATACTATGATGAAAGACATGAGTATAGATTGTATGGCTACATGGATGCAGTTTGGGCTGGAAGTGTCTCAGACAGGAAAAGCACATTAGGTGGATGTTATAGTCTGGGATATGCTATGATTTCATGGTTTAGTAGGAAACAGTTCAGTGTTTCTCTTAGCACAGTTGAAGCAGAATATATAGCAGCTTGCTCTGCTAGTTGTGAATCCATATGGTTTCGAAAGCTGATGTCAGGATTATTCAACCTAGAGTTGGATACTACTATGATTTGATGTGATAACCAAAGTTGTATAAAGATGACAGAGAACCTAGTGTTCCACAATAGATCAAAGCACATAGAAATCCAGTACTTCTACATTTGAGATATGATGCAGAAGGGAGCCATAAAGCTCCAATATGTGAGTACTGATGAACAAGTTCAGAATGTATCCAGAGATTTTGGTCCCCGTGAATGTGGTAGGGTTGCATCATCCTTGGGCTTAGTCCTAAAGTTATAGGGACTGATTATCTTGTAATCAATCCGGTGACTTCGGTTGTCAAGAATGTGGTGGGATTGCATCATCCCTAGACTTAAAGTCCAAAAGTGATCCAAAGAATTTTTTGTCTTTGAGCTATCGATTGCAGGTTGTTACTGATGATGATGATATTACTGATCGAAAGATCAGGGTGTGAAGACGATGATGTTATGGATCGAAAGATTAGAGTGTGATGATGATGATGTTACTAATCGAAATATCAAAGTGTGATGATGATGATGTTACTGATCGAAAGATCAGAGTGTGATGACGATGACGTACTGATTGCAAGATCAGAGTATGATGATGATGATGATGCTGATCGAAAGTTTAGAGTATGATGATGATGATGTTGATCAAAAGGTCAAAATGCTGCTGATTATGATGTTGTTGATTTAAAGCTTAAAGTGCTATTGATGATGATGTTGCTGATCGAAAGGTCAAAGTACTAATGATGATGCTGTTAGTCAAAGTGTTGCTGTTGCTGAAGACTGAAGATTGAATATGAAGACTATATGATGTTGAAAAGATTCCAATGATTTATATATGTGTCACCCTGATGATGTTGATGATGTCCTCTCTCTCCTATTGTTGTTGTTGTTGATGTTGTTGTAGAATACCCTTCTCGTTAAGGGGGAGTGTTGAAATATTGTAACTTTGAAGAATATTCTATATATATATTTTGTGGTCCCCGATGGTCCTACCAGGAGTATCACTTGTATTTCTTTATACCCCAATGTTTCTAATTGGGAGAACTAATAAGAGTCGTGAGGAAGTCCCCTCAAATCGTAAGTCGGGTCATTAGTACCCCAGTTGTGGTTACTCGAGCCTACAAGATTAAATTAGGATTACTCGAGCCTACATAACTGAGTTAATTATTAAGTGAATGAAAGAATATAAATAGAGGTGTGGATCTCCTCATTTGAGACACACACACTCACTTGTGTAGCACATTAGTGAGAGAGAGAGAAGTAGCTATAGAAGGAGGAGGATTAGTCTTTTGGTTTTACCTTTTATCGTTTTGGGGCATCTATATTGAGGAAGCTTTTGCTGGGTTTTTCCCTTTAGGGTTTTCCCAGGATAAATCCGTGTTGTTCTTGTGATACTGTTTCTTTCAGTGATCTTGTTTATATGCTTCTGTTATGAAATTGAAATTAAATGCTGATGATCTAGCTTAGCATATGGAATTTTAACAAAAATTAAGGGTACTATTGGCTGGAAAATATCATTAGAAACATTCTCCACAATCTGAAATTTTTAATTGAGAACATGGTTGGAAATTATGCACATAAATTTATGAACATGATGATTTTAAAAATGGTTGACCTGTGCTATTTCCAATATACTTTTCACATAAAAATTCATCAAAATTGGTTTGTGGAAGGAAATTTTCTAAGTTCTCTCCATGTCACAAATTTGCTATATATCTTGAGAAAAATATGCATTATACAAGGTAGAGGGTGGTTGGAAATTTCCTTGAAAATTTTGCAATAACTATTCCCAAACGTTAGAGTACATGGATGAAACAAATATTCATAAATATATTCACTGAACTACCCAAAATCTAAATCATGCATCGGAGCATATGACTAGAAAATATCTTGTAAAATTTCTAGATTTACCTCCTTTATTTTGGGTTGTCCAAGGCCCTCAAAGTTATGCATTATATTCCTTAGAAACATCACCATGACTGTCAATAATAGGGCCCAATTTTTTTTTACAATAATTCATATCCCTATCATGATTGGAATCTAAAAGGTAATGTCTCTAACTTTAGATGCTTGGTTGTCCCGATATTCATCAAATGGAGAGGTAAATACCTCTTCTAATTCCTCATCTTCCAATGATTTTTATTTAATATTACCCTAATTAAAATCATCAATAACAAGATCATGGAATTTATAATTTTGAGCGGACAACATGCTTACCAAATATTTTTATTTGTGGAAGGGTGGAATGGGATCTTGGGTACTCTCATCCGCCAAATCCTCTTTACTTTTATATGCAATAGTGTCTTCATTGTTTTCATCATAAGGAGATGAAATTAATTGTTCAATGAATTTCCCATTTGAATCATAAATACTCTCTTCATGGGGTTGTAAATCATTAACTTCAACAATATTATTAGCCATATCCTCTTCATGATCAAATACAAGTGGGAAATGACATGATAAAATGTCATCAAACACATGCACATCATAGTATTCTTTGATAAATTATTCAAATGACCATGTTTCCTTATTGTTCTTCATCATCTTCATTGATATCATCATCATCATCTTCATAATCATCATCATCATCATCATCATCATGATCTACTTCATCATCATCATCTTCCTTATACATCATCATCATAATCATCATCTTCATCATCAATGTCTTCGTTATCACCATCATCATATTGATCATCATATTACAAGGAGATGGAAGTGAATTTAAGAAAACCAAAAGAGTTTTTTGTCCATCATGGACTCATTCATGAAAACTCTCTCATTTTTTGCAACAGGTGTCATGGATTTAAAGATTTGAATTGATGTTTACGACGTTTTTTTCAGGGTTTAAAATATTAAATAATTCACTGTTTTAGTCACAAAATTTGGGCACAATTTGCGAGAATATGGAGAAGTGTATTTGAAAACCAAAATTTGTTTTTTTCAAGTACATACCAATACACAAAAACCTCCCTTATTTTTTACACAGGTATCACAGATTGAGATATATGAAGGGATATTTGAGACCCATTTTTCAGAAATTCACCAAAAGTAGGAAAAATAATGATTTTTCATATTAAGAACAACAAATTGGCTAAGTGTTAAAATCATAAAGTTGAAAAGGAATTTGGAAATAAAAGCATATAAATATCATCATGACATAAAATATATAAAAGCGTTCCTCTACTAGTGGAGACATTTACCACCTACACACTCTTTTGGTCAAATTGGCCTAGTTAAACCACTATCCTAAGTATAATTGACATTAATTGACATCAGTGGAGCATTAATTGCCATCATCTAGTCACACCCATGCCTACCTATAGTCAAGGAGGCTAACATAGCCTTCTCCTACAGTCAAGGATGGTAACTGGAGCACTCCGAGGGTGATCTGAGTGATATTAATGCACCTAATTTCTAACTGGTGGTTACAATTAGTTCAAACAGTCAGTTAAGGTGACTCCTCTCATTAAATATATTATTTAATGATTATTTAATATTATTTAATGATATGGAGTCAACAGGGGTGCCTCCACCAACTTTTGATGACCAATTCATCTTTAGTTAACCTGATCGGGGTTCATTGAAGTCATGGAGCACTAGCACTTGATGGTTGGCTTGCTATGACATGTGTTTGATCTCCTTTAGTTGAGATTCAGCCATTTATTGCACTCTAAATTTAGTTAGGGTTTGGTGAGTCAATTAGGGTTTTGGTCAAGTGGGTAACTAAGTGTGTACCAATGGTTGAGAGTCAGTTGAGCCAGACTCACTCATTGATTTCGAAGTGCAATAAATGAATGACAGTGCAATAAATGATCTAGATATGTCACTCTTATTGCACTCAGATAACCATTCATTTATTGGTTCATATTCTAGTCATTTTGCTGGATTTTTCTGGAAGAAATATCAGATTATAAGAGTGACACATTCGCTCCCCATGATCTAGATCTTCCAGCAAAATCCTGCAGGATGGCATGCACCAAAATTCAGAATTTTGAAGAAAAAGACAACTGTGCATCCACCGTCTCGGTTGACCATAATTTTGGATCTGATATGAACCTTATTGGATCTGATATGATCTTATTTAGATCTGATCTGATATTTCTTGGTTCAAAATTTCAGGTTCATAAACCTTCAGTACTGCTTGTAGCTGTTCTCATCAATGGTGTGAAGAAACAAGTACCGCAAGTCTCCTTCGAAACTGCTACTTGGGATTTGATTTCATTTCATATTTTTGGATCTGTTGTGAACTTATTTAGATTTGATTTACATTCTTATATGATATTATTTTGTTCATATTTTAAAATCCAAGAGCTTTCAGTCATGCTTGTAGCTGCTCTCACTAATTCCGGTGTGAAAAATCAAGTACCGCAGTTCTTCTTCAATTTTGCTGATGAGGATTTGGTGTTAGTTTCCTCTTATGAGGTTGCTGATATTTTATTTTGTGAATCATTAGATATTTCTGAAGCTATATCAGATTATGGAGCTCAAGCATTCGCTCTCCAGAGTCCCAGGGATTCTCTACCTTTGGTCACATGCTCATCTCCTCACAGAACAAGTAAAGAGGAAGACATTCTGCATCTGCTTGGACACTTGCTCCTAAAAATTGGGGCTTATTTTACCACTCATGGTTTGCTGTTCAAAGCTGCAACATATTAGTTTCTTGAGTGTTCCACACATGGTTCAAATCCTCAAGAACCTTTGCTCTCTCTTAAGATGATTTCAGCTACTCTATATGGGTCCAGTTTTCACCGTGCAACTGTTTATATTTCTGATTTAGTTGAGTGCATTATTCTTCTTCCAAAGTGGAAGATTCCTCCAGACATATTCATTTAGTTTGGATTCAGAGGTTCACATGCACAGTCTCAGGATGCTGCTGCATAGAAGAACCAATTCTTGATTTAGTGCTTAGTTTGAGGGGGAATATTTTTCCCATGAGGTTTTCCCTGTTTCCTTGGTTATATTAAGACGTTACTTTATTGTACAGGGTGACCTATGGCCTTTGTTTCCAGGACCCTAGCATTTTTATGCATCTATGTTTTCTAACTCTTCTTGAGTATAGCTTAAGGGGGGGTGTTGGTGACATTTACCACCTACACACTCTTTTGGTCAAATTGGCCTAGTTAAACCACTATCCTAAGTATAATTCACAATAATTGACATCAGTGGAGCATTAGTTGCCATCATCCAATCACACCCATGCCTACCTACAGTAAAGGAGGCTAACATAGCCTTCTCCTATAGTCAAGGAGGCTAACTGGAGCACTCTGGGGGTGATCTGAGTATATTAATGCACCTAATTGCTAACTGGTGGTTACAATTAGTTCAAATAGTTAGTTAAGGTGCCTCCTCTCATTAAATATATTATTTAATGATTATTTAATATTATTTAATGATCTGGATTCAACAGGGGCGCCTCCACCAACTTCTGATGATCAGTTCAGCTTTAGTTAACCTCATCGGGCTTCATTGAAGTCATGGAGCACTAGCACTTGATGGTTAGCTTGCTATGACATGTGTTTGATCTCCTTCAGTTGAGATTCAGTCATTTATTGCACTCCGACTTTAGTTAGGGTTTGGTGAGTCAATTAGGGTTTTGGTCAAGTGGTTAACTGAGTGTGAACCAATGGTTGAGAGTCAGTTAAGCTAGACTCACTCATTGATTTCGAATTGCCTCCTTAGGTATTCGAATTCTTCATTGATTCAAGCTATTGCTTGACATTGTTATTGTAACTATTCATTGTTTATTGAATATACAGAGAGGAAACAATTCCGGTTCCTATTAACACCATTTCATGAGTATTTGTTGATCATTCTTTGATGAGATTGATTCTTTGTTCCTAGATCAATGTGCAAGATTAATATCTACTTTTCAACAATTAAATATTATTCATCTTCTTATTCTTCCAACTCAACATTTGTATCAGGATCTGGTTCAGAATACATATTGGTGAAAGGCTCATTCACATCAACATCATCATCAATGGCATCTTCGCTAATATATTCATCAAAATCGTCAATGAGATCATCGTCTACTACATTTGGATGATCAACCTTCAACTTCTTCATCTAACACATCGACTACAACCACCTGCTCCTGATCTGAATCATCATCATCATCTTCTTATTCATGATTATCTTCATCGTCTACATGATTATACTTTACTGGTCTTCCTCTTGGATCGTATCTAACAATGTATGACCAAACTGCTTTACCTGGTCCCTCTGAGTAAAATACTTGCTGACATTGACTTGGAAGAACATAAGGCTCTGTACCTGGTTCAAATGTCCTTGTATTATAAGTCATACCTTGATGATTTCTATTATATTCTGAGTTCCATAGGTGAGGTGTCATTCTTCGTGGTTTTTTTCCATTCTCTTCTTTACCATTGAAATTTTATTTGTTTGTAGTTCGATAACTATGGTTCTTAGGCAGAAAGTTCCTATACTCATCAAACACTTCCTTTACTAAACTCCTTGAATGACGAGATTTTAACCTGGGACCGCAAGCTGGACATGCAAATTTACCCTTTGTTTGAAGACCTACAAGATATATGAATTAGTGTAGTGAATTAGAATTACCATTTAAAATAATGCATGATATTTTCAATAGATATGTATATATAATATTAAAGAACAAAAGAAAGTAACAATATACCACAAAAATGTGTTAACCCGAGAGCATCATGAATTGTCCATCCAAGTATTCCATGGAATTGAAATCGTCTTTTCCCTATTGGTTTAGAGATGTCATACATAGTGATGCCAGCCCATAACTTCAACAACTCATCGATAAGAGGCTCAACATATACGTTCATATATTTAACTTGGTACTTACCCAATTGGTCCAACATACATGATTAATTATATTTAGCTATATGTCATTATATATAAAAGACATATTATCATGCATGAAATAAAGGAATGAATTATTTAGTGATCAGACTTTCAAGTAAAAAATACCAATTAATTAAATACCTGGAACAATCATTGCCAACATTGTGTGCTCTCTCTTGACCGAAATCCAAGGAGGAAGGTTATTGTTTATAACAAAAATAGGCCACACTGAGTAGGTAGAATGGAGCTCTCCAAATGGATTGACACCATCAGCTTCCAACGAAAGTTTAACATTACGAGGTTCTTCTTTGACAATTGGCCACTTTTCTTCAATGTACCTAAATGCAGACCCATCTGCAGGCATTCAAAGAACATCGTATCGAATTCTATTCTTTGCATGGAAATCCATAAACTGTGCTATACTTTGACACCTGAACAACCGTTGGAGACATGGAATTATCGGAATATAATGAAGAACTTTGTGAGGCACCTTTTTTGTCACTTTATCGGTTCGATACCTACTTGTTTGAAATTGTGGGCATTCATTTTCTAATGCATATTGTCCATAGTATATGATATGATTATTAGGACATGCATCAATAACTTGATACTCCATTCCAAATTTTTTCATAATCACATATATCTATCGATATGTGTGTGGTAAAATATTTGACGTTGGTAATAGAAATTCACCTAACAATCCACAAAATTCAAAAGAATAAGTCAATGTAAACAATATTAATCATCAATGTCGCATCCATACTTTACAAATAAGATAACAATAGCAATATAGGAAAAAATTCAACCCTTTATGTACATGTGATCCAGATTTATGCAGGAACGAAATGTAAGAAGCAAATAACAGCGTATGCACAATAATATTGCAGAGGACACAGTGATACAGTAAACACACACTTCTATTAATTAATGAAATAGAGAAAGTGTAAAACTGCTGAACATTACATAGCTAGAATGGTGGTAGCATATCCCTGAGAAGAGATGTGGTGGCTACGCTCATCCGTGACCAAGCTGAATCCAAAATGAGGCCAAAGGGGCCTATTTATAATAATAATAGCGAGGTGAGAACCCCAAAAGTCCCAAAACGTAACCATAGAAGATGAACCGTCATAAAGTTTGCGGCCCCATGGTGGTAAGTTGAACAGTCAACTTCCCGGGGTCATAACTTTTGCATACGATCTCCGATTTGGGCATTTGAGAACTCGTTGGAAAGGTCGGTCTAAGCTTTACAACTTTTGGTCAGCCAAATGCATGCCGATGGCAACCATTTGGCCCCGAATCTCCAAAAAACGTCGTTTAAGGCCTCAAAACGGCCCCGGAAGTTTAGGACTCGAAAAACTGCCGAAAAATAACTAGGAAACTGCAACAATGGACAATTGTTTTGAGCCAGTGGAATAGGTGGGTGGCCACCGATCTCCATCTGGATCAACATGTGAACATGAAGACATAAATAATTAACAAATTACATACCTCAGTATCCATGTGAGATAGGTGTTTCATAAACCATTCAAAACCTTCAAGTTCACTAACAACAATAGACCAGATAGAAGATTTGTTTTTGAGCCTTCATAAAGCGGTTGACGTGACTTCTCGAGTAGAGGATCAACATCATGACTATCATCCTGGTTGTCCTCATCCATTGGAGCAAATGTTTCTTGGATCAATCTATGTATCTCATCTTCTTGATTTGTATCACTAATGTTAACTCCATCCATATCATCATTAAGAACTTGATCAGCTTCAATATTCTGATCTAGATGTTCGTCACCATGTAAATGAGTATTTCTGCTAGTACTTGGCAAATAACTCTCTGGAAGGAGACATTTTGGGGGCAATGTCTATATATTTACCAACAACGTAGAAAAATTAGTGTGTATAGAACATATAATAAAACGATAATACATTTTGCTGAAACTCATGAAATGATGACTATTATAGAGAATACATTAAAAATTAAATAACCTCTTACCAAGGGACAAGCATGGAACATCTAGAGAGTCAAATGACCCATTATGCCATCATTTGAAGATGATTTGGGCAGGACAAATATGTTGGTACAAAGATGACAAGGATATGGTGACATGACAATAGATAAGAAAAATTGATGACAGAGATGGTTGCAGGCATGATAAAATAGTGGAAAAGGAAAATATTGCGGGCATCTCCAGAAGATCATACGGGCATGCTAAATGAGGACAATTGCGGGCATGATAGAAACTATTATGGGCATAAGATATTGCCTATTGCAGGCATCTTCTCAGCACCACCTGCGGGAATCCCTTATGGCCACATGCAGGCATCTTGGTGTGAGCTGCAGGCATAAGGAAGGAGTTGCTGCGGGAATTTGTGGGAGTTGTGGGCATCTTTAATGGCTCAAATGAGGAGTTGCGGGCATCTAAATACATCACCTACTGGGACCTTGAAGATGGACAGTGGAAACATACTTATTGGAAGATCAAATACCCCCATACGGGCAGTTGAAGAAGGGTATGCGGGAATAAGAGAAGGCCAAGTATTTGCATAAAATATAAAATTAAAATGATGATGATCAGTGGAAAATTAAATAAATTTTGGTTAATGATAACAAAAATAAATTGGTGATGAGGTCGGCCTCCTAAGACATGGAAATAAAAAACTATTTACGGCCAAACAAGGATGCATGCTTACTGACCCACATGTAAACAACCAAGAGCCGTTGAAAGATGGCATTGGTTTGACGGGTGTGATTTCTACTAGTAGTTTAAAGGATTAATTGTATTAGTTTGTCGTAGGTGCATTCATTATATATGAGATTATGCTAAATATTTTGTGGAATTCCTGTCTAAGTGACTCCTTTTCTTAATTTCATGCTCCTATCTGTGTCCATAAAAAATTAGATCTCCTGTCATCATATGGCTTGCCCTTCTCTACCATAAATCCAATAATTTGAATATTTGCTTCTTGCGTTTGAAGGCTTCTGCCAAAGGTAGTATGCTCCGCAAGTCAAAGTGATCCTGCCAAATCTATAGACAGTACCTCAAATGGAAATATGTAAGTCAAAATAATTTCATTTTATTTCACGCGATGAGGTCCCAACTATACCCCCTTTCAAATAAGATTTAAATAAATAAGAATGTTAAATTAAAGATAGCCATATATTGTCGATATAGAGACGAAAGTTCGTCGAAAATTAAAAACGTCGATATTGCCATGGTTTTTCCGCCATGATAAAAAAAAATGAAGTATTAATCCACGAATGTTCAAAACATGGAAATATTGTGTGGAAAAATCCTCCCAAACGTATTAGTGAGAAAATCAAGAAAAGGAAGAAGCTGCGATGAGGATAGATGCAATGAGGAAAGGCACATCTAGAGTCAATGGAAGAGGCACGTAGAAGAGTTAAATATGGACAGGTGAGAGTCAAGGAATACTACAGAAGGACAAACTGGCAGAAGATCAAAGGCAGTTTTGCAGCTAGTTATGACTTGTGCAGACATGTTGAAAGGTGTTTCTATGGCTAGTTATGGGTGTGGTTAATGTCTTGTAGGAATTTTGTGGCTAAGTATGGGACAAACTTATTGTAACCGAGATATTTTGTAGCTACTTGCGTTTGTAATAAATTAGTAGTACTCAGTCGACCCTGCGCGGTCTTTTAAAATGCTATAAATAGGAAGAACCCGCTCTGTATAAGGGTTAGCTTCAATTTTTGTTTTTTATGGGGTAGTACATTAGTTGACTGAGAGAGCAGTCTAATAGAAGGAGAAGGTTGTTGAGCCACAGATCTTGCAGCTGAGTGTGCAGACCGCTAGTAGTAGAAGTTATATGCAGCTGAGTGCGCATATAGTAAGGTAGAAGAGTCGATCCAGGATGTGTGTGGATCAGTAGGAGTAAATAGAAGAATAAACCAGAGAGCATGAGAGCAACATGATATTGAGTCAAATAGACATATTTTAAGAAAATTTTGCAGGTTGCAGACTTCAAGGTGCTACATAAATTTCTCATGCTAGATGAAGAGCACCCTGGTGGTTTTTCCCAGTGGGTTTCCACACTAATTTCCTGTGTTGAATGAATGGATGTGGTTGAATGACTGAATCCTTATGTTAGTGGTTGCTTACTTATATTGTTCATAGTTACAATTATTAGTGAATGAATATTGCAATATGAACAATCAATAATTGAATGAATGAATGGTTAAAGCATTGTCAGCATGATATGTAGGATTTCATGGTTAAGTTGCTAAGATATAATATAAGTCACGCACTGTCGATCAAGTATAAGGAATCAGTTGCACCGCACAATTAATCCAGTTGTTAAGTTTGTGGGACAAGGTTTTGTCGCGCGCACACTGTGGCACACACTTGTATCTTAGTTGTAGAGTGAAAGACTCCATCCCACCGTCTTTGTTGAGCGCCTTGGCTGTGCACCAAGGGACTATAATCCCTTGCCAATTGCGGAAACATGGTTCTGGAAGTTACACATTAAGATATCTTGGGTGATACCGCGCCTGCCTCGCGGGCATTGTCGACTGAGCTTGCTCTGTCGGGCCGATGTCTTTTGGTGTCTTGTTGGTATTGTGTTGTTGTTGAACCGCAGGTCGAGAAAAGAAGGAGAAAGAGGCCAACAAATGGTTCTGTTGTTGGGACCCATAATTGTTTGTGTCGAGGGAAATGTTGTGGCATCCGACAAAGAACGAGATAGAGGATTGGTTGGAGTCTAATATGCTAGCATTCTTGCAAGAATAGAGCGTAGGATCACGGTTGAGCATAGAAAATTGGGTGGACGAGTACATATATTTTGACATTCACAAGATCTTCTTTGTAGATTTTCCCATTGTGTTGTACGAGTGGTTGTCAAGGTTGGAAACTCGATAGAAAAATTTCCAGAGAAGAGAAGCGGTTGAGTTGAGTGATCAGTTGGATTGTGAGATAACCAGTGTAAGTAACACGATCTCTAGAGATGTTGATTTTTGGGTTGACAGTATTTTGCAAGGATATATTACCGAGTTTGTAGTAGAAACTATAACCTCATATAGTGAGGCTGAAAGAATTTTTTTCCAAGGACCTCGACAAAGGTATTTGTTTTTGATAAGTAAATGGATAAATATGCTAGTCTATGAGATGGGTATATTGCATATGAGTAGTTGAGTCACATACCTAGTAGGAAGGCTATGCTGTGGATGAAATGTAAGGAAAATGGGAAATGGTGAGTTAAGAAGTTCTCGAGAAGTGCAAATCCTGAACTAGAAGTTAGAGTTCTAAGAAATCGAAGGAAATTCAGATCAGGGAAAAGAAGAAAGACAGAGGAAGGTCGACGAACTCCTATTTTGTTTGAAGATAATGAACACAAAATTTAGTCACAGTTGGATGAAGGGTCTTGCGACAAAGAAGATGACTATAGATTGATTTCTGAAGGAGAAGAGGAATCTGGAGAATCTACAAAAACACCCAGGTCATGATGCAACTATATCACACCCAGAGTATCACCATAGGTAAGGTATAGATCCTCATCTCCTGAATGAATTGTTAATACTCATAGTGCTAGCACTACGACTAGCGCGCAAGAGGGTACACCTCCATTAAATTATTCGCCAGATAACCCCAACTCCAACTCAATGGTTGGGGAAGATATTAGAATACCCACATTCAATGGGAATGGAGTAGAAGACTTGGAACAACATTGGTTCATATGGGAAGCTATTTGGATGGTTCTCCTAGTTAACAATGCGGACCTGAAGAAAGCATAGATGATCACAACTTTGAGGGGTCATGCGCTGGATTGGTGTATGAAGTTATGTGTATTACCACTAGGAACACCACATAAGACCATTGAAAATATATGACTCATGATGATTTTTGAGTTCAGGAAACCTAAATCTAAGTCGCAGTGTATTACCAAGATCAAGGAGATAAAACAAGCATTGGCAGAGTCAGTATGGAACTTTCACCAATGATTTAAAAATTTGATGGCCAAAGTAAGTTTCCAAATGTTAGATGTACAGCATAAATAGTGGTTTATTGTTGCACTATTACCACACATCTGGGGCCCATTGATGGAACAAAAGATCAAGTCATACACTGAAGCGCTAGAATTGGCAATGAAGTTGGAAGCCTCTCCAATTGACGACGGTGCTGAAGGCATGGTACATATTCGGTCACAGCTGGCTAATATGACAATACAACTTCAGGACATCAAGAAGGGCAAGGAAGCCCAAGAATATTTATGGTGCACGAAATGCAGAGCAGATGGACACATAGAGTATAATTGTTCAACCTACAACAACTACATTGCAGTGGGTGCGCCAAAACCACTGAGTGCACACAACTTACCTTGGTGCCACATATGCCAGACTAGAGGACATCGCGACAAGGAGTGCCTATACTTACAAAATATTGTAAGTACCTCAGTGAACCTATTCTGTAAATTCTATAAATCGGTAGGGAATGAAGAGAAGTACTGCAGACCATATCAATTCTTGAAGGAAAAGATGGTGGATACCTAATTGATGAAGAACAAGGGACCGGTTTAGGCTGAACCAGCACAAGTGCACTACCAGCTTGTGTCGTTCCCCCAGCACTAGTATCAAAACTAGTATCAGCCTCAATATACACCTCAGAATTAGTATGCACCATAGAATCAATATCAACCACAATACTAGCAGAACCAGTACCCCCCGCAACAAGCACACTCACAGGGAAGGGGGGTTGGAAATTTTCAAGGAAGAGGAGAAGGAGGAATTGGTAGAGGAAGAGGTTAGGTTACATGCTAAAACTGTGGACAACTAGGTCATTATGTTAGAGATTTCCAAGAGCCTGCAAATACATGCTCATATTGTAAAGCGCAGGACCATAATGTGGAGCAATGTCCTCAGTTGATTGCAAAGTGGCAAGCTAGGACCATTACAGGTCCTAAGATTGCACAAAATGTAAACCCAAATTTGAATCCTAATTTCATCCAGATGATTGCTACTAAGCCACGAGAATTGAGTGTTGTTGTTGTAACATGAGGAGGTGATGCAACCGGAGCTGATCAGGATGTACCCCAAGAACAACTGCAACCGCAGGTACGACCCACAACACAGAAGAAACTACCATCTGGAGTCCAAAAGCATAAGCAAGTATTCTTAGATGTGTGATTGGATTTTGTGGATCAAGAACAATTGACATCAGCAGAAGTTAGGGAGATGCCTGAACGCTTCCAGCAGATACTCCAGAAACAGATCACGAAAAAGGTTAGTAACCTTAAGTCATTTCTGTCAAGTTTCTTAACGTTAATTCAAGATAAAGATGCCATCGCAGAACTACAAGAAGTGATATAAGAAACCATAGAAGAGCCACAACTAGAAAGAAGAGTTAACCAGGTTAAAAACAAGTTTAAAATTGGGCGCGGATTAAGAATGACTACGTAGATAGGTGACTATGACATGGATTACATCATATTAGACATAGTATTGACACAACCAAGTGAGGGTGCGCTTGACCACTCTATTTATTTTGTTAGCAGGAAAATGTCAAAAACAGAGAAAAACTATATGAAAATAGAAAGGGAAGGCGTCGCAATTATCTATGTGCTACAGAAATTCCGCCACTACTTGTTGGGTGGACATTTACAAATGTACACTAATCATTCAGCATTAAGGTACCTGGTCCACAAGCTAGTCCTGGGGGGGGAGATATGTATATGGCTCCTCCTCTTTCAAGAATTCAAGTTTGAATTCATTGTTAAACCTGGTCGACTAAATGCAAGACCTAATCACTTGTCAAGGATAGAAAGTTATGAAGAACCAACTAGTCTAGATGATAACTTGCCTGATGCACAACTGTTTGTAGTCACCATGATGGATGATCAGGATAAGGAATTGAACGCTATCTTTCACTTCTTCAGCATAGGATATGTGCCTAAAGGATTCTTCACTAATAAGAAGAAACATCTAGTTGTTAAAGCTGCTGATTACACACTAATTGCGGGCCATTTGTATAAATTGGGTGCTAATGAAATATTGTGACGCTGTGTCTTTGACCATGAGTGACAATGGATAATGAGTGAAGCACATTCTAGTGTCACAGGAGGATATTATGATGGAAAGGAAACTGTACACAAGATATTACAAGCAGGATTATGGTGGCCAACCATACATATGGATATTCAAAGGTTCTGCAGGTGCTATGATATCTGCTAGAGAACAGGAAAACCGTCACACCACGATGAGATACTGCTTGCGCCGCAGATAACCCCGGGATTTTGAGAAATGGGTTGTTGATTTTGTTGGACCAATCAGTCCACCGGGAAAGAGGATTATTGCATGCTACATTATCACTTTGATAGACTACTTAACCAGATGGGATGAAGTTGCTTCTATTAAAGATTGTACCGCTGTGATTGCAGTGAAGTTTTTATTTGAAAATGTGGTGACCAGATTTGGTTGTCTGAAAATTATTCTCAATGACCAAGGTACGCATTTTGTTAATAAAATGATTGATGAGCTTACTGCAAAGTTCCAAATTTAGCATAAGAAGATGACACCCTATCATCCCCAAGTGAAAGGAATTGTTGAAGCCTTCAACAATATTCTGGAGAACACATTAACCAAAGTATGCAACATGTGCTGCGATGACTAGGATCAGAAAATATCAGTTGTTCTCTAGGTGTATTGCACAACTTTCAAGCGATTGATAGGACATACCCCATTTAGATTGGTATATGGACAAGAACTTGTTGTACCCATGGAGTACATTATGTCGAGCTTAAGGATTCCTGCGTTGACGGAGATGACTGATGAAGATGCTGTCGAGTAAAGGTTGTCGCACCTTGTTCAAATTGAAGAGGAACACTTTGTTGTAGGATTCCATCAGACTGTTGAGAAACATAGGCAGAAAGCATGGCATGATCACCATATCCATATTAAGCCATTTGAATTCAAAGGACTTGTGTTTCTATATGATAGCAAATTTTTCAAACACCCAGGAAAATTAAAGACACATTGGGTAGGGCCATATAGGATTGCGCACATTACTAACGTGGGTGTAGTAAAACTGCAGAAACTAAATGGAACATATGTCATAGGAATGGTAAATGGAATTCGCCTAAAACTTTACTATGATGGCCACAACATACTTAGCTAAGGTTGTGTCATCTGCGAAAAAACAGAAGAAGAAGAAGGAAAGAGAAAGAAAGAGAAGGAAACTGTCCCGTATCACGTCTACGACAAAACCATGAAAATCACTGTAAAAAGTGGGAATGACAGGTTGTCCGACATTAAAATGTAAATATTTGGTGAATATTGAGGCGGTTATGACAGCTAAGCTTCATCAATTTGATGAGATATAAGGACTATGACAACTTGCTTTTTGGTCCCATCAGTCATCCTCATCATAACTACCATAACTACCTTGGCAGGTACAACGTATAACTCGAGTAGCCAAATTAATGAGGAACACGTCCAACGAGAATCCCAGGTGATCAACAAGACCTCAATCTCCCATAAAAGTGATTATTGCAAGACGCATAGATGCCTATAAATATGAGGCTTCATCACCAACAACTCTTTTATGCAAACAAGAAGAGCAAGAGAGAACCAGAGTCGAGATTTGATAGAGCTGAAGCTTGTAATAGAGAGCGATCCAAAATCCATGGTCATCGAGATTTCTAGTTCTAGTGAGATTTCTGACATGACTTTCTCTTAGCTCTATCTAATTGAATAGGAAATTCAATCACCTGAGGTACAACAACTTGAGCAGGAACCAGAGCTAGCATCAATGGTGCAACCGAGAAAGAAACCTATTCTGATGACTGATTTGGCCCCTGCTCCACCTTCTGGTTCATTCCTTATGCCGAACCCCCCTCAGAAACCTATTCAGAATCTGCCAGTTACAGGTTAGCAACTAGTGGTGGCGTTGAGACAGGCTGGAGAGAGAGCGACCAAAGAGTCATTCAGGATGCAACTATAAAAGAAACGTAAGGCTAAGGCCATTGTGGATATGCCTAAGAAGGACCTGATGGAGGAGGAGGCACCAGACTCACCACCCCAAGATGCTGACACTATGAGAGAAGAGGAGGAGTTTCCACACTATGTCAGGCCAAGGAGAGATGATGCACAAAGAGTGACACTACTGAATAGAGCGTGCACAACCTTGGTGACACTTCGCATCCCTGATGGTGTACCCCTCTTAATGAACATAGTGTTGAAGATAGCCAAGCTACAGCTTGAGGATTTTGACACCCACCAGCACATGGGCTTGGAAAGGAAAGTCTATATGGTTATGGTTCAAGCCAATTCAACTGAGCCCCAACTCTTAGTACCAATGGAGTGGGCTTGCGGTGTCGACCACGCGGGCTTGTTGAATCTGTTGTTCATGCAGCACTTTGGGCACAGCACCTAGGTAACTACGTATGTGAAGCAACTCCTTATATTATTTCGTAGGGGTTGCTAATGGCTTGAATAACCCTTCCCTTTCAATGTTGAGCTCATCTTGTTGATAATGGGTCTACTAAAGACAGGAGGAGACCCTTCACCATATTTGCGCTAGAACAGAGACACCACCAAGATGAAGAAGAAGTACAACCTTCATCATGTAGGTAGGCGATTCCTTATCACCCCTATAAAATATAATATGGTAAGGTTTGCATCTAGAATCTTATCTTGCAAGCCATTGCACAAGATGAGACCTGCTGAGTGCACTGCTGGCACGGTAGAGATCACAAAGTAGTGTGCATAAGAGGTAACCTTCAATTGGTCGTAGTTCCTGCTAAACGAACTAATATATGACATAGAGCAGGAGAAGGAGGAACCTAGGGACAAATTTAATTATGCCTAGTTGCTCATCTTGATATCTTTCATTCTGTGGTCCAACCCACTGGACTACCAGCCGATGGATGTCCCAGTGCTTTTCCTTGGCGCAAAGTATCAGAACCTCTAGGAGAATAAGGAGGACAAGATCCACTAGATGAATAACAATATTGAGTTCCTTTTGCATGCTGAGGCCTTGCACGATGTTATCATATAGTCCCACAGAGTAAAGGCCGTGATGGTACAAAGGTACGCAACATTCATTAAATTTCAGGTCTACGAACATAACACTATTTTGGAACCAAAGTAGGACCCAGCCAAGCAAGCGCACCGGGAAAGATTCCTGATCACTGATGCGGATGTAGATGCAATTATCCAGGAGTGGCCTGAAGAATGGAATGACCCCATCATTGAGTAAGTGCAACAAGATGACAACCAAGGCGAAGATGGCGAAGGAGAGGACCTTGGTTAGGGCCAAAGAAATGACCAAGGGAATGGTCAGGATCATGACCAAGATGATGGGCAACACAATGATGGAGATGACAAGAAAGATGATAATTCATCAAGCCTTGATGATAGTCAGAAAAGCAAGGATGATGACTTTGAAGGCACACCTACTAATGAGGATTTTCAGAAAGCCCAAGAAGAGTCGCGCAGCACAGAGTGACATCAACGCAAGAAGAGAAAAGCAGACAGATTGGCTAACATGGTCAACTTAGTTGACGAGGAAATCAACCTATTGTTTGATGCCATTGCATAGGTTTCCAAGTCCAGGTTAAAAGGAATAAGTAAGAAACAGTTGTGACTGACCAACAAAATCCCTGGGCACATCAACCAGCTCACAGAGGCCATAAATGAAGTTACAGCCACTGTCGAGGTGGAAACTTGTTGATCCTAGATTTGTTATCATTCTTGGAAGTTAAATTACTCATTTAAACACATGTTTTATTGTCTTTTGCATATTTTATGTCACGCAAATCATTATTTAGCCTCATGTGTGAGGGTATTTAAGGTTTATATAAAATCCTTTTATTATTGTCATTTTATGTTTTTATTAATTAAAAATGACATTATTAAAGCGCACTTGATGTATTAATTAATTTGTATATTTGTTTGCAGTCTTTATAATATTTTTGGGCCAAATTAATAAATGTAGCACATTTATCCTGCCTTGCGCACAACACATCCAGCTCGACGTCCATCTTGTCATCCAGTTGTTGCGTGAAACTCATTGGTAGTTTGCCGGATGTTGAAACATGTTGCTGTAGGCTGTAGTCCTGAAGCGCTCCAGCAAACAGACACTTCATTCGACCTAGATCGACTCCCATCGTATCAATCTCAAGTTCCAGATTGTTGTTTAGCTCTCTGTCCAAATCGTTAACCAGACTGTGCGCTGCTAAGAATTAATTTCAGGCATTAAAACATGAAACATCCTGCAAACAACCTATTGTCCACGCGCCTGGGTAATGAAGCTCACTTTTGGATAATTTGCCATCCTGTAGCCTCCTCCTCTTGCCACCACATCAATAATGGACGTGTTGGGTTGATGCATTTAACCTATGCTCTAGAAGATTCTCCAGTATGTTCTCCTGTATCCAATACCAACCCACCTATTGCGCTAAGGAAGGAGCTATGCGCCACATCTGAAGATTGTTCACACTGAAGAGAATCTTGTGTGTACGTTGTCCAGTAAAGAAGACCAAAACCACACAAAAGAAGGGAGGATCATTGTGCGCCGGCCTCCGATCTATTATGTGCTTTTATGATCGACTAATTTAGAGAGTAGTCAACCACTAAAGGGTCGACTTGCTCATCTCTGTAAACTGTTATATATAGCAGTCTCTGTGTGAGAGTTAGGTTAGCCAAGAAGAATTAGTTCGCAGCATTATCAGTTCATGCTTTGATTTGTTCTTAAGAAAAATGTATTTCTGTTCCATCGTTTGGATAAAGAGTTGTATGTGTTGTTGGTGACGATTGCGGTTGAGTAGAAGTTAGCCAAGCACCACCCCTGATTGCTGAGAGGGCCCCTCATCAACCAGAGGCTTATTTTCTTGTTTATTTATTTCATCTTTTCTATTGTAGCTATTTTAATTTACAGTTTGTTTTATTATTCCTGTAATGCAATTTTATTTCTGAATTAGATAATTTAACTGCATGCATAGTTTGCTTTCATCTTTGTTTTCAGTCATTTCATTTCCAGTTTGTTGTTTATTTTATTTGCAAGTTAGATAGAATAGATTGTTGTTTATCAAATTAAATAGGTTCAATGTTGCTTATTTCATTTCTGTTATAAATTATCGGTTTATGCAATTTACATCTCAGTTTATTTACATGCAATGGTTTCTTTATGTTTATGTTTATGAATTTGCTTAAGTCTATTTCATTGTTAAATTTACTTAATAAGTAGGTTTACTTATTGCCTCTATGCATTAGATTTACATCTGCATGAATTCAACTGAATATTATCTCATTTAGGTTAGTTTTTATTATTTTAACTGTGCAGACTGTCATTTGGATAGCCTATTCAATTTGTTAATCAACAACCCCTTTCAGACCCACAGTTCAGTCTGTCATTCAACCCACAGTTTTGTTTTTAGTGTTTTTTATGTGTTTTGATATTGTTTGCAGTTCTATTTCTTTAATGTTTGAATTATGCTTTGACTGAGATGGTTATATAATAATATTGAAGTTAAAGTTTAATTATTTTAGGTTATTTATTAAAGTTTTATCATTTTCCTTACTTCTTTTCGCCTTCAATATGTGTTAAGTTGTTTATGTTTTTGTTTCTTGAATATTGTTTCTGATTTTGTTTTACTGTTGTATTGTTTTGCGTTTATTCCTTTTGGATTTATTTATTCGTTTACATGTGAGATTCAGTGTTATATGTGTTATCCTTAGTATGTTTTAGGTTGTCTCTTTTACATTGTGTTATTGTTGAAAGAAATAGGACAGAACCTAAAGATATTTCTCTTATTAAGTTTTCTACTTGCTTATAAGTTAAGTCTTCCTTGCACCCTACTTTCCCATCAGAATAGTTAATTATTGATTGTATTTCNCCTAAAGATATTTCTCTTATTAAGTTTTCTACTTGCTTATAAGTTAAGTCTTCCTTGCACCCTACTTTCCCATCAGAATAGTTAATTATTGATTGTATTTTAGTTTAAATTTATAAAATAAATTATCAATTGTTTAGTTTATTATTTTGTCTCAGTTCAATTACCTTAATACTTGCATTCTTAGGAGTTTGACTCGATTTTTCATTTTGAAAGATCTTTCGATCTTTTCTTTGTGAAAATATTTCCATGACACCATAAGAACCCCTCTGCCTTCACATATATTTTGTAGNATTCTTAGGAGTTTGACTCGATTTTTCATTTTGAAAGATCTTTCGATCTTTTCTTTGTGAAAATATTTCCATGACACCATAAGAACCCCTCTGCCTTCACATATATTTTGTGTCAACTCTAATTTTACCAACCCCAGTTGATAATTAAAGAATAGGTGAATTAATTTAGACATTATAACACCCAAACACTTTTGGCACTGTTTCCGGGGAGTTGTTCTGTAAGGTAGAGTAGAATTCTTTATGATGTTTAGCAATAGGTTGGTAGCAGGGGAGAAATAAGACGAGAGGTAAGAACCTACGCATCTGTTAGAAAAGGCACCCCCAAATCCAGCAACAGTAGTAGCATAGTTTTTATTTAGTTTAAAGTTTATTTTCATGAGCATACTTAGAGATACTCAAGGTAGATTTATTAAGACTCGAAAAATTATTTAAATCTCTAATAACTACTATAGGGGATGCATTTCCCCAACTACTAATTCACCAGAAAGGTATAGAAAGACGCCTATAGGAAGTAGTTCTACCCTGAAACCTAAGTAGTCTCTATTGGAATATCTTACTAGGGAAGCCATATAAGGAGAAGGAACCTTGGAAGAAGGTCCTAAGGACCCCATTCCTGAGGAATTTCAAGAGGATCAGCCATTAGAAACCTCCAGCCCTCCACTAGTTTCGAATCCAATTAACACAACTTTTTCACTAGTAGGAGATCTGAATTTCGTTGACTTTGTTGATCCTTCCCAAGTAAAATCTCTCTTTCGAACCTTAGTAGATCCAGTTATCTCACAAATTGAAACTTCTACAGTAGAAATTACTATCCCTCTAGGTTTCAATGAAAACACGGTTGATCAGAGGAAGATCTCTCCCAAGAAAGAACATTGGGACGCTCCATTATCACCTCTAAAGGAGCCTCCTAAGTATATTTACATCAAGAATCCAGCTTATATGGAGAGATGGGGAGAAAATGAAGATCATGATGAAGTTAGAAATGAAGAAGGAGAAGGATAAAATCGAACTGAGGCTACCTTTGGGTTCCCTATTTTAGATACAATGCAAGATGTAACTATGAAAAACATCCCTCCTTCCTCCTTACCTACTTTCTATGGAAAAAGTAATGAGGACCCAGACACATTCCTTTTCTATATCCTTTATAGGAGCTATAATTATCTACAAGATGTTTGCAAACTAAAAGTCTTCCCCCCTACACTAAAACATTCCTCCTTGAGATGATTCATGGGATTAGGAGAATTCACTATCAGAACTTGGGATGACATGAAAACTTCATTTTTGTGAAAATATCAAGAATACTGCAAACCCAAGGACTCTCGACATGATATATTCAAGATAAAACAAATTGAATACAGGAGCCTAGATGATTATCTCGAAAGGTTCATTTATACATTACATAAGTCTAAATATAATGACCTCCGAGAAGATGCAATACGTAATATTTTCCTTAAGGGGATCTCCGAGGACTTGTTAGAAAGTCTTAATCTCATGGAAGGTGGTGATATTTATCATAAAAATTTTGCACAAGTCATTGAGATGTGTAAAAATTATTCTAGCAATAGGGGGAAAGTTGCGAAATTTTTTTGAGAGCCTTTTAGTATAAATGTAAGAGGAAATGTTCCTAGTTCAGGTGGATTTACAAGAGTAGAGTTAGGAAACCTATTGGAGAATTTCAAAACTTATATCTTAGGAGAAATGGTTTCTCAACTAGATTCTTTACAAGCTAAGAAGAGGCGGGATGAAGAACGAGCAGCAATGAGTATATTTTTTCCCAGATGTAGAACTAAACATCCCCAAAGGGAATGTCCACCAGCGTAGATCCAAATCCTAGGCTCTATCAAGAGCCAAGATGGATCAAATCTATCGAGGTGCAAACCTCTTCTTAGGTATCCATTGATTTGATTCAAACCAAAAGACACATCTTTTTATTTAAGGTCCACATATAATTTTATTATTATTAATATTTAATATTATTTAAGGCTGACATATAATATTTTTTATTTTGTTAGGAACGAACATTGCATCATTTTCCCACACATGGTTTTAAAACCATATGCAAGGCCCTCCTACAATCATGGAATGTTTAGGAGGCCTTGCACATGGTCTTAAAACCATTTGCAAGGCCCTCGTAAACCATGTACAATAAAACCACGGGTTATTTAGGAGGACTTGCACATGGTTTAAAAACCATGTGCAAAGCCTCCTAAACCATGTACAATAAAACCATGGGTTGTTTAGAATGCCTTGCACATGGTTTTAAAACCATGTGCAAGGCCAACATTGTTTTTGCGAATAATTCAATTTTGTGTTTTTTTCTTGACCCACATATATTTTTTACGGATAATTAAATTTTTACTTATTTATTGTTTTGTTAGGTAGGAAGATTACAACATCTCCCCCATGTTATATTGTTTTTATGGCCGACATTTATTTTGGCCTATTAGAAAATTTATTTTTTATTAATAAAAATAACATTAAGAAAGTGATATTATTTTTTATTTTGTGTTACAAAATATCTCCCATAATATTCACTATCACTATTATTTTTTGCCGACATGTTCCAAACGTTACAACACCTGAAAAGATCTCTCCCATAATATTCACTATCACTATTATTTTTTGCTGACATGTTACAAATGATACTAACATTACATCATATTACAAGATATCTCCCATAATATTCACTATCACTATTATTTTTTTCCGACATGTTACAAACGTTAGTAACATTACATCACGTTACAATATATCCCCCATACTAGGCTATAGAGTGCCTCTCGGCGCAATTAAACAACATCTCTGTATGTCACATCTATACAGAAGATCATCCAATGGATAACTTCCAATCCTTTCCTGGGTTGCAATCCATCTATAAGAGTGGGGATGTAGCTAAAACATCTAGAAGGAATCTTTGGAAACCTATAGACCAACCAACATATCTGAAATTTCCACCCCAACCTCCACTCTATTATCCTCCGTATCAACCACGTCAACAATGGAACAATTCAAGTTGGCAGAATTGGCCACCTCCGTACCCTCCTCCTAAATTTCCACAATAACAATATTGGTCACAAGGATGGAGAGGACAACCATATCCTCAGCCATAAACTGTCTTTGCACCTAATCATTCTTATTCTCATAATCAAACAAATTTCCAGCAAATGTTGCATGGATTTGTACCTCCAGTTCCTTTTATCACACATCAACCTCATCACTTTCATAATGCAAATTCTCCTCGACAGACATTATTACCTGCACAACCGATACCTAACCCTAATAATAAACCAACTCAATCTCTTAACAACATTGAGTTGCAAACTCTTCCATCGTACCTTATTTTGACTGTACGTGTACATGAAATTCAATTACGATCGAGAAGAGTTGTGAATAATAAACCCAAGTCATTAGTCATCAATCAGGAACCAAATGAACAAGAAGAAGATTCAAGTGAACCCATGAATGATGCTATTTTGGAGGATGTGAACATTCCAAAGGTTCCAATACAAACCCATCCTCCGCAAGAAACTATTCAGGAGTGAAGAGTTCCTCCATTTCCAGAAAGACTAGTAATAGAAAAACCTGTAGTTGATCCGGAGTATAACATTTTGAATGAATTAAAGAATATTTGTATTAAAATCCCTCTATTACAAGCTTTCAAAGATACACCAATATATAATAAGGTAATAAAGGAGCTATGTATTAAACACCCAAGAAAGAAGTAAAAGGACCCTCTTACAATTCATGTTATAGGAGAGATGTCTGAATGTATGACATTTTAGTCTCGGATTGCAAAATACACAAATCCAGAAGCCCCAGTAGTGACTGTAATTATAAACACCACCACCATAGAGAATACATTAATCGATTTAGGATCTACCATTAACATGATGACCATTGCAGTTTTAGAAGCTTTATTGTTGGGACAATTTATTCGACCTACTCCTTCCATTCTAGAACTAGCAAACTGCACTATGGTAAAACCCGTTGGAGTCCTAGATGAAATTTTTGTATCAGTAGTCTCATGGGAATACCCTGTCGACTTTATGGTCGTTGAATCAAAGTATCCTTCTAAAGGACATCCTATTATTTTGGGAAGACCATGGTTAGCTACCGCAAATGCTTTTATAGGATGTAGGGATGGAGAGATGACTATTTCCAATGGGTTGTCCACACAAAGACTTATTTTATACCCCCCAGTACAACCAATAATTGAAAATTCATGGTGGTTAAACTATTCGTTTGGGGATGAATACTTTGATGATCTCTCCCTTCCTAGTGATTTCTCTTGGGCACTTCAGGAGTAGACACTAAGAACGTATTAAATTAGTTTATTTCTTCGACAACTTGTACATATTTCCCTCAATCCTTTGCTCAACTTGATCATATTTTTGGAGATAAGTTTCAAGTGAATATTTCTCTTTCCATGTTTATGGAAACACCTTGTGTTTTCATGATTGAAGAGAATATAGGACCATATACCATACCTTGTGAGGTTGGCCCTGAAATTTTTTTTACATATAAACGCAGGATTAAGTGAAAACCAACAAGCACAACTGCTTAAAGTTGTTAAGAAACAAGATGGAGAATTTCCATGGGAATACACCAATATGAAGGGTATACACCCTAATATGTGTATTCACCATATTTATATGGATCCAAGCATGTCACCTGTAAGGAAGCCACAGAGGAGGATGAATCCTACTCTAAAGGATATAGTAAAACAAGAATTACAAAAACTCCTTACTGTTGGTTTCATCTATCCTATCTCTGATAGTAAATGGGTATCTCCTTTAGTAGTAGTCCCAAATAAAGTTACAGGGAAATGGTGTATTTTTGTTGATTTTAGGGAGCTAAACAAAGCTACACTTAAAGACTACTTTCCTTTACCTTTTATTGATCAAGTATTAGATACTTTGTCAGGTAAACAATATTTTTCTTTTCTTGACGGATATGGTGGTTACAACTAGATTTTAATAGCACTGGAAGATCAATATAAAACCACCTTTACATGCCCTTGGGGAACATATGCTTATCAAGTTTTTCAATTTGGCTTATGTAATGCACCTGCCACTTTCCAGTGAGCAGTCTTAGGAATATTTTTCGATCTTATACATGACTGTGTGGAGGTATACATGGATGAATTTACAGCCTATGGTAATACTTTTAAATAATCCCTTGACAACCTCGAGAAGGTGTTGATCCAATTTCAAGAAACATATCTATCCGTTAGTTACGAGAAATGTAAAATGTTACTGACATAAGGTATAGTTTTAGGACACCATGTTTCTTCCCAAGGAATTAAGGTAGATCCTGCTAAGATCAAAGTAATTGTTGGCCTTCCCTCTCCCAAAACTTAGAAAGAGGTAAGAAGCTTTCATGGTCATGCAGGCTATTACCATTGTTTTATTGAAAATTTCACTAAAATAGCTGCACCAATGTTTAAGTTTCTTACAAAGGATGTAGAATTCCAGTGGACATAATCTTGTCAAAATTCTTTTGAAATTCTAAAAGCTAAATTATCGGTGCTACCAATACTTAGGGGTCCCGATTGGTCCCTTCCTTTTCACATATCTACCGATGTCTCTGATACGACCATAGGAGGATTCCTCGACCAAAAAGAAGGTCAAACACCTTATGCCATTTATTTTATTAGTAAAAATTTGACTCCTACCGAATTAAATTATACTGTTACTGAAAAATAATTTTTGGCAGTAGTTTATTCTATTAATAAGTTTCGTCATTACATCACAGCTTATGAACTTTTTCTGCATACTGATCACTCCACCATTATATTTGTAATGAATAAACCAATCACCAATGGTAGAGTGACCTGGTCGCTTCTTTTATTGCAATAATTTAACATTACCGTCATTGACCGACCTGGTAAAGAAAATCTCATAGCAAATTTCCTTTCCCGTATTAAACATGAAGACGGTACTAAACTAGTTGATGACACTTTTCCTGACAAACATCTATTTGTTGTATCTATTCAAATCCCTTGGTTCATGGATATTGCCAATTATTTAGCAACCGGGAAAATAACAAACCATTTGTCTCCACATGAGAAGCGTCGTATTATAGTTCAGAGTTGCAATTATTCTTGGGTTGATAACGATCTCTTCCACACTTTTCTAGATCTTATTATTTGATGATGCATGCGAGAGGATGAAATGCAAGACATCCTCCATGCATGCCATGATTGACCATGTGGGGGAAATTTTTATGATAAAAGGATGACATACAAAGTATAACATTCTGGTTATTATTGGCCAAGAATTTTTAAGGATGCTGCCAAATATGTTAAAGGATGTGATAGTTTCCAAAGAATGGGTAGATCTACGTCATCTGATCAAATGCATTTACAGCCCCAAGTCATGATTGAACCTTCTAAGAAATCGGCTCTTGATTTTGTATGACCGATTTCTCCCATGTATCGTAAAAACAAATATATCTTAGTTTGCACAGACTATGTCACCAAATGGGTAGAAGCTAAAGTTTTATTTAGAGCCATAGAGAAATTGGTGGTAGAATTCATATATGAAGAAATATTCACCCGGTGTGGTGTACCTAGAGAAATTCTCATAGATCAAGGTACTCAATTTACTTCTAAATTAATGAAAGAACTTACTATGAAATATGTCATCCGACATTGCAAATCTTCACCTTATCACCCTCAGGCTAATGGTCAGGTAGAATCAACTAATAAAGTATTAGAAGACATTTTAACTAAGACCATTCACTTACATCATAAGGATTGGGCAGATAGACTCCCCGAGGATTTATGGGCCTATAGAATAACATGGAGAAAAACTACTAGACATACCCCCTATGAGTTAGTGTATGGAAAACAAGTCCTTTTACCTATTGAATTTCAAGTTAAAACATTTTGTATGGTAGCACAATTAGGCATGAATTTGGATGAAGCACAGAAACAACGAATATTACAGATTAATGAGTTAGATGAAATTAGACAAGATGCACTACAAAGAACGATGTTAATACATAATCAACGAAAAACATGGATATTTCCAATATAATTTTTACATCAAAATTCATCAAAATTGGTTTGTGGAAGGAAATTTTCTAAGTTCTCTCCATGTCACAAATTTGCTATATATCTTGAGAAAAATCTGCATTATACAAGGTAGAGAGTGGTTGGAAATTTCCTTGAAAATTTTGCAATAAATATTCCCAAACATTAGTGTACATGGACGAAACAAATAGTCATAAATATATTCATTGAACTACCCAAAATGTAAATCATACATCCAAGCAGATGACTAGAAAATATATTGTAAAATTTCTAGATTTACCTCCTCTATTTTGGGTTGTCCAAGGCCCTCAAAATTCTGCATTATATTCGTCATAAACATCACCATGACTGTCAATAATAGGGCCCCAAATTTTTTTACAATAATTCATATCCCTATCATTATTGGAATCTAAAAGGTAATGTCTCTAACTTCAGATCCTTGGTTGTCCTGATATTCATCAAATGGAGAGGTAAATACCTCTTCTAATTCCTCATATTCCAACTATTTTTATTCAAGATTATCCTTATTAAGATCATTAATAACAATATCGTGGAATTTATAATTTTGAGCGGACAACATGCTTACCAAATATTTTTATTTGTGGAAGGGTGGAATGGGATCTTGGATACTCTCATCAACCAAATCCTCTTTACTTTTATATGCAATAGTTTCTTCATTGTTTTCTTCATAAGGAGATGAAATTAATTGTTTAATGAATTTCCCATTTGAATCATAAATACTCTCTTCATGGGAGTGTAAATCATTAACTTGAACAATATTATCAGCCATATCCTCTTCATGATCAAATACAAGTGGGAAATGACATGATAAAATGTCATCAAACACATGCACATCATAGTATTCTTTGATAAATTATTCAAATGACCATGTTTTCTTATTGTTATTCATCATCTTCATCAATATCATCATCATCATCATCTTCATAATCATCATCATCTTCGTAATCATCATCATCTTCCTTATCATCATCATCATAATCATCATCTTCATCATCAACATCTTTGTTATCACCATCATCATCTTGATCATAATATTACAAGGAGATGGAAGTGAATTTAAGAAAAACAAAAGAGTTTTTTGTCCATCACAGACTCATTCACGAAAATAACAAGTGTCATGGATTGAAAGATTCGAATTTATCTTTACGATGTTTTTTTCAGGGTTTAAAATATTAAATAATTCACTGTTTTGGTCACAAACTTTGGGCACAGTTTGCGAGAAGCTAGAGAAGTTTTTTTGAAGTCGAAATTTGGTTTTTGTCAAGTACATACCAATACACAAAAACCTCCCTTATTTTTTCCATAGGTATCACGAATTGAGATATATGAAGGGATATTTGAGACCCATTTTTCAGAAATTCCCCAAAAGTAGGAGAAATAATGATTTTTCATATTAAGAACAAAAAATTGGCTAAGTGTTAAGATCATAAAGTTGAAAAGGCATTTGGAAATAAAAACATATAAATATAATCATGACATAAAATATATAAACATGTGCCTCTACTTTTCAACAATTAAATATCATTCATCTTCTTCTTCATCCAACTCAACATTTGTATCAGGATCTAGTTCATAATACATATTAATGAAAGGATCATTCACATCAACATCATCATCAATGGAATCTTCACTAATATATTCGTCAAAATTGTCAGTGAGATCATCGTCTACTACATTTGGATGATCAACCTTCAACTTCTTCATCTAACACATCGACTGCAGCCACCTGCTCCTGATATGAATCATCATCATTTTCTTCTTCTCCATGATTATCTTCATCGTCCACATGATTATACTTTACTGGTCTTCCTCTTGGATCATATCTAACAATGTATGACCAACCTACTTTCCCTGGTCCCTCTGAGTAAAATACTTTCTCACATTGACTTGGAAGAACATAAGGCTCTGTACCTGGTTCACATTTCCTTGTATTATAAGGCATACCTTGACGATTTCTATTATATTCTGAGTTCCATAGGTGAGGTGTCATTGTTCGTGGTTTTTTTCCATTCTCTTCTTTACCATTTAATTTTTCTTTGTCTGTAGTTTGATAACTATGGTTCTTAGAAAGAAAGTTCCTATACTCATTAAACACTTCCTTTACTAAACTCCTTGAACGACGAGATTTTATCCCAGGACTATAAGCTGGACATGCAAATTTACCATTTGTTTGAAGACCTACAAGATATATGAATTAGTGTAGTGAATTAGAATTATGATTTAAAATAATTCATGATATTTTCAATATATATATATATATATATATATATATATATATTTATAATATTAAAGAACAAAAGAAAGTAACAATATACCACAAAAATGTGTTAACCCGAGAGCATCATGAATTGTCCATCCAAGCATTCCATGGAATTAAAATCGTCTTTGCCCTATTGGTCTAGAGATGTCATACATAGTGACGCCAGCCCATAACTTCAACAACTCATCAATAAGAGGCTCAATATATATGTTCATATATTTAACTTGGTACTTACCTAATTGGTCCAACATACATGATTAATTATATTTAGCTATATGTCATTATATATAAAAGACATAATTATCATGCATGAAACAAAGAAATGAAATATTTAGTGATCAGACTTTCATGTAAAAAATACAAATTAATTAAATACTTGGAACAATCATTGCCAACATTGTGTGCTCTCTCTTGATCGACATCCAAGGAGGAAGGTTATTGTTTATAACAAAAACAGGCCACACTAAGTAGGTAGAACGGATCTCTCCAAATGGATTGACACCATCAGCTTCCAACGAAAGTTTAACATTACGAGGTTCTTCTTTGAAAATTGGCCACTTTTATTCGATGTACCTAAATGCAGACCCATATGCAGGAATTCGAAGAACATTGTCTCGACTTCTGTTCTTTGCATGGAAATCCATAAACTGTGCAATACTTTGACACCTGACAACCGTTGGAGACGTGGAATTATATGAATATAATGAAGAACTTTGTGAGGCACCTTTTTTGTCACTTTATCGGTTCGATACCTACTTCTTTGAAATTGTGGGCATTCATTTTCTAATGCATATTTTCCATAGTATATGATATGATTATTAGGACATGCATCAATAGCTTGATACTCCATTCCAAATTCTTTTGTAATCACATATATCTATCGATATGTGTGTGGTAAAATATTTGATGTTGGTAATATAAATTCACCTAACAATCTACAAAATTCAAAAGAATAAGTCAATGTAAACAATATTAATCATCAATATCGTATCCATACTTTACAAATCAGATAACAATAGCAATATAGGAAAAAATTCAACCCTTTATGTACATGTGAACATGAAGACATAAATAATTAACAAATTACATACCTTAGTATATGTGTGAGACATGTGTTTGATAAATCATTCAAAACCTTCAAGTTCACTAACAACAATAGAGCAAATAGAAGATTTGTTTCTGAGCCTTCATAAAGAGGTTGACGTGACTTCTCGAGTAGAGGATTAACATCATGACTATCATCTTGGTTGTCCTCATCCATTGGAGCAAATGTGTCTTGGATCAATCTATGTATCTCATCAGTGTGCCCCTTCTCCCTAAAATTTCTTTCAGTTGTCATTATTAAAATTCTTCTTCTTTGCAAGTCCCTGCAATCAAAGCAAGAGAAATAACATTTTCCATCTCCCCTCGCCTCTAATGCTGCTCTAAACTGAGCAAGCATCCTTCCATTTTCATTCATAGTGAAAAATACTTGTAGTGACAAGTAATTGTCTTACCTACACCATACCAAACAGTAACTTGTCAAATACATTAGATATAAGTATATTTCTAAATGCAGTATATTATATACCAATTTATATAAAGAAATACATGAAGACTAGAAGAAATGCAGTATATTTCTAAATGCAGTATATTATATACCATTTTATCATTGATGACAACATTAATGACAATCATTTTGGAAAAATATGTTAATTTGGTGAAAACAGGAAAACAAGTATGGGGAAACTAGTAAAAATTTCCTTAGGGAAATGCACACCATAATTTATAGGAGAATATGAATGCCCACACCACGTGTGGGTCCTGTAGATTGTTGTTTTTCCTACTTGACCATGTCTTCAGTTTGTCCTGAAAGTGCTTGAGGGAGAAGTTATGGACCTTCCAAAACAGGGGTTTGTGGCAAAGCAAGTAAAAATTTCTAAGTAGCCTCAGAAAGATGTCTACCCTAAATTAAGGGTTAGAGTAAATTCCCGCAACACATGGGGGTCTTGTACTGTGTTTCTTTGTCTACCTAAAAATGGTATTATTTATCCTTAATCATGTATGAAGAAAAAGTTATGAATCTGCCAAAATGAGGTTTCAAAATAAATTTTGGAGAAAGTCTTGAAAATGACTGAAGTGTTGGAAAACTGGCTCAGGTAGGCTTAAGAAAATGCCCACCACAAATTGTGTGTCGAAGAAAATTTCGACACCATATGGGGGTCTTGTAGATTGATATTTTTCCTACCTGACCACGTCTTCAAATTGTCTTGGAAGTAGCTGAGGAAGAAGTTATGAACCTGCCAAAACAATGTTTTAGGCAGATTGGCCTGGACTCAGAAAATTGTCTAAGTGTTGGAAAAATTGGCTCATGTGTCCTTGGGAAAATTCCCTCTGTACCTTATAGGTGTATGATAAAAATTACCTAAATCTATCATCCTACAGCTTGTTGAAGAGGCTATCTCACCATGGTATCAGTTCTCAAAGAATATGTTTGATGACAAAGATAATGGTCTTCCAAAACAGAGTTTCAGGCTGTTTTGCACTATTCTAGTACTAGCAAAATTTCCTCAGTGACATCAAGGAAATGCCCACCCTATCTCATAGGATGATGAGAAAAA